>OX243993.1:21200000-21800000 GCA_945859715.1 Apamea sordens
TTACAGTCCACTCCCTCTCGAACAGAGGAGGCCTGTGTCCATTATGCTATTCAAGTGGATTGAAGTCCAATCGCGGTGTATTCTAAATGTGGCTAAAATTCAGCACGTCTAAATTAACTTCGCCAGCCTATTAGAAAATAGCCTCCAGTGGCCTAGAAAATGGTTCGACGGAGTTGGAAACTTGTTTTAGGTTTCGGCACTATGTTTGAACCGACTGTTCTACTAACGTGAAAATTATACAATTTCCCTTGATGTGTTTAATTAATTAGTCATTTATTAGTTAGTAGTTACTCCGTAATAATATTAAGAAGAAAATTAGTTTATAAATAAGCTTAGAGAGTAACAAAAGATTTGCGCCGGGAGGGGATGTCCAAGAAGGACGTCACTCGCAACCGGCGTGCGCTGATGTATGAACGTACCTAAACGAAATCGTAGCAGGTGGCGTTCTGTAGTTTCCCCATGAGAAGAAGTGAGTGTATATAATTATGTTTATGTGTAAATTAGATTTTCTATTATTCATAATATTCCTCAGGTATCTAATTTCTCATCGGTATGGTTTATCACCACAAGCAATCATTCTACTTACTGGCACTTAATACTGCAAACTTCTGTAAGTTTGAGTTTGTGGAACAAAATATACCTGTACATATTTTGCTCCGTGTAATTACGATGGCTGTCTTTTCAATATTGTTTTCATCATCATTATCATTATTTAGCACACAATCCCGACATTGTTGTGAAAAGGAAAATAAAAGTAGATACACATAACTTTTATAACATGTATCTTTTACAAAGCTTTTCATTTTTGTTTCACGTTATCCAGTCACCTGCCATTTGTGTACTACCATTCCCGGTAAGGTTCCATAAATGTATTTCAAAACTGCGATACCGGGAACAAAATCAGATCGTGTCACGAATATCCAGGCTGCGACACTGTTGTTGTATGTTAATCTCTGGGGACGTATTCCACAACCTGGGGTTGGGGTTAAAAATCTAAATGGTGAGTTATTTGTGAGGTATGGGTAATAGAAGTTATAAGAAGCTCATGTAATTAAACGATGTAGTCTAATAAGTCGAGAAGCCGTTCAGTTTATTTCAGACAGAGGTTTCCTATAGTCTCCTTTGAAAGAATTGAATTCACAATAGTCGGAACAGTAAAAAGAAATTCCATGGCCTGTTAATTTGCAATGAAAACATTTCCTGCAGTGAAAACGTTTACTACAAAGAACTTAACTGGGACAATGCTGCCGTTGTCTTTAACAATGAAATACATTTTTGAAACAATAGCTTTTTAAAACAAAACGTTGGCAAGTAAACTGAAACAATTAGCTCAAAACATCCATTTAGAATCCAAACACAATCGTAGACAAGATCAAAATAAACGTTCCAAATCTAGAACACCGTTCGTCAAAATCCTATCTATTCAGACAAAAACAAATCGCTCTCTTTTCTTAACAAAATACCTAAATTCATTTACGTTCCAATTTTAGGGCCTACTTTAGATTAACGCTGTCGCTCCACGTACAGCGTTCAGAATATGCCTACACCCGGAGCGCTGGGGAATAAAATTTTATTGCCAGAATTCTCGTTCGTGTTTCCACTAAAAATACATTTTACGTCTGAGTTTCCTTTGGTATGAAAATTTGTAGCGTCCGCACGCCAACGAGTACACACTACGTGAAGTACTCGTCTATCCTCGTGCCAATCATGACATGTCGCGAGATGTTGGGAATCAGATTATGGAGGTTCCTTCCTGTTACGTGATAGGTGTGCATTAATATTGTATACAGGAAAAATATATTTTTGTATTTTTGCGAGGGGAACGCTGTTACTTATGTGTTTCATGCTTATTTTTGTGAGAAACTTTGGCAGTACTTACGTTTAAAAATATCCAGCAATATTATTTTAGGTTTTGGCAAAGGTTACCCTAAAATATATCAACTTTTGTAATAGAAGTGACACTGATAAGCATTTATTTCTACCTGTAAAGAGGTTAAACAGGCCAACCCACCACCTCCCATCGGAGTAGTAAAAGGTGACTAAGGGATTATATCCGGGAGCAGGGCAGAAACGTTCACCTACTTCGAAATGAGATTGCCCTGGTTTCCCACGGGTATGCGCGCTATGATATAATGAAGAAGTTTTAAAGTAACAACAAAGATTCGTCGTAACTTAGATTCTTGTTCACTCCACCCGCGAGACTAGCCGGTAGATTATAGAACTTTCAGATATTCCATTAATACTGCTTCTAAGTTTAAATAAATAACAGTATTTACATTTTCCAGTAACTTCAATTTATACACAAACAGTTTAACTATTTTAATTCTTCCACTTTAAATCAAAGCCCCTGTAATTTCATAGACTAAAAGGTAAACTACCTGTAAGTTTTGCCCGCCGTGGATTTTATGTTTTGCATGAAGCAAGCGATCAATATCGCATCGCCTATGTAGACCATGTATGACTCACTAACAACTGCCGACTTGTTTCCAAATGTTGGAAGACTTCCAGTGTTTAAGTGGTTTTCAAAGTACTTGGGGAATGAATTGGCGAGACTAACTTATTACGCTGATGCGCTGAAGACACTATTGTACATTGTACAGTAACATGATAGAATCTTCTACTAAATTCTTCGTCTTTATTACAGATTGCCTATTGCAGCCTCTTTTTTCCGGCCAAACCCATCTCCGCTATTTACATTACATTTGCATTTAAAGACGAAATCCCTTCCCTAAATGCAATATCGAGGCAATAAGAGCGTACCTAGTTCATTTGTATGTGCGCAGCGGCAAGATTTGACTGCCAATTTAGACGAAACTCCACATTTAACTGTATTACTCGGCGTATTAAAGTCGTTTAGTAATTTACTTGAAAATTAACCGCGGCCCTTATATCTGGCTTAGGGCGCCTTATTGCCGAGTGCCTACTTATCCAATAACAATGAAGTCAAATGAGTTTCAGTACGTGACTCCGTCCGTAATGTTGCTTAGTTCCGGATATTTTGAGGTAGTTTTGTGAATGGTTCATGGTCTGGAAAATGTAGTTGTAATTCTTTTAAGTTTTTTATGTTCGGTACGAGGCTGACTGCGGTGCCAGCGGCTTTAGTAAGTTTCGTTGAATTGTTCATCTTAACTTTGTTCTGATGTTCAAGAGTGTTCCGTTATTATTTTAGTGTAGTAGTAGCTAAGTATTAATGTCCCGCATTTTGTTGATAATTGAGTATACCTTTGCATTATGTGTTTCTTTGTGTTCCACGCAATGATTTTCTTTTCACTAGGTATTGAAAGTGACGCATTAAGTATAACGTTGCAACATTATTTGGCCCTTACTTTTTAAATTCCTAATCAATGCCCTTTAAAACTAACTTGCTTGTTAATCATAGTGATTGTCATCCTGTATGTTATGTAAGCCGACATGTGTGAAGGTCTTTCAGTCCTTTTTTAGTTGCTAGCTAGCACCTGGTTTTATTAAAATATTTTCGTAGAATTCCGGCTTACCTCCCACCGCAAAAGTCAATAACTCGCGGCACACGTAAAACCCAGCCGTTTCTAGTTGGTAATAGTAAAGAATGGTCTCACCGTTCTCCAGATAAATCCTGCTCAGCTTAATGTGGAGATAGTGGGCTGCCGTACCAAGGATTCTAGGAAATTGCATAATGAATGGATGCAAGATTGTCCGTATTAATTGCACGTAAAGAAAAGTTAGAATATTCTGCGTGCGCCAATAGAAACACGAGATAAAGTTTGTAGAAAAGTTTTATCACAAGATGGAAATGCTGAAACTAGAGTGAGAATTTTGTGAGAACGGAATGTAGTTTGTAGTTTTGCGTATGCAGTGCATAGGTGTGTGTTGCCTCTAATCTTAATTAAATACAACTCAAGTACGCTCGAGTTTATAGAAATAATAAGAGAACAGTAGAGGGAAGCCCAACATTGGAAAAAATGGCGTGCAATTAATGAAACCCAGAGGAAAGACGCAGCTGAGTAGACTCAGCAATGAGTGAATACGAGTCGAAGAAAAGATAGTGAGAGCTTGATAGACTCAATCCTGTTAATGATTTCTGTTAATCACGACGATTTCTCTAACGATATGATTCCCTCGAATTCACAAAACATTAAGTACTGTCAACCTTATAACAATTATCTACATCATAAAGCAACTCATCCGATGTATTATGTATTTCGCATACTCAGAATAATTCCATCTGACATCTCAAAACGCTTATAAAATACCTAACAATTTTATGTAACAAGCCCAAGGTGATGTCGGCTCCAACCGCATGCCTGTCAGATGTTGGCTTTTCCGTCTGACATGTGTCGGTTTCCTAAACATGGCGCAGTTTATTAAGCTTGTAATCGCGATCTATATTGTATTTAGGTACTCGTTTATTGCCATTCATCTTAGATGGCAGAAGCTGGTGATCTAATGAGTATGATCATCGTTATTGTTTATGATCTAATGAGTATAATCATCGTTATTCTTGTCAACCATCATGTCTTCATGGCTTATTGTTGAATGTTTATTGAACTCACTACGAATAGAATACTCTTTGTTATGTATACCATATAAATTACAGGCATCAATATATATATTTTTTTACAAAGGGTGACACAATGGGCAGTCTTACGATTTAACTTCGTGACGATCGACTTTTTTTTTCTCATACAGAAATTAACTCGTCTTTGGAATACAAAATTAGCCTAGTGACAGACGTGCATGCTTTTGCTCTCAATGACTAAAACAGCTTTCACTTAAATTAAAACCGTAATGAGTTTCTAGAAATTGATATGTTTAGTACCTTTAACAATTTACTCGACGTCATTGTGTTATTGAAACAAATTCACAGTCATCACTAATTTAATTGAATTTCATTAAATTAGTGTGTAGCGACCTGAAATTGCTAATTAATGTTTACAATACAACAACAAGCTTTAGCTGCGAAGAGCAAACAATATCAAATTGGTATTTACCTTAATTTTCTGTAGGTACTTCTGCCAACTGTGTTTGTTATTCAGGGATTTCATCAGCTTTACATACATACACGCACACCATTGTTTTACTTTGTTGCTATAACTACAGATATTCGGTTGGTTAATGAAGCGGGTTTTAACAAGTGTGAAAAAATGTCTTGCACTTCTGTTACAACATTATTTGATATCAAATCCAATTCAAACATCTCAATCAAATAACGTCAACCCACATCTTTATATTGAAAGTTCAATACACACAAATGTCAATTCGAATCATTTCCTTAAAAGAATTATTTTTCACTTGAACAACTTTCTATAGATGTCCAAACAAAGGAACATTTTCTATAACGTAACATACAGCCACGATGCCAGCAGAATTTACTCTTTTAATATCAAAACGATCACAAGAATTATTTCACTTCACTAGTCGCCAAAACATAGCTTTTAACTCCAAGCGGTGTCTTCAGACATGTGACGTCAAAGTGCACGAAACGCTGCCGGCGCAGCGGGACATACAAGTTACAAAGACTTGTAGGTACTATTCTTACATTTACCGAGACATTTTGTCGTAGCTAATATTAAATGGAAACTTCCGGAAATCACGATTATTTGTCAAGAGGCGTATGACCGAGAAGCGATAATAGTACTTTTACTATTGATTTGTGTTCATTAAAGGTCGTTATCACATTATGTAAACCAAAGTACAGGTTTATGCAGAATATCCATTTTATGATAGGATTATTATCTCACTCAATCCAACCGATTTAGACTAAACTAGATTTGTCACCCAATAATTAGGTATGCAATTAATATTGAAGCCTCATGCTTTGCACGTATTGTTATTATAATGGATGAACCGTACTAAATATCTCTTCAATTTATTGTATAGTCGTTGAAATAAACACTACGTGCCGTAATATGAGGAGGACAAGACTTCTGAAAACCACGAAACACTGCAAGTGTAGGAACCGCTTATTCAAAAGGATCACAAGAACTCTAAAAACTGCTTGAACAAGAACATGTCAAAAAATATATTTCTTTGCATGTAAGAGACACTGCATGGGACGCCTCCGGCATTGACTACAAAGCGTTGTCATCCCCGTGCGCGTTTGTAGACGGTCTCAGAAGACACGCCGAGTTAAACGCTGAAAATATACACGAAAGATGCTCCCAAGCCATCATGACATAATCTTTTGATGTCTTTCGGGAAAACATCTTTGGAATAATAAGTTTGATAGAATTTTGCGTATAATGTGCTTGGAATAGTTACAAAAGGTGTTTTTCGGATTTTGTTTTATATCCTCGAGAGGTATTGTTCGGGTTCGTTATTTATCGGGGCTTTATTCTGAAGAAGCCGTATTATTCCCGATATGGATTCCTTTTATCTGCAGTCTGTAAGATGAGGGTATTATTTGTTTTATATGTTCAGATTATTAACTAAATACTGAAAATTCATAATAATAATTATTATTAGTTGCTGAAAACAATTTTATTTACTGGTTTGATTTCCTTAAATTAAAAATTAAACACTTTCCGTGTTTAATTTGTTCATTGATTTTTTGATTAGGGATTATTATTATTAAGCAGTGTTTTGCTTTGCCATTTTCATTCTGTGTCTTATTTATTTATAAGCTGTAGGTAGTATTATGGAATTTGATTTTAACTTTATAGGACAGCCAGGCATTGGTTAATATAGGTACTAACAATAGTAACATGATTTATGTTTTAATACCTAAGTAATACTTACAATTTGTTACACAAACTTTTTGTGGTTTTATAAGGATATATGTATTGCATTAAAAGCATTAGGTTGCTTAGCTTGGGACTAGATGGCGCTGTGTGAAATGTCCAGGGATATTATTATTATTCTGTATACATTTGTTCTTATTTTAAAAATATTTATTTAGGCTCAACAGTATATCCATGATATGCAATAGTATTAAAAGGAATTATAAATAGCATAATAACATATATTTTTTTCCAAAAACTCATGCAGATTAATACCTAGCTGCACCCCGCAGTTTCACCCGCATAAGTTTCGACCCCGTGGGAATATCGGAATAAAAAGTATTCTATGTGTTAATCCTGGTTATAAACTATCTGTGTGCCAAATTTCATCCAAATCCGTTCAGTAGTTTTGGCGTGAAAGAGTAACAAAATCCATCCATACAAACTTTCGCGTTTATAATATTAGTAGGATTATCAATTTTTTTTTTTTGTAACCTTTAAGGAGTTTTCTCTAAAATAATTAAAGTTATAACTTTTACCTACAAACAGTTAACTAAACCATTCTCGACTTCGCAAGTGACTTCGAATGGTGTTCAACGAAGATTAAGATAAGCAATATTTTCTTCAGCTCCAAACATACTGCACAACACAAAATCAAATAGGCATCCAAATAATAGTAAAACTGTCCCCCACGAGCTACAGCGGCATCTTATTACATCGCCTGGCCTGGCTTGCTCGCGCCATATATTACGGTAAGCCGTGATAGCGTGGCGGCCAAACATCGGCGTTGGACCTAACAGTGTTGTTACCACTGTGAGGATATTTGTATTTTTGGGAAATGTAAAAGAAAAATGGTGATCATTTTTAATATTTATGCAGTGGTGAGAACGATGTTGGTCCAGTGGAAACGATCAGCTTACGAGCTCATTGTCGTTGGTTCGAATCCAGTTAGGTGCTCTACTTAGTCCAAACGGCGATGGAATACATCGTGAGAAAACCGGCACGTCCTAGAACCGAATACTCAAAGACATGCGTCATCTACCAACCTGCACTGGGCCCGCGTGGTCGATTACGGCCCACTCCCTCTCACAAAGAGGAGGACTGTGTCCCAGCAGTGAAAACGTTACGTTAAAGGCTGACTATCTTATGCAGTAACTTGGTCCAGGGGGTCTACTCCGAAGTAGTATCAGCCAAATGTTCGGCCGTTTTCTGCTACGAAGTTACTATTTGGTTCGGTCGGTTCCGATCCTACACTCTTTCGAATATTGACCCAACTGAGCCGATCCGAACTTTTTTCGCATTTTTCAATAATATTCGGTTCGGCCATGTGTCGGTCCGATCCGAACATTCACACTTTGCACTTCGGAGTAGGCCCCCTGGATCATTTACACTTTCGTGTCAAACTTTGCAGTGAAAGCTTTAGGCGCGTTGAACGTGATCTTACGGGTACGCGACACCGACATGCATTAACAGTATATCTGTAGCTATGAGTATGACGTGTTGCGCTTGGCCAGCAGTAAATACCCTCCTATCCTGCCCTCTGTATACCAAAAAATTCAGTTAAAGTGACTTCTTGTTCTGACGACGCCGTGGAAGTCGCGATGTTTAAGTGAACAAGATCTAAAATACAGTCGTACCAGCGACACGATGAAGAAGAAAATGTAGTGAAAGCATGTTTTAGATTTAGGTTTTCACTTCTGTCGGCAGTCCCCATGACTGCCTATGTTTTTTTTTCTAAAACTGTATGTATCAACTACTGCGTCTCCAGTAACACTCTTGAAACTTGCAAGCCAAAATGTGTCATTATTTGTACAGTTCTTAACAGACAGCAATTGTGATTGAATTAGATATCTCGAACGATAGACTTAGTTTTATTGGCTAGACCTAATCCAGGTTCCAACGTGGAACGGAGAAATCTTCTAAAAGCAATCTGAATTAAACTTTCCGCGATTGGATTGAACTTTCCGCAGCTAGAACGTGGTGGAGAATGTCTTCCTTTTAAGTTTTTAAAGAATTTCATATCGATTTAGAAAATGTTCCTGACAATTACATAGGATAAAATCATGAAGCAATTTGATATGGTCAGATATTAAAACAAGAATTTTTAGTTGATAGATAGATATAATTTACTTTATTGTGCCTACTCCACAATTGTAAAATTGAAATTAAATTAAATCCTCTGCAATTTATTTCACGACTAGCTTCTGCCCGCGACTTCATCTGCGTGAAAGCTCTTGCTCCCCCGACCCTCCGCGTCGCACCGCATTATCTGTCCGTGCTATCAATTCGTTTTCGCGTTCTTTCTGCCTTTTTCATCTTTTGCTTCTCTCCTAAGGGCCATAGCATGAGGTTAAATAGCCTAAGTATAGCCTTCCTCAAGAATTGGCTATCAAATGCAAAAAAGAATGTTCCATACCCGACTGGAAGTTCCTGAGATTAGCGCGTTCAAAGAACAAACAAACTCTTCAGCTATATTATTAGTAATATAGATTACAAACTCATCTCAATCCAAATCTATCCAGTTGGTTGTAAACCCAGCCTAGCGGTTTACTGTAGCACCTGTACCTAGTACTCTAGAGAGAGAACAATAATCCATTAGTGTCACCGCAATAACCAATTGTATGCAGTTACTGACAGGTTGCTAATGCCTCGTCTATTATGTCGCTAAGTATGCAGCTTAGTACAAAAGGCTGGTAATTATTGTGTGCGGTAATATTTGTTTTGGGTACCTACTCTTATAGTTCCATAATAATCCATAATCAGCCTAAAATGTTCCCACTGCTGGGACACAGGCCTACTCTCGGTGAGGCTTTTATAGTAGAAATTGTATTTTTAAATTAATGGATGACTGGGAAATTCCATATGTGTTCGTCGTGAAGGTAATTTTTATAAAGTGTACATACCTAGTATTTTTTAAAGAGTCCCCCAAAGTGCCCAAATATTTTAGTTTCTTTGAGCCGTATACAGTCGCTAGCACATAGATATTGGATTAGTAAGTGACTGGTGTTAATAACCACCAAGTGCCCTTACTGCTACTACACTATCACTGTCAAATAGTTGCCATAGACAGGCTATTGAATTGTACGTAACATTGAGAGAACTCTTTAGCAAACAAATTACATCAAAATTTGAAGTACAGTACAGTTCCTCGTCAATATTATCTGACCCACCCTAAAAACAAACGAATTTGGACCCTCTGGCTGTAACATTAAGGTTTATTCAATTTATATGAGCTTAACAGACAAGTGCACGAGGACTTACAATCAATACAGACACGCAAATTTCATCTTTATAACGTTAGCATTAGGTTATATGTTATAACTACTTGTTATAATATAATTAGTGTAATAGCTTATTTTAATGATTGCGTTCAAGTAATTCTGGTCTCGTGGTCTGTGTATAAGACTGAGAAAATTAAGGTGCGAGACCAAATCCTGCGGCGATGATATTGTTTTGCTTTCAATTTAGAATTTATTCCAAAACTATTTCTTGTATTATTATAAAGAACTATAGACGGATAATCTTCAAATATAAACTTTGTAAAATGGTAATATTTTCGCATAACTTGTAATAAGTGGGTAGTTGAAAAATAAATATTATTTATTATAAAACTGGTATTCAAATGCTACTAAGGGTATGCAGTGACTACGCTCAAACATATTTGACCTTGTCTTACTAAATTACAAAAACAACGTCTCTTTACCATTTTTTATTTTCTATTTTGTAGGTAGATTTTTTTATTATCATGTCTCAATGGAGTGATTATTTAAAATACAAAATAATCTATTTGCACGAGGAAAAGGTTGGCTGCTTGTGCTGTGCAAGAATAAACTTTATGAAAGTATACTATATGGTTCAAATTCTTTAGAATATTGCGTCTAGCATAACAACTAAGATCAAATTTCAATGCGGCTCATAAGAGTTGAGTTGGTCTTGTGGTCACTAAGGTAGTGCGGTGTTCATCGTTGTCTACGTTCGAAACCGAGTTTAACCTAAATGTAGCTTTTTGCTCAGCTGTTTTTTTTATTACACTTTTTTTTTTACATTTCTTTAATGGACGACGTAGGATCTTGTTTTTTTAAACGGGCAGTTGGTATCGAAATAAAATTAAAAAGTTGCAAGTTTAAAATGTTTATTATTTCATTAAAACACTTAGGTAAGATAAAATAAGTAAATGCTCATATATATTTCCAAATTAATATACCTACATTTTATATTAATATGCCATAATCAAATCTAACCATTTATTAACATTAAACAAGGCATGCTTATGCTTAAAAGTTTGTTATCGAGAAAATTAATTCATGTGTGAAATGCTTTACAGATTTATAGCTGCCTATATGTAGTGAATAAACATGTTATTTAAATAGAAACAATCTATTTATAACAATAACATCACCACATAATCTGCAACATTTTAATGGTTTAACAATCAATCCATTGAGCATTTACTTACATGGTGTGTTTAAAAATAGAAAATAAAAAAAATAACAATTTAAATATTCCTGGGCAAAACGGACCCTTTCTTCGCGATGAGCAGGTGTCAATGAAATTTTCTGTGCCGGTTTATAATTCCTTATCCCAGCAGCGTGTAAATGCCTTCTCACTGTTTCCCCTGAAATATTGTGGTTTATTGCGGTTACACGAATGGGCAAAAAATGGATTTTCAACATGGCTTGAAACAACATTGGCGTTCGAATTCGGGACTATACTTGATGGCTTTTGCTCCTGGACGAATGCGCTGAATATTTCCATTGTCTCCATAACGTCTTAGGCATAAACTGACCATATTTCTCTAAAACAAAAAAAAACATTTTTGGAACCGTGTATGTAACTTGTAAGGAGTGAATGTAATGGTAAAATAGCCAACTACGCGTTCGTTAATCACAATCAATAAAATTAAATAGGTATAAAAAAACACTTACTGCTATATTAAGTCGATGACCAATCTCTCTAATTCCAACATTCTACTCATGTAAAAATATGATTTTATGTTTGGTATAGTCATTAAGTTGCGACATGATGCTTTTTAACACCAAATTGCTTAAAAATACTTATCGAGTTATGTGAAACGATTTACAAATGTGCGTGCGCAGTCACTGCTATTAGGCGTAGTGTAACTTTTGTCACTTAGATGAATTTATTATCTACCTCACGAAGCAAATATATTTTTTACTTCGTATCCAACCATTCTTGGTCAATATAAATTCTGTGAACTTAAAGTTTTTCAATTTACCCACCTGTTTACAAGATAAGTTATTAGGCGTAAATCATATTGGTCGTTCTTTAATAATGCAAGCAATATTGTAGAAATGAAAACAAATTAAAAAAGAAACTGATAATATAGGTGGACTGTATTTTCGAACCCACATGTTGTTCGACGCCAATCCAGCATCAAACCGCTAAGCCACAAGAACTTGTTGGAAATGCGCGAAATTAAAGATTGGGTTGTAATTATGTAGTGTGACTTAAAAGCTTTTCAACTTTAATGTCAACGAGATAATGATTAAAATAGCTTAACAATATGATATAATGCCGGTGGCTCCGACAATGTTGGGTGGGTTTACCTTAATGTTACGTGATAAAGATGAAATTTGCGTGTCTGTATTGATTGTAAGTCCTCGAGCACTTGTCTGTTTAGCTCATATAAATTGAATAAACCTTAATGTTACAGCCAGAGGGTCCAAATTCGTTTGTTTTTAGGGTGGGTCAGATAATACTGACGAGGAACTGTACCTGTGAGCAACGGAGCGAATAAAGAAAAAAGTTATAACAATAACATAAGAGTTGACCTTCTATGCAAAACATTAAAAAGCTCACTCGCGCCAAAATAACTTGAACAAACATCTCATTATTTTCTTTTTCAGTGCACACGTAAAATCTCTTCAGACCGGTCTCGCACCCAAAAACTCGCACTTACAAAATCCGGCAGTTCCTCAAATTGCTTGTCAAACCATCTCGCTTTACGACACTGTCTCCCCATAAGCCCTACAAGGCTACACCGCTGTATAAGAGCCATATATGGGCGATATCGAAGCTCACTTTAACGTCCTCCGTATAGCCTCAAATGCTTTCTGAGAATACCTATTCACATGACTAAACGCGTTACGTTTTGTTAGGACGAAGAACCGACCAAGTATTTTTTTAGTCAACAAATATATCTTTTGCTTGAATTTAGTTTTGTTCCAGTCGAAGAATTATCGAACTTTGCAACATCGTGTCCAAACAAAACATTATTAACTGTAACTTGGTTTTAGAGCCATCAAACCGGGAATCCTACCGCAAAACACCGTTATTGTTTAGCAAACGAATTGGTACTTGTTTTCGTGACGTTTTTTCTAATCTTTTTCTGACACCATTCGGATTGTTTTATTCCAAAAAAAATCACTGCCTCGTTAGTCCAGTGGTCGCAAGCGCTACTGCTGAGCTTTAGGTCCTGGGTTCGATTCCCGGATCTGGAAAAATGTTAGGGTTTTTCACCAGAAATTTCTCAGTAACAGCCCGGAGTTGAATTTGCACCCGGTTATATAATTTGCACCCGGTTATTATATAATTTGCACCCGGTTATTATATAATTTGCACCCGGTTATTATATAATTTGCACCCGGTTATTATATAATTTGCACCCGGTTATTATAAGCTCGCCCCCTATTACATGGGACTTAAACATAACTGGTGAAATGTGGGGTAAACCTCTGCCTATTCCTTTGGGGAAATACAGGCACGATATTATGTTATTATAAATCATTATAAAACAGGTACAGTAAGGCAACCTGTTTCACAGAACATTCACCTCCGACACTCAAGAGCTACATTTTGTATTAAAACCTAAAATTAATGCGAAAACAGGGATGCTTCGCTTGCAGTTCTAGTTTGGACGCAAAGCAGAAAATCGCTGGAGGGTTATTAAACCTAGTTAAACAATTAACTAGTCTGTTTAATTATGTTGCCGTTTTTGTTATACATACATGCATAAAGTCACATTTCCTTCAAATGGCGGTAGGCAGAATCTACAGAACGGCACTTTTTATAATAGTTCTACGATTATAATAATAATAATATCCCTGGACATTTCACACAGCGCCATCTAGTCCCAAGCTAAGCAACCTAATGCTTGTGTTATGGTAACAAGATGGCTGATAAACTACTTATATACATTTTTTTTTTTGTAAATACATACGTATTATAGATAGAAAAACACCCAGACTCGGAACAAATACATGTAGGACCCGAACAAACAAATACAAATACATGTAGGAATCGAACCCGCGACACGCAGCGCAGCAGTCCGATCGTTCAACCACTGCGCTAACCGTGTTATTACCATGTTATCAATATAAAATTTTTAGTGTTTTTTGTCTTACAATAATGTTAGTAGCGATTCGCGTGAAAAACCACTTATAGACTAGGCTTTATTTACAATATGCAGACAATCTTTGAAGTCAAAGTCAACGCATTTATTTCAAACTAGCTTCTGCCCGCGGCTTCGCCCGCGTGGATGTCGGAAGTTATCCCACGGGAACGTGCTAACAGGATAAAATGTATGTGCTTCCCCAGAATGCCATCTATCTCGCGGGCCCTTTGTGGCTAATTACAGTAGAAAACCAATTGTGTCTCATTAGTGGTGATTAAGAGGGTACCTATATGATATATTTACCTAAGTACCTACCTAATTAAAAAAAAAACTCAATAACAGAAAATTAAATAATACCTAAATAAACCTATTTCTGATGATAACTAATCTAAACTCAATAAATAAGCAAAATCCTAAACTAATATCTATACGAATGACTAATCCTACCTAACAGTATTATAAAATAACCTACGGTCACTACGTACACTATCAAATATACTACCTATACTTTAAAATTAAAATCTATACCTACGACTCATATAAAAATAAACCTAAATAACTCTAAAAACTAAAAGGAATAAAAATGAACTCCACTGCGGGTGACCCAACCTACGACAAACTTAGTATTTGCGGTTGGTACAGTACAGACAGTGGTAATCGGGTATAGGGATCGAACCGCAAAATTAAGTTTGTTTTTTATTGTATATACTTTTCCGGGATAAAAAGTACCCAGTGTGGTGCCCAGGATATTAAAGAATAATTATACCAAGTTTCATCGTAATCGAACCGGTAGTTTTTGCGTGATGCCTGAACAAACAGACAGACAGACAGACAGACAGACAGACAGACAAAAATTTTTTTAATCACATTTTTGGGTTCGGTGTCGGTCTAGTAACACCCCGTGTAAATTATTTTTTTGATATTTTCAATGTACAGAATTTTCACTTCTACAGATTTATTATAAGTATAGATAGATACATACATTCACTTTTCAAGCGTCGAAACATTGATAAATGTTTCAAAGGTTGTCTGCCTAGTAAAGCTTAATTGTTGGTGTTGTTATAAGATTTTTGAAAACTGTTTACCTATACATCTTTCTTCCTTTTGTCAAATCAAATCAAAATGTAAGATAACGTTTAACAATAGTGATTTTATGAAGAATAGTTACATAGATAAATAAACTCACGCAATCTTCCCATGGGGGTAGGCAGAGACTACAGAACGCCACCTTACATTACATACATACATACATTATACCTATGTTAATCCTGGTTATAAACCATCTGTGTGCCATTGTGCCAAATTTCATCCAAATCCGTTCAGTAGTTTTTTCGTGAAAGAGTAACATCCATCCATACAAACTTTCACGTTTATAATATTTGTAGGATATAGGTATATATTAGCAGGACAACTCCGGAAGTTAATAATGAAAAAAAAAAACATTTAATTAGGTGCTAATGTAAATTAATAGCTGGATACCAAACATTTCTTACTTACAGAGTACAAAGCATGTCCTCTTCTGTGTAATTCAAGCACGTGATAATAACCCGAATCTGTGAACATGGTCAACTATAGTAAGGACACGGATACATCGCCGGCGGGCACCACACGAGGAAACAATTAGCTTTTGTGTGCTTGCCTTACTGTCGTGCTTGTGTCCATAACTTTACGTATATTGCCTGTTGTGACTTGTAGATATTACATGCCAAGTATCTCACAGCATGTATTTGCCAAATATTCTGTGGTTAGAAACAGCCCATGTATAAAGCTTAGGGAACATGAGACAGCAAAGTATTATGTGGTCTTAGCATTATGTTGAGCGATGGCCGTTTTGCGTGGATATGACGCATGTTTTCCCCCAACTTGTTATTTTTTTTGTGTTCTTTTAATGCATCATGTTTGCCGCAAATAAATGTATTTTCTTTATTTCTTTCTTGTTTCTTATGTGAACTTTACCCGTAACTTGAAAATTATTAACGGTTAATAAAATGCTCCTTTATTCCATTTTCATTAATGTACGGTAGCGAGCAAGCAATAAAATAAAATATATGTCGGAGAAGGTATATAAAAATTACTGTGGGCGTATTATGGGTAGTGTTGGTTATAGCGCAATAGAAAAACGGTTTGCAGTTCAAATCAGATTACAAACGAGCAAGTTAGTAACACTAGCGAATCACACGCTGTGGGTACACAACTTAACGATACGGAACGCGAGACAGTTTCTAAGCATAATATGTTGTCCGTACGATGGCCAATATTTCGATGATCCCGAGAGCTCTGCTCCACACTGCTCTTGTAGCTGTAGCTCTCGTCCACCCCCACGAACTCAGGTTAGACTCTGTCGAGCGCCACGAGATGGCGCTGGCGTTCCGAATAATCGAATAACTCCGACATATAAATATTTATTTATTTATATATACTTCATTGTATACCAAAAATACATAGCTTATAAAATACATGACACATTACAAAATATACAAAAAACACACACACAACAACAAATATTCTAACTACGAACTACTAAGTTCAAGATTTATTTAAACTTTCACTAATGTAAATTAATCACAGAAATAAAATAAAGACGTTTGTACTGCGAAAATATTTAATAGATGGAAAAGACATGGTGCCATGGAAAGGAAATCAATAACTTTAGTTAATAATTTGAACTTCATTTTTTAGCACTTTTAAGTTCTTAAGATCATGATTGTAAACAAAACCAACATTCTCATATAAAGTTTTTGGTCAAACTGCTTCGTCTAGTTTCAGTGTAGACAAGTCTAAGATGACTTGCCTGAAGGCAGGACACTAGGAAACAATTAGCCCCATTGTGCATGAGCCCTCCGTCATAGTCGTGACATAACTTTGTGCACAGCCAGTGTACCCCAGCTTTATACTGTGCGTATTTGTCTTATAGTAGTTTTGAATTGGTTTTACTTGGCAGTTTGGCGAATTGGCTGACTTACCTACTGAAGTATAATTAATAACTTTGGCTGTAAGAGTGACTTTACTAACCCTGTTAATATTGACGATCAAAAGTGCCTTCTAAGTGTCAAATTGAAATAAATGATTTGACTTTGAGTTTCACATTGTTCAGCATTGGATTTTAAGTTCGATCTTCACGCTAAGGAAAGTATTGTATTCGGTATTTACATCATCTAGCAGGCAGCGGAGGATTTACCAGCAGGCTGAGTAGGCTAGAGCCTAGGGCGGCAGATCTTTGGGGCGGCAAATTTGGGGCCAAATTTTTTTATGTTACAGAAATTAAAAAGATTAATGTTTATATACGTACCTGTTATTAGATCCACACAAACAATTCAACATGTAATATGTTTCACCACTTATATTCATTTTTCTACTATTTGCGTAGCCGCGTTTGGTTCCGGCGCGGGAACAAGTGACACCATGAGACATGAATACTTTTAAATTTAGGAAATATTATTATAGAAAATGTAGGAATTTAGAATTTTTGTAGCTGAACGAGTAAATTTTAAGCGTGTCGAAGCAGGATACAAAAACACATGGGAAAAAGACAACCGCTTTTTCCCATGTGTTTTTGTATACTGCTCTATTCTTACTGCTCTATTTCTTTTGTACACCGGAAAGAACAATATTATGAAAGAACCGATGTAGAAATGAGAATGACTGCGAGTGATACTTTTGTTGTTAACACATCACTCGTCCTCATTGATAGACTCATATCCGAATTCATATGATGATAACGGAAGGAGACAGTACCATAGGTTTAGTGAAAAGTTTTTATTTCTGACCAAAATAAGTGAATTGTCATCATCACCTTACAGAAAAAACCCTTTTCTTGGAAGAAATGTTTCCTATGAGACTGACTTAGTTCAAGAATGCATACATTTTCACTGCCATCTTTCCCCTGAAAGAATTTTGTAAAATCGGATTCTGGATCATTGAAACGTCTATCTTCGTTCCTGCGAAAACAAAATTTGCAAAACGTATATCCAAACTTGGATATAGCAGTTCGAATGGCTCTATGTACACTAGCGACAAATTATTGTTCGGGTGAGAGAAGCTTTTCTTGCTTAAAACGGGTGAAAAATAATCTGAGATCTCCCTTAAGTCAAGAAAAGCTAAACGCCTTAGCTCTTTTGTGCATAGAGTCAAAACAAATGAACAAGATTTCATACGACAGTATAATTGATGATTTTGCGAATAGAAAATTGCGCAAAAAGGTATTGTAAAGTTTAATTAATTGAATTTCATCGTCATCATTAGCCGGTTTACTACCGGATAAGTGAGTAGGCACTATTTTTAAATTGTATGTATGCGCAATAAATATTATTCTAATAGAATAATATTAATTGCGCTTAGGTACATACAATTTTTACCTTACATACAATGTTTACCAATTGTACATTATTGTGTTAGTATTCTAGTATTAAAGCATACCTTACACGGACTTATAATACATGATTGATTTGCTTGCATGCTTTTATTAGCTCAGAAATATACCCAAAAACTATCTCTTGTGCAATCTTCACTAAATCGTTGGGTTATAAATATTATCTAGAAAATGATAGGTATATTGTTGTAGAGCTCGTTAGAGGCGGAAAAATTTTAATAGCCTACTGGCGGCAAATGTGTAAATCCGCCACTGCTAGCAGGTTCAGCTCAGTTATCAACTATTGATTTGGTCTTTACGTTTCTAAAACCATATTTTAAAAAATCCTTTTTAGCCGTTTTTATCAAAACATTTTATGAATAGTTCGTAACTATAAAAGTACTCAATAAAATGGGTTATAGTGACATCCATGTTCGCAGTTTGTGTGAGCTTTTAGCCGTTTTATTAGATTTTTCTGATTTTAACCTGAATCTAACACACAACATGTCTCATATAGGCATAACATTTGAATTTTGTGTAAGTTACATTGCATACTGTCTCATTGCCCTGGCTAGCACGAATGCTTAACGAGGCTCGCAGGTTCGATTCCTAGTTCGGGTGTGTGTGTGTTTTTCTATAAGGAATTACTCCAGTTTAAAAGCAACCCAGACTGCATAATTATGCCCAGTTGATGGCAATTGGTGAAATATGGGTATACCTACACTGTTCACCTCTGCTGCTTGATGTTATGTTAACTTTGCATAATAATAACTTTTTGTCATTCCTTGTTACAGACTTAACTATAAACTCTGCGGCTTCTCGCCGTGGTGGTGGCACGTCTGCAACGTTGCGTTGCACGCTGCGTGTTGCGCGCTCGTTGCACGAACCGGTGCGGTGGTAGCGCGGTTGCAGCGACCGTTCGCCGCACTTGCAGCGCTGTTGTTCGCTGTGCACCCTGTACATACTGAGGCGGTAAGTTTGATACATAAGTATAATAATTAAGTACCTATGATATAATAATAAAATTTAGTTTGGTATCCGAAAGCGTTTACAAGTACCTACTATGGGTATACTTAATGAAAAAAAAAACAATTCAGTTTGTTTTTTGTAAAAAGTTACAAAGTACCTAAACAAAAACTTACTCAAACGCAAAATGTTTTTTTTAAGGATCAAAAAATTACATAAACTGTATTTTGTGACCGAGGCTAATCTGTAATCTGTGTCGTAAAATAAATCAAAATACAAACAAGTGCTAAAATACGGGTGTCTTAAACATCAGCCATTTATTTTATTATAAAATAGTTTACTATTCTTTCTATTTACCATTAAAAGTAAAATAACAGTTTAGTAGACGGCTGCGTAAACTGCAAGAGACTCAGCAAGTTAATTAAATTTAGTTTTATACGGCTTGCATGCGAGGGTAGTTCGTTAAAAGCTATGAATAAGAATGAGCTACTCTGAAACCGCATCAAATTCAGACATTTCCTCTGAACACCGGGCCCTGTCAGCACATTCTGCGTAGCACGAGAACCATATTACTTACTGAACCATATTGAAGTGAACATTCTTGGAAACGTGTTCTTTGAATAAAAACGTAAAAGTCTATAGAATATGACGTATATTTCCGGTGTCTTTTTTGTGAAAATACGTATTTTTCCAGAAATGGTCCTGCAGTGCGATTCTGTAACCATCTCACCGTAAAAACTCAGGTGAAGTGAGCGTGGAGTGAGCTGTCATTCCAAATAATGCTAGAGATTGACACTACTGACAACTCACACCAAGCTCACTTCACTTGAGTTTTCACGGTGAGATTTTTACAGAATCGACCGGCTGAGGTCCAAGAAATGGGTCTGTCGTGCACTACTGTGTCTTTAAAACATTAATGATTGTTACGTCATATTTGTTTATGAAAACGAGTGCAGGTATGTATGTATGTTTATGTGTTCACTAACCCAATCCATAAAATTAAACTAAACACTAAAAAGACTAAAACTGCCCCGTTGGTTCCGCGGTCGGGACTGCTGACGTTCGGGGTTCGATGCCCGGGTCGGGCAAAGTGTTATTGGGGTATTCTGGTAGGAATGTCTTAGTAACAGCCTGGGGGCCTACTCCGAAGTGCAAAGTGCGAATGTTCGGATCGGACCGACACATGGCCGAACCGAATATTATTGAAAAATGCGAAAAAAGTTCGGATCGGTTCAGTTGGGTCGGGTCCATAGTCAATATTCGAAAGAGTGTAGGAGTGTAGGATCGGAACCGACCGAACCAAATAGTAACTTCGTAGCAGGAAACAGCCGAACATTCGGCCGAAACTACTATGGAGTAGACCCCCTGGAGTTTGGAAGCTGGCGGAGTGATACCCCCGTCTCTCGGAAAGCACGTTAAGCCGTTGGCCCTGATAGATAGAGATAGATAAACCATTTATTTGGCGCACACAAAAAAAGACAGCACAACATACAAAAGTACACTATTAGATGATAACCAAACTACCCACATGATTATAATATAAAAACAAGGTGCCGATAAAAAAACAAAATGAAAAACACACAAATATCGAAATAAAAGTGACACTATGACGAATAAAATTAATGCGCCTGATCTCTGTCCGCTCGTGACAGATTCCCGTCGATCGGACTATTTTATTTTATTTGGGAAAACAAACAATCGTACATTGTATATTATATTATCTAGAAATACTGTATGCTATAAGTAAATGTACAATCTACTACGTTTCCACATGTTACTAATTTATGATACAGTTTTGGTAAATTTAAATAAGATCAATATATAACAACAATACAATTATTTCGTTATCTTAAAACCCAACAGTTAATACATACTTAGTTAATACATACATAATAATAAAAATAAAAAATATTTTGAACAAGGAGGTTAATAATTTGTTTTTTAATTTTTTGTTTAGACAAGGCAAATACATCGATATCGTTAAAATTATTATTGTAAGCTTGAGAGTGAGCTTGACTATGAGAGTGAGGGAAGAGGATGCAACTGTGTGTGCGCACACGCCTGCACAATATCTCCCGCGCCGAAGATTGGTCTCCGCTGAGGTCGCCATGGCCGAAATTCAGTCTCGAGGACATTTTACTGGAAATTAAAGAAATCATCCTTGACCAGGATTCACTCGACACACGGGCACTAAAATCTTCTCGTACCTATTACTCTTACAAAAATGAATTACAAACAAATGTCAAACAAATAAGCTCAATTTCCAATAAATATACAGGGTTATTTTTTAAACACTAACAGCCTCGCAGGACTGTAATGATAACATCATAAATTAATTATAACTTTTGTTCTAAGACTTTTTACAAAACTTAATCAATTTACTAAACAATATGTATAAGTACTTAGCACTTTTTAGATCTGTATTTTGTAGTAAGTACCGCCCCTGCATTTGCAACGCACTGTTTGTTTACTTATCTAGTGGTCTAATTTGGTACCGCGTGGAGCTTTTCACATTTAGAGCGATTAATTTAAATATTTTTAATTATATTAAGAAAAAAAAGAATAATTAAAAGTTATAAAACAAAAGTTGTTATTTATGATGTGAGTATTATAGTCCTGCGAGGTTGTTAGTGTGTTACAAATAACTCTGTATAAACTGCCACCAACCTTTCACATAACAACGAGTTTCTTCTACTTAATGGACGTTCCAAAGAAAACTATTTACGGCCAGTTCCTTCGTCGAATTACCCTTAAAATGTCTAAAAGCACTATCTTGTCTGTTCTCAATTCGATTTGGAGAAGCTTGCGCACGCAACGTTGGGCAAGAAAATAATTCGATGCTTACGAACAGTTCTAGTTATACTACTAGTTCCTCTGAATATTTTAGTAATCTTAGACAGGTATTACAAGAACGTAGCAACAATAAAGGTGGGCTTTATTTTTCTCTATTTTCTTGGATTTTTGTATCTTAGCTAATTCCATGCTTGGAATGAAACCGAGTAGCTTTAGGAATAATGATTGACGTAGAAACTTTAGCAGCTGTTCTCTCAAGATACAGAAGGACATTGAACCCTTTTAAAAATACAAGGACAAACAAATCGGTCTTGCTCGTAGTCTTATGAATAACTGAATCATGACATAACGTACGATATTTTCACATGTCGGTCTTCCATTACTCTTGAAGTACGCGACAATTCTCGACGAGCCAGCGACAAGCGTATGAATAATTCAATGTACCTATATTATGCGATGCGACAGTAATAAATACATCGCTTGCTACCAACCATATTTTTCTTTGATTTGACGTTGCTTTACTTACCTGGAAACAGAAATATAAACTTGTATTTCCTAGAATTATATATGGAAAATGTTTGTGAAATAAAAATGATAACTTTTTCTTGTATTTTCCTCTTGTACTGAAATATATTAAAATGGAAGAAACGGAATTATTAGCCTTGTGGTCTTTCAAGAAGTAAATCAAGCAATTAGAAGTCTCGCTTCTGACAAATATGTTGGAAATAATAGGTACTTATGTTAAGAATAAAAAATACATATTTACCCGGAGAAAAAATCTTTTCTCTTTCTATATTTTTTTAAGCAGTGCTAGACTATACGAACTTGCATAAAATTGCAATTTCGCACATAGCTTGAATTCTGCTCATCCATAACATTTATTGAACGTGATACCTTATTTATGAGATGTGCTGTGAATATTCGCAAAGCAAAGTCTTGGCAAACGTGACTATCTAACTGCAGACCACTCACGGAAGAATTCAGAAAACCCATTCCTAGCGACATCAGACATGACGCAAAAAATGTACATGTTGTTCAATACTTCTTCCGTATTAACACAAAAGATAGAGAATAGCTCATGTAGTAGCCAGCCAACAATGTGATACCAGGGTTTACTCAAGGTGTGCCGGAACTTCATTAAAGTATCGTCTCACGTGAAGGCTATTTTAGTGCATCCCGTTTGATATTGATAAAACTTGGGTGTCTGGTTTGCTAACACATTGCGATTTATCAATCTGATGCACAAAATCGATGATAGCAGCTATATTATTTCTTCACTGAACAGAAGACTTGTACGTTCATGGGTCTTATGAATGCCGATAGACTAAGTTACATAAAGTATGTTAAGCTTCTGTATTTAACTACTCTGTGCCTCTCGCTCGGTTCCCAAGAACGTTGAACTGTCGCGGCTTTTCGGCTTTTACGAGTGATTCTATGTGCGTGAGGTCTTGCGAGGCGGCACTTTAAAGCCAAGGAAGTTATAAAGATGTGGGGAGCATGTTATATGGCAAATATTTTCAGTACATTATACAATTTTCTTGCTTTTCGTACGTGGATGGAAACAGTAATTGGGTGGTACATTGGTCTTTGGAGGTATCAATTTAAAAGGTCGTGGTGTCGTAAATTCAAGTAGACATAATCATCTATATTTAACTGCAATGAGTAGGTGCGAGGTTTATTTGGGGATGCTGTGAATAACTAGTACATATTTAATGAAATCCATACATTACATATTCCTCCGTGTCTTGGAAAGCACGGTAAGCCGTTGGTCGTGTCGTGGCTATCATTCGTAGATAAGATAGATTTTTGACAGAAGTTACGGTTAATCAGAAGCCCAAAATTCTGACAACCACTCTTACCGAGGAGTATCGTGTTTCCCAGTAACTGGGTAGTCAAGGTCAGATAAGCAGTCGCTCCATGTAAAATACTAGTATTCAGCTGCGTTCGGTTAGACTGGAAGCCGACCCGTTCAAATTCAAGTCGCAATCTCATCCACAACAAACGATGTAAAAAACTTGTCAAAAATGTATGTGAATTGTTTGTATTTTTTAACAGATTGACTGAGATGAGAACGTTCTTAGGAATTGGCCTTACTGAATCGTTTCAATCGACTTTTTTCTGTAGCTTGTAATTTGAATTGAATATCTTCAGATCACTGATCCAAACTATCCAAAAGTCTCTGCTTGACCATGTCAAAATACCTCACATAACATTGCAAATATTTACAACCCCAAACACTCAATAAATACCTACGTTTACCTCAAAGGGAACGAAAACATTTATTCCAACATTCCTTCCTTCTAAAAATAATCCTCTTTTACCAACAATAGAGGGACGGGTTATAATGACCGGTTGGACGTCAATCCACCCAACCTATCGACACAGAATAAACAGTTACAGAAGGTTCATGAAATGGATTTATTTGCAAGAATTGTAGTACTTTATAGATGGTTAAATGATAAATGATTTTATTTTTGTAAGTAGGTTTGTACAAACACTTTTACACGTCAATCAAACTTTTTAAGTTAATTAGCTAAACCTAGCTTACAAAATTATTGATTACATTAGGTAATTAAATAAATAAAGCTAATAAAGTTGGTATATACGTCATAGTTAATTTTAAATTTAATTAACTATGACGTATATACCAACTTTATCAATCCAATCAACTCAGGTCAGCTGGCTGGGGCAGACTGGATGCGGAAGGCGGAGGACAGGATATGGCGCAGCCTGGGAGAGGCCTATGTCGCCTATGTTGAAATTTAAAATGTCAAGTATTTGTCAAATTTTATTAGTAAGACTAGCTTCTGAAATGTCATGTTCCCCCGACCCACCCCATCGTATCGCATCGCCTAGCCGCGCTATTACTTCGTGTTCGCTTAGCCTTCTTTCTAATTTTTTCGAAAACATCCATCGGTTTCTTATTAAACATCAACTATATTCGACGACTCTGGTTACTTATCACTTTTGGTGACCGTAGACCACCGATTTTCACACGACTTTTTAATCGTAGCCAGCCTTCATTACAGCTACCTATTTTCACACAACTTTTTACTCGGAGCCGGCCTTCTGTACCTCTATCTAGTCTGTGTCTCCGCCCTACCTATCGATTGGTTTCACCCGTCCTATTGACATAAGCTGACAGTTTGCGGATATATGGACATGAAATTATGGTTGGAAATAAAATATGAATTGAGGTTAGTAAGTGATTATGGGTTTGTTTGTGATCAAGAATGCATTGGAATAGAATTTTGGCAGTACCTACCTACAGAGCATAATGTCTCAACTTCATCAACAACGCTTTTTTTTTTAAAGAAAAGTAATGCCTGCAGTACGACAACACAGGGCCTCTGCGAGTTGGCTTCGGCCCCTCGTATGCCTGCAAAAGGACCGGGAAAAATAAATAATAATACTAAGAAAGAAAAAAACATTTATTTAGCACAGACTAAAAGGCACACAATATATTATACATCAGATAAAAACAAATGAAAATCAAATAAAAAACTGTAAAGTCCGATGTAAGAAACTAGCAGGAAAGTGTGCCTCACGGCTGCGCCAACAAGGCCCAGGTTAGCAAAACTGCCAAACAACTAGTGCCTGACGCTGGTTTTTAACTGGATCTGTTTTAGCGATAGCTTAAGTATTGTGTCGTTCACTCAAAGAGAACCACTCAATGAAATCAGAAACTTATTACAAAATACTCATGAAAAAAGTTTGGCTATTCTCATTGGATTTTTCCAGGCCTTACCACCTATATGCTACGGTACAGATTACCATTGTTTAGCTATACATTTAATTCTCGTTTTACATTCACCATGTTTAGGTATTACATACATACAAACTCACAACTTACGTCATATTCCCGGGATAAGGTAGGGGTAAGCAGAAACTACAGAACGCCACCTACTACGTTCCTTACATACTGCTTACTTATGCTTATTAGTATTCATTTATTTCAGATTTCCAAAATAAATACATCCATATAGTTGTTAGTTAAACTCTAACTCATGCTTAGGTAGTATTACTACAAATACAATAGCATAAAATAAAATGTTTCTCGTCCCAAAATAAACAGAAACAATAATCGTTTACGAAAAACATTAAACACGCGTTCAGAGGTGTTTTAAACCAGAATATTACAACGAATACCCGTGAAATACACCGTGTCAGCTCGCAAGACAATAAAACACATTTATAGATTTCTATCGGGACAGAACGACCAATAAAACCGCCATATTGGATCCTACAGAGGTATTTAAGGTATGTTACGTGCAGCTAGAAAGTTATAGGACATTTTAGTTATTGAGTGCCGAGGTAAAAGGGTAGCGTTACATTTTTGTTCGATTCATAAGGTTTAGTTCATCTTTTCTATGTTATTTTCGTACTTTTTAGGGTTCCGTGCCCTAAAGGTTTCAACGGGCCCCTATTGCTAAGCCTCTGCTTTCCGTCCGTCCATCTGACCGACAGCGAGCTGTACCTATCTCATGAACCGTAACAGATAGACAGTTGAAATTTTCACAGGCTGCGTAATTCTATTGCAGCGGCAATAGTATTACCCACACTGTGAAAATTTATATATTGCAACAAATAATAAAGTAAATTAAAGTTAAAGGAGGTCTCCATACAAGAAGAATGGGTTTTTTTTCAGCGTTGTATGCCTTGTACGGAACCCTTCGTGTGCGAGTCCGACTCGCACTTGGTCGGTTTTATAGCAATAGGTATGTTTAGGTAGCAAATAAGGTGTAGAGAGTGGCTCGTGAGTTTCTTGGTCACAAGTGTGACTGACAGCTGGATTCTGGGTTCTATTTCAAGGTCAGCCAAAAAGTTTTTGCGTTTTCCATTAGAAAGTGGTCAGTGGCCACCTGGAATCCGGATATGTGCCCAGTTAATGAGATCGTCCTCATGGCATTTATAACATTACTGCTGAAATGAGGGTGTGTCATGACACTGTATGATGGCGTGGCGGTAGGTGTGTATTGTGTATGTGCTGAAAGTATCGTGTGCATTATTTTCCTATCTGCAAGGTTGGTATTGGGTCTAGGGTGTACAGTCACGAGCACCAATGTGTCAACACTTGGCAACTTTTAATTGCGATTTTTTCGTGAAATAACGAATGCAACATTATAATAATACGACACATTACATAAATCTATGGGCTCGAAAATGCTATGCTAGTAACAACATAAAATTTCATTCAAAAATAAAGGAGTCAATCGCTTTTGAGTAATGCACATTGTATACATACTTTTGCTCGTGACTGTACTTCGTCGTTCGCTACTCGTAGCGTCTCGTCTAACCAATCTGCCTAGCCTTTTTCGAACTGTATTGAGGTCGGCTTCCTGTCTAACCGGATGCAGCTGAATACTAGTATTTTACATGGAGCGACTGCCTATCTGACTTCTGCAAACCAGTTTATGAATAATACGACACCCTTTGGTGAGACTGGTTGTCAGAGAGCCGGAACGACTGTCAAAAATCCACGAACGACAGTTGAGACCAAAGGCTACTCATGGAGTCTCATCTAATGATCCCTTCAATAGTATTTGAAACAGTTAGTTTTAATCACCAACCCATTCTTTTCTCTTTTACTATTTTCTTTACATGAATATCATTCTCCGTGTCTACGATTGGCTCTCCGTAGCCGGGGCTCGTATGAACGGCACCGACTGAACTGAGTCGTAAACGATTTGCGTCCGGGCTCCATCCAGCTCAGGCGGACCATACGGTAACGTGTAACTGGGAATATGATATTGTGAACTGAACTTGTTGATAGTCTTTTATGGGCCATACAAGATATGGATAGTCTTTTATGTCTAGCATTTTCTACTTATTCCCAGTTCGGGTAAAGTGTTATTGGGTCTTTAGCAGATAGGCTCGCCATTATTACGTGAGAGTTAAACACAACTGGAGGAATGTGTGTGTACAATAGCTACACCCTTGCTGAACCCTTCAAAATCAAAATCAAAAGTCATTTATTCAAATTAGGCTGAGAATCAGCACTTTTCGAACGTCAAAATTACAAAAGACAGTCCCCCAAAAACGCCCGCCCTTCACCACTTCCTAGTGCTATCGCTGGGAAGAAGAAGTGGCGCAACAAACTTCCCAGCAGCACAGCTGTCTGTTCAGTTATAAAATACTCGATACTATACAATACTAGGCGTTACTAGTAATAAACATTACAAAGCACATAACATAAAATTAAATTACTTGCAATGTCAGCTAGCCACGCCATTATACCAACAAATATTATAAAAACTATACCTACTCAAGCTGAAAAATAATTAATTAAAATGTAAATAAAAACTTACTACCTAAATAAAAGCCTCCAGGCATAAAGGGCGTGACAGCTTACATATTTATGCATAGCTGGGTTCTGGTCACATAGCTGCCACTTGGAAGTCACAGATGAAAAACTAGGACCATCGAAGTAAAATAAATAAATAAGTTAATACTAATAACAATAACCTGTCAGTAAGCTAATTCTGGAGAAAGAACATGAACATTGTCTTGAGTTAATTAGGGCGACCAACTATTCTTATCGTGTAAGTAGTCGTTGATGGAATAGTATGCCTTTGAACAAAGGTTGGATTTTACTTGAGCTTTAAACGCATTAAAAGGCAAATCTAGCAAAGAAGAGGGTATCTTGTTATAAAAGGTTATACCACACCCAACAAATGAGTTATGAACCTTATGAAGCCGGTGAAAGGGGGCACGTACTTTGTCCTTACTTCTAGTGTTAACACTGTGAATATCGGGGCTACAGGCGCAATTCGATCAGCACATTCATTCTAAAATTAATATGTTTTAGTTTTTTACTGTCTTTGAATGCGTTTTTATTGATTTATGTAGGTAGGTATATAAAATAATCTCACCAAAATGTAAGTGACTGTACCTACTGGAACACAACGCGCCGTCGACCCGGGCCTGGTCCTTACCGGGCGGCGAGCTGCCCATTGCTCGCCGCCCGCAAGCCCGCGCCTACGGTGGCCGGGAGTCGGCTGTTGACTCCCGTCCAGGGCGTCTCCTGCGGCGACTAGGGGCGTGAGAGGGCAGTGATGCCTTCGCGAGCATTACTGCTTCGCAGAAGGAGGTGACTGCCTCCCATGCACTCTCGCTCCGTACCATGGCCTGGACCAGGGCTAGACGCAAGAGATCGCCGGCACGAGGACGCGGCGGTGCTCTGCCCAAGCCGGGTAGACCTCCACCGTATGCTCCACCGTGTCCTCCAGGCGATCCACACAGTGGTGACACCCTGGCGTTGCCTCCCGCTTTATCCTGAACAGGAACCTCCCGGTACTGCAGTCACTTACAATTTAAATAAAAAACAGCCGATTTCGTAAACAACTATGATTTTGTTCAATAAAATTTTACCATTACCTATACTTTAGTCTCGTCCGAAGATATTTTCATGGTACACCTCTTGTAGCACGTACCACATGTACCTAATGTCGCCTCTTTTATGCACTTTAGATTTTTTTTAGTCTGATGTCTTACTCACACTTTCAGTTCAATCATGATAGAACACCACTTACAGGTAAGTTCGTTTAATCACCAATTATGCTTAGAAAATTACTTGATACACATTTTGATTAAGTACTTAAAAACCACAAAGAAATAAATGCTAGTATCATAAACCAATCATAACGACTTTAACAACAAGGTAAACAGCTAACTGTTGCGATAAACAATCCATTTGTACCTCACTAACCCCTCGTTTAACTAGAAAAACATCAAATAATTGAAATGTAAATGCTATTGCTATTTCTCATTAAATTGCTTTTAAAATCTCGACTCTAAAACAATCACTTTAGGATTCGATTTTGAAGGACATTGCTAATCTTTTCTGATAAGGGTTGAATGAAATCCAAGGTATCAACATTAGGTTTGTTTAAGTGTTTGAAGTTGCGACGCTGAAGGGGTTAAGGATTACGATTGTGCATTAGTAGTGACAAACTGTTGGAGGAGCGTTTAAGAGATCATGCAATGTTAAAGCTTTTTCTTAATCGGCTTAAACATTTGTGTGAAGCCTACAATAATAAAGCCTGCCTTGCCTTGTTAAGAAATAGGTCATCATAACTTATTTGTGCAATATATATTTGTAAATATATTAAAGTTAAGTTCACGTCTGCTTAATTACCTAAACTAATTTAGGTAAAATTAATTGTTTGTTTATAAGAGGTAATCTTTGGAATTTCTCATCCAATTACACAAATTCTTTCACTCATAGAGAACTACATTATTACCGAGTGCCGTAGGATACGTTTTATGGTACAATTGGCTTCCATATGGTCGAAATCCCGGGCAGAGGCTAACGATTAATATGATACTTACGTAACTATTTTATCAATATGCGTAATTAACTATGAAGAGTTATCCTGTCCTGATTCCCCCTTGTTATTACTAAAAATAGCGTTATTTGTTTCCATAGTCTATTTTCAATAACCATCCTCTATTTTCTTTTATTTTCAAGAACCTGTAAAACAAAATCGTCCAATAAATAACTTATCCAATAAACTATCTTTTAAAACCACTTAAAACAATATCTGAAATTTTGTAGTGCTTCCAAATCCGGATAGGAACTATTGTTATAACAAAAATTAATTGGAATAAAGCCAAGTTTTCAGCTTATTTTGCCTCCGTTGCTTCGTAGCTTCAATATTTCGACCACCAGCACTCTCCAAACTTAGTCTTCGCGAGATTACAAGCCAAGTGCCTCCTTCAAACATTGGAAAATATTTTTTAAACAATGAACGTGAAATATAAGTTCATTATTTAGCAATAATAACACTTAAGGAGAAGATGTTGTTATTGTACTTACATATATACGGCCCACCCCCACTCGACGAGAGGAGATCGGTGTCCCAGCAGTGGGAACATTTTTTATAGGCGTATTATATATGTTGTTTATGTATACAGCATGTACCAGCAGTTATATTTAAGAGTGTAGTACTGAATAACTGAATAACTTTCTCCATGGGACCGACATTGTTAACGCGAAAAAATATCAGCTGTCCCATACATTTGGGACGACAAGGTATGAGGTTCTTTGTAAATATGACCAAACATTTCTGAAGCCCAATTCTCGTAATTTAAAACGTTAAAAATCTAGTCGCAGTCTCATCTCGGCGACCAACAAATGTCAAAAACTTGTCAAAATGTAGGGAAATTAGAAGTATTTTTTGACAGATTGAGACTGAGATCAGACTGTGAACGTTCTTAAAATTATTGCCCCTCTGATACATACTGTAGTAGAAGAAATGTGTTATAGTTATGGTCCTACGGTACTTACTTCTATGACTCGTGGTAGGCAGAGAAATACAGTTAAGGATAGGTTTAAAATAAAATAAAAAACCATAGGAAAATAAAGTAGAAGGGATGCTACTCTACTAAGGAAGGTATTTCCACTGTGGCACCTCAACATATTTCACGAGTGATATATGAGGAGGCCCCTTTCAGCAGTGAGATGTTACAGCTTGTGGGAACACATAAAAATAATGGTTAGACAATATCACATACTCTCTGCAAAGCATTAAGTTAGTTTAGCAACTTTGTTTTTTGGCCAAAATATAAAAGATGTTAATTAATAACTGTATATAATTATAAGATGATACAGTATTTGAAACTATTCACAAAGCTCCGCGGCTCAAAGGACCAAATTGTACCACAGAGTAAAAGAACCATTTTTTTCTGACTCGTTTGCTTAATAATACTTAGAAACATTTTTCTTAAAAAAAAACACAACTTGTGGGAACTGGGTCGTACCCAGTTCTCACAATTCATATTCCAGGATCATTCGGCGAACTTCCAATAACACAATTACTAAACTGGACGGCTCCGCCAAAATTGTGACAAAAGTGTTCCGTAGTACGAAAAGTCTCCTTCAGAATTAAAAGGTAATAAATTGGGTTTGTAACAAATAGTTTCTGTATTCCGTGACTTACTGTCGTGTCGTGAAAGGTGAGTTAGGGATTAAGTTAAAGATATGGGAAAATTAAGTTACTGAAAAACTTATCTTACCAGTTTACTTTATGGTAATAATACCATTGTAAAAATTTCTTATTCCAGAATCCACAACGGGTCTGGCAATAGACCGAGAAAACGATTGAACTCTTAATTCGTATCAATTCATCCTTTAGACCACAAAGTAAGATATAAAATTCCGAGCCAGAAAGAAACCAATTGATTCAAATGTACCGGATCTTCAACGTCCGCACGGAACACTAGAAATGTATGAAAGTTTTTATCGAATAAGAACTGGGAAAATGTCTGATTTATTCCAACCTTGGAGGAATTACAGAGCTCGTAAATAATATCACCATTGAGACTGCTACGACTATTCAGAAAATATTTTGTATGAAGAATGTTCCGAATAAGTTTTGTACTTTACTATTCTGAAAGGAAAATTAATTTTGTAAGTCAGAGGCAGCGAATATGGCAAATATTAAATTCCGTGTTATTGCGATGATTGCAAACAGGTTTGAAAGTCATTTGTACGTCACCCTCCCCTCGCCTTAATGAAGGAAGTTATTATTATATTTATACAGTATATTTAGATATGTGTATAATAATTTCACCGTGAGCGCGTATTCTATGTTTACGGAATATCGCGAGGGGTTCCGCGAGAACTGGGAATAAGATGCAGAGGAGCCTATTACGTGATTTCAATGAACAATTTAGTAATTATGCAAAACTCTGTAGTACATGTCACCATATCGTAGCTAAAGCTTATACCTACTAAAATCATCAACAAGCAGTGAAAAGGTGTAGTGTAAAAAGAGACTTTTGCCCTAGAGTGAGGCAGTTTCAGGCTGAAATTATTATCTAGTCCTCACTGTTAAAGTCTAGAATAAACTGAATAAAGACAGCAGTAAGCGGCGCCGTTTTCTGACGTAATCAGATATCGTCTGTCTCAAGATTAGATCTTCGAAGATTTATAGCTCTCGCGGTCGCAATATTGAAGTATTTTATAGTGCAAGTTACAACCCATCTGTGCAAAGTTTGCACCCCGATGGTTTTATCTGGGTGTTCAGTTTTTCAATTGAAATCGTCTCCTAGATTATTAAGTAATATCGGTAGATTGAGGGGTCAAATAAGTGAATGTTAGATAGATTTATGGTCAAAGAGTTTTTTTATGAAAAAAATGCTGTCGCAAGCCAGGCTAGACTAACAAATGTGAGGTCGAGCCGAGATGTCTTAATTAATATTATAACAAACGAGTTTTTGTTTCGGTAAAGTTTCGTAATTGGATTTCTAGGTCCAAATTACTACATTGGCTAGTCGTCTGCTCTCGTGAGATAACTCCATCGTGTTTCTCAAATTGTAATAACGACCTTATTGGGTATCAAATAATTTTAAAGTTATAATCCATCTCAAGGATATGACTACCGATTAAGTTCTGAACGTTCCTAGATTCCATTTTCCGATGATAAGAAGGTAAAGCTTGAGGTATACGAGTAACGTGAGACTCTCACAATCCTGGTCACAATCTACTTACCCATCTGAATCTAATATGTAAGAATAGGTATTATATTATAATGCCTTCGAAGTTAGCGTAACTTTGAAGACTGAATATTAAACTTTTGCCATATTGTTTTACACTAGGGCTTTGAAAAGGATTTACTTGCGGAAATTAGTTGTTTTAAGTAAGAGCTTGTTGTTTACTGCTAGGGAGTATTTTATACCATCTAGTGATTTTCTAAGAGCACTTTTCTATACTCTGTATATTTGTATTATTTTTTTTTCAAAAAAGCAGGCTTCATTTGTATTCATTTTATAACAACTCATATCATTGTAAGAAATCAATTAGTAAGATTCTTAACTTTTAAGCGGTTTAATTCATCAACGAGAACTTGGGTTCTAGCCTCTATTTGAAAAAAAGTTATTTTACCTTTCCTTAATTTATTCCTATTTCTTCATTATGGTCACGTAATTTCATTATTAGATTGCATTTTTAAAAACACCAAAACTGGCTATTAGCCACTTTACACGTGCAATTACAGTACAAGGCCACTTTACAAGAACATTGGCCCCACATACATTATTCAACGTACAGACCTAGTTTCACTACTTTATATGGACAAATGAAACCTAGTCACAATCACTCAAGTATAATGAATAACTTAGTTACATTGTCTGTACCTATTAGGCAAAGTTTCAGTGCCATGTATAGAAATTTGGTCATACAAGATAAAAGCTATTCTATATCTCACCTATAATCTATAGAAATGGATACCAGGAATTTTATGAACATATTATTTAGCAATATGCTGCGCAGTGTGCAGAATTTATACCCTTCGGGTAGCCATGGGCCACAACAATATCACGCTACAAAAACTTCATCAATATCCAAGTAGCCTCAGTAAATCCCCGACATCATGTCATCAAAATAAACTTTTCATCGGATCAACAAACACCAATTTCGAGCGGCTCAAACAGGAAAAATAAATTATTAACCCCACTACAGTAATTAATAACGGAATTAATAATTCAAAACCATTTTTGGCATCCGTCGACACGGTCGCAACCGCAGCCCATCCGAATATGTCAACCAATTTACGTAATTAATCTTCCCCACTAAAGTATACTCATTAATAAAATACCGACCTTGATTAACGCTTGCAATCCATTCCGATTTCAAACAAAACATAATTAAAATGGCGGACGACGAACGCTTCCCATTGGCTCCCAAATGATGTAACCAACCAATCGCGAGTAGTGATTAAAAATGTAACGGTTTTGCATCGACGATAATAATTGTTTCCGATTGATACGTAATTAAAATGGCGTTAAGTATTCAATTGTAATAAATAATCTTATTAATAGAGTCTGGTAATTGATTATCTGTTTATCTCTTTGTTGGTGATTTATTCATTTTCATTATTTATTACTTCCGAAGAGTTGGGAATGAAATTGTAGACCTTTTCAGTAATGAACTATTCTATAAGCCGAAACCGACAGTAATGAAACAGATTATTTATTAAACGTGTCGTGTTTGTAGGTACATACCCAACGCTGTACGTTGTATTGCAATGAACACCTTACTGTCTTTCATCATCATCACCATTTCAGCCGAAAGAAGTTTACTGCTGGACGTAGGCCTTCCCCAAGCACCGCCACTTCGACCGGTTCTGTGCTTCTCGCAACCAGCGGATTCCTGCGGCCTTCACCAAGTCTTCGGTCCATCTTAATGGGAGACCTTCCAAAGCAACGTCTTACCGGTACGCGGTCTTATAAATAAATAAATAAAATTGTACTGCATACCGTACCGCATACCGCACTCTGTACATCTATAGGATAAAAACCTGACACAAAGGATCAAACAGAACAGGGACTAAGAATTCAAAAACTGAAATAGACAAAGAGAAGTCAAGTGGGATCCACAGAACCTCACATTTCTAACTAATACCAACACATGCTGCACATTAAAGAGAGCGGCAGATGCTGAGGCTGTCTTCAAATTAGGCGCACAGACGCCGGCCGCGGTTGCCTTGTGAAATAATTTCCATTCATACGCCACAAACCGCAGCGCACTGCATCTTTACGAGCACAGCTGTTGAAATTGTACGAAAATATAGAAAACAATGAGATGCAAACGCTTAATGTGAATGATGCCAGTTTACGTTTGAAATTTTAGGGAATTTTTGTGTTACATTTGGCTGTTACGTATTTCACGTTTTTTCAGAAAAGAGGTTGCATTCATTTTACTGGTATTTAAATACCAGTTAAATGAATGCAACCTCTTTTGCGGCAAAACAATGCTAAGTAATAAATTCATAAGCACATTGTTTCTTTAGCTCCTTAGATGTAAATTGAACTCTAATTTTCTTTAACGCCGAAATCACTCTAAACACCTAACTCATTGTTCAACAAAAGACCAAGCTTTGTCACAACCTGTAATTTATTTTCATAAAAAATAGAAAAGCGAGCATAATTTTCTGGACTTTCTAAAAGATTTTTCTGACTTCATTCTTTTCCTTCGAACTATCTCTCTTAATAAAATATTGGAGCTGGAAATTGGCTCTCTCTTTAATTCGCTCACAAGCTTTACATGATAAAGGGATCGCAAAGCTTTGTGAGCTAAGCAGACTGTTGTCTGATACAAAGCACCATGTTTTTGTACTACTAATTGAGTTTTAATTAGTGTACGTGTACGTTTTTGATGGTATATTGGATGGGAGGTGTGGGGGTAAGTCGTGAGAGAATGAAAGGTTGTATTGTTTCCCATTTCACTGGAAATGGGACCGGGGACACATTTGTGAGTTAAAAGTTTATAATGAACGCTCAGATTAATTTTGCCAAAGAAGAGTCTCTAATCTTTTCGTGTTTTACTATTGTTAGCTTTTGTATCCGTAAATTTTGCTGAATGTGGCCAATCTGAATAAAAAAAGTCGAGTGCGTCGCGCCATCTCCTCCTCCAGCTGCCATGTAGCCGTTTATTAGTGTTTGATGCATTCGTTTCATGATGGTTCATGAAAGGGCTTTTAAGAATAGTCGCCAAAATCTTCCTTTTCTAAATCAGTTTGCGTAGCATCACGCTACTAGAGTTATTGGATGGTTAAAGAAAATCGAGTTTAGCAGGAGACGTTTGCGGGTAAATATGGAGCGCACTCTAGTCTGTGTTCAGTAGCAAGATAATGTACCTACAGTGTAATGTCAATACAAAGCAGTAAGCAATAAAAATAGTAAGCGATTGTTAATTTGGTCTTCAGATACGGCAGCCATTGTCTCTGGTTGGTCCACATTAAAGTAATATATAACTGGCTCGCGTATCACTGTATTTTAACATTACTCTGAACCGTACCCATTTCCAAGGATAAACTTGCTATGACAATCCATACTTACATGCGTAGATAGCATCCAGATGTTTACACTTATACTTACACTAAACGTTCTCAAATAGAATACGTGAACTCGTAAAATGCACCAGCAGAATGTATTATATGTTACATCAAACGGATTGTGCCAAGCTGCACATTTCCCACGTTCGCTTGGACACGATGCGACGCAATCGCGTGATCACAGATCCATACATCGCTGGAAACGTAGCCACCTTTGCGCCTTCTCGGTTCACGCGAAATGTATTCACACGTAAAAATCCCCACTTTACCACCTGACCCGAAAAATTGTCGGTGAAAAATTTTACATTACCTATGGATTATTTCGTAAACGAATATCTGTTCGATATTCGGTAATTCTGGAAATTATTGTAATTTTTACAATCACATGTTTTCTGAAAATGATTGATATTTAGGATAACCATGAGAAAGGACCCGATTTCTTTCTTATATTTATGTGAGTTTCTTCTTTCTAAAAATACATCGCTAGTTAAACGAAAATACTCCTACCTATTCATCACAAAACGTATTAATAATATTATAACGATACTATAAAAATAACCGAAAATTCTTTACAAAAATAGGTTTGTCTCTGCGTCCCCGAATGAGTCCATCATCTGCCTAGCCTTTTCCCAACTATGTTGGGGTCGACTTCCAGTCTAACCGGATGCAGCTGAATACCAGTATTTTACAGGGAGCGACTGCCTATCTGACCTCCACAACCCAGTGACTGGGTAATACGATACCCTTTGGTAAGACTGGTTGTCAGAGTTTCCGGCTACTGACGACCCGTAACGACTGTCAAAGATCCACGAATGACAGCTGGGACCAACGACTTAACGTGCTTTCCGAGGCACGGAGGGGTCTTGGTTTGTGAAAATGGTCACCCATCCACGGACCAACCGCGGCAAGCATAGCTTAACCTGATCGATCGATCCGTACGGCTTTTATTACTTGAGTCCAGTAACTTGAAAAAAAATCACAAAGCCAATCACCATCGTCCTCTAAATAACACAACTTAATCACCAGCAAACTCCATACTATATCGAAGTAATCTCAAAGAAATTCCTCCGTCGTCGTATATATGTGATTATTCAGCAAAAGCGCAAAGAGCGGAGCGATCAGTAAATATTTAAAATTCTCCGAGCGAAAGTTCTCGCACAGGAACGCGACGTGAATATTTTAAGGCTTGAACGTTACTTTCATATGTGTTCGTAATTACCTGTAGGAAAGGTGTACTTTAAGGGGAGGACGGGATGGTTGGAGGGATGGATTTTGTGTTTGTGAATCCTAATTTTCACATTTTTAAGAAGGCGCTCCTTAAACGGCTTCTTAAAAATGTTGTTAGGCAATTAGTTTTATTTTATATCAGTTACAACTAATGTTGAATTCATTCCATTGTGTAATACTCGTAATAAAATGGACACTGAAAATCTCTCTAAAAACTATAAATACTGATTACTTGCTTAGATTAACATTTCATTTTAATAGTAACTAAGATAAATTGAAGCTACTGTAATGAATAGGCCAATTGAAAGTCTGGATTGTTCCACATTCCCCTCCAAGTGAGCCCCCACACGACGGAAATCCACCCGCTACACGTTCTGTAATTATTGACGGGGGAATAAAGTTATCAAGTCGTAGCTAACTTCAATCTTTCATAGCTTCTATTGTTGACAGATTTAACTGTTTCTAATTAAAGCCAGTTTAAATCATCTGACAATTTAAGACCCGTTTACAAGAAGATTCTCTTTGATATAGAGAACATAATCAATTAAATATGCATGCTCCTTTGAGTATATTAATTTGCCATGTGAGATTTTAATCCTTTTCTATGTGTGGATGGGAGCGATTAGAGGATTATAATTATTTAAAGGATTCATAACAGCTTGCGTGGATAGATAACGTATTAAAATACGGTTCCCAAGGTAGGTGGGTATAAGCAATTTTATTCGTAGCAATTTTTTTTACCTACTAGGTTTCAGGAAATACGATTTGATACATTGTATTGTATGTATTAGTCACAGTCGGAGATTTTTAACACATGATGAGCAAAGATTTAGAAAAAGTACCTATCACTGTAAACGTTACATTTGCAAAATTCTTTTGTCAGCACCAACAAACAACTAAACAAATATTGGTCCTTAAATCCGGAGATAATTCCATACTTATCTTGTTTTGTTTAAAAATATGCAAAACCAGGTCGTCAAAACACAGCAATACTTTAGTAGATACTTTTTGCTTTTTATGATAGTCTGACAAGCACATGTAAAAGTTTATCATGTACAATTTATTCCAAAAGGACCATTGCTTATTTTAACTCGTCCATTTTCCACTTGAACAAAGCTTTACACCCATTTAAATTCCCGTCCTCATCTAAACGGTACATTTGTTTATTTTTACATTACAACCGTTTTAACAGCGGCTCTCAATGTTAAAAACACTCTACGTACATTTTTAAGTGTTTTTACGTTACGTATGTTGAAGGACAAAAAAAAATACAAATGAAAAAAGTTAAATACCTAATTAATGAAATCGATCTCTTGCTTGAGTTTGATTCAACAGGTTTTCTTCGTTACAAATAAATTATATTAATAATTACCGTAATGCACTGAAATCATCTAGACATACTTTTTCCAATTTAATGTATTGCCCTCCGACCTTCAAACTACTAAAATATTTCAAATTGATTAAAAAAAAAACTCAAAAAATAATTAAATTTCAATCACCCAAAACTAATGCTCACATTTTACAGCGCGCTAGATAAGAAAGAGGGAGATGATTTAAACAAGTTTAAAAGCCACTGAGTTAAAACATTAATTCGCGGCCAACAAACCGCTCGTTAAGTAAAAACGGGTGAATTATAGAGGGACAGGTAAACCGTGTTAACGAGTTTAGCTCGGCCCAGGACCGATAAATAACGCCCGATAACGTTCCGTCGCTGGGGGCCGCTTTGTTCTCAAATAAATCGGCGGAAAATTGAAGCCATACCGCGCAGTAACGGTAAATTAACAAGGAAATATTTTAACTGATAAGTGCTAATTATCGTTTGCGTTTTTCTTGAGTTACAGATACACAACAATGTTTCGGAAATGTTGCCTTTTTATTTAACATTTATATTTAGCGTTTTGTTTATTTATTGTAAAATATTATGCTTTCACGTACTGTGATTGTACGGATAACAGTTGGAATTGTTATGCGAACACTATTTGGAATTAGGGTGTCAAAAGTTAAGGTTATTGTTTAACGAGTTTTTATGAAGCATGTATTGCGGTTTTCGTCTAAATTAATTTAAAATCTATGTACGTAATAAATTAAGTTGAACGTGTAGTAATTTCAGATCAAAAAGGTTCACTACCTATTTCTAGTCTTTTGATCCCGACAGTAAAATTTTCTGCATCAACCAATTTAGTCTCAGCGGTTTTTAGCATTTTAATTCGTACTAAAACGACCAACGCGAACCTAAACAAAGCAAAAGTAATTAAGGGTTAGTCTGCCTAAAGCTTTTACTCTCGAGTCCCATTTCCCATTCTAAATTACGACATGTGTTTCGAGTCTCCGAAACACGAAATGTGTTCATAACGCTTAAAATATAATTGGATGGGCACCTATCTACGAGGAAATCGCCGTGTTTCGCCCGTCACTTTTGACACAATAAACACCATGATTTACATAATAATATACTTTGAGTAAAGACGTGTTCTCTTTCCACACGCACTCACTCATTTTTAAAGAGTTGAGTAACGCTTTAAAAATTTGGAGCGACGATCATTCGAAGGGTGGCTAGTAGCAGTTTGATGGGACTTGCCGAAAATCGAGTTGAATGGCGTGCAATAGCAGAGGCCTATGTCCAGCAGTGGACTGCTATCAGTGGCGTAACTATACCCTTTGGGGCCCGTGGCAAATTCATGGGATTGACCCTCCCTCAATGTAAAGAAGTTCAACCAACGTTATAGTTTTTTTTGTTACTTCCGCGTAAGTCGAACCGCGAGTTCGTCCGCGTAGATTTCGTAATTTCCCCTACAAAATGCAATACCTGACTGCTTCTTTGTTCTAGTGGTCGAAAAAAGTTAGCATTTCTAAACTTAGGTATGTTAGGAATTTAGGATCTTCCTGTGCTCATAGCCCTCTCGGGCCGGGGGCCCCCTCTGGCTATGGGCCCGTGGCATTTTGCCACTCCTGCCACCCTATAGTTACGCCACTGACTGCTATAGGCTGATGATGATTGAGATGAAATGTTGCACATTGAAACACAAAGCATACCTAAACATGACACAAAACACAGAGCTAAGTTTGTCACAATTCTTTCGATATCGGAAAAAATGAAGGCAAATATTTTCCTAGTACCAACAAGTAAATATCGTGCGAACCGTCTGTAACATATCTCCAATTTCCGAACACTCCAATCTGATAGAAAAAACGGCGATGTGAAAAAACCACTTGATGTGTAAGGTCGACGTTTCATTTTCGGGAGCATGCGTTACCGAAAATAGCTTGCGTGGCAAATGTGTTCTGTTTATCTGTGATCATCGGAATTGCTCGGTACGTATCGATTTTTCCTGGCAGTATTTTGCGGTATTTCGTTCTAGAGCTGAGGGTTTCATTGTGAATACGTACTTATTCATTACATTTATCGTGATTAATCGTCAAAGAATTAAGAACTAAAAATTTTTTGAATGTTCCATCTGGGTTTACCTACCGCCAGCCTATTCAACTAGTCATTAGTCGTTACTAATGGCTGTCGTAACTTACCCTTTCGGCTGATAAATATGTGGAAATTAGTTCACGTTAGACGGTACCCAGACGCACATATTGTGAATTTCATTTCTGAAAAACATACATTTTATCAAGGTTACCAAATATTACTAAGCTCTGTCTAGATCAACAATATTTACAACCCAAATATTCTCCGTATAAAAACGAGCAAACGCGTTCAAAAGCTCTTCATTTCCACAAAATGTACCAAAAACCTATCCGGAAAACTTTATAGGCTGAAGCAAACAGTTATTATTTACTACTACATAAGCGGATACCGTTACGTTGTAACTGAATGTGTTTTTACTGCTTATTTGTTCAGAGCTGGCACTTGGGACTTGTTTTATTACGTCATAACTGTGAAGCCTATACGCATACATCATATTGACACTCACTAGTTAACTCAGGAACGTATGTCCTCATGGTTTTTTTAAATTTACTGATAGCGTATCCACTTTCGATGCCGTATGCCTCGTATTCCCAAAAGAAAATACTGCTATTGGTCTTAACAAAATTGAAAATGGCATTATACGATATATACCTGTAAATATATATGATTAATATTTACCAAACTGTAGCGTAGATGTACCTACCACAATAATTACACCTCTCAATCAAAACTCAACTCTTCTGCACTCCTTGTTCAACAAAGCAGATCAGTCGGGAAGTCATAGCAATTCGCTCCTGAAATCAAATGATGAAGAAACTATTAGTTTTTATTCTCATTATGGTTTGATCTTTCGATCCGCAAAATTTAAGAATTTTCTATGATTGAAATATCTAACAATAGCGTGGGTACTCGTCAATCAAGAAAGGCTTTTCTTTGTTTAATTAACGGCCTCCCAAATTCTCGGAACGAACGACTTGGAACTCAGAAGTTTAACTTGAAAAATACGAACCCCATCCCTTAACACATGTTATAACATCCCAACTTACCAGTCCAAACAGTACTGAAATCATTTACCGACCGGTTGTTGCGCAAATACAAATATTGTCATTCTTCTGCTACAGCAGAACAATTAATAACTATAGCTCTAAACAGACGTCGGTAACAAAATGTTAGTGGGAACAACTGTCGCATCATATTGTCAGTGATTATTAGGACTCTCTGTGTCTACTTTCCCGTTTTCTTTAAGGTTATTCCCGTTCGAAGGTGTAACGAGTCGCTCTGTCTGTAAAATGGAAATGATACGGTCTTAAAGACTTGAATGAATGTCGTATAACTTTTGAAAAAGGGTTGTTGACATGTTTGTGACGTGTTCTTGTTACTTTGGAACAGTCTCATAGAAAGATAATCGTCAGGCAGTAATTCCAAAGCACATGATTACCATACCTTGTGAGTGGTTCATTTTTCAGACCACATTAGATGAATTAAATGGCGCTCGTTATTTCAAACTAATATTTACGGACACCAAGAAACAATTAATCAAATCCACAGAACCTATACATTTTTATAACCCTTTCCCAAATACATAACTTTGCAAAAAACCGAAAAAAAGAAACACGAAAATGAATGTTAGCAGTAAAGTAATTAATAATAACTCTCTAAATTAAAGCTGATAAAATTAATGGCCACTTCCTCTTCGAAACTCTTTTATAATTTCTTTTTTTTTGCGCATAATTACTCGGCCAAGGTCAAGGTCATTAGGGAAGTAAGAACGGTTGCGGGCCGTCTACGTATTTTCCTGCTCAAGTATCGGTGGTTTTTGCTACAGGTGTATGCTTTGAGGGATCTCTAATGATTGAGATCATTATACGAATATCTTTCTCATCCTCGTCATACTCAAGGGCGCATTTTATAGATAATATTATGTGTGGCTTACAATGGATATAATATTAATTAAGTTTTTTAAATAAAGTATTTTTGATTTACAATTTTCATAAGTCAAATCGTTTATGTAGGCATCATTATCCATTTAGGATTAAAAATATATAGAATAGATAGTCAGATAGGAAACGCCGACCTCATCTAGTTTTTAAAATATGACTGACGTGTAAAAGTGTTTTTACAAACCTAAACCTTTCAGAAATAAAATCATTTATTATTTTGTCATTTATCTTTTTATCTTTGACAATAGAATTAAACCAGAATGGCAATTCTCGTAATCTCAGTTTGAATCTGTCAAACATTTTTGACAAGTTTTTGACACTTGTGTTTCGCCCAGATGAGCATGCAACTAGATTTTAAACGTCTTGAATTACGAGAATTGGCCTTCAGCACTTATTACCCTGCAGTCAACTAACTTCACTCTTCAGTAGTAACAAACATTTGCAAGAAACAATATAATATACTAGTCTATGGCAAGAAACCAGCCATGAGATAAACTGGGGATGTAACTAGAAGGTTCAAGTTTTAACGATGTTAGCCTCACTGAGTCTATGTTGTCGTAGTTTAATTATTATTATACCAACTTGATAAATATCATGCTTGGATGAATGTGCAATGTTTCAGTAAAGTTTTGTGAGGAGCTGTCCTTTATAGTGGAGCTAAGAAAAGTGGGGACGCATTAAGAGCCTCGACGATACTTAATGTATACGTCCGGCACACCTAGGTGGTTAGCTGTTACCTTGCTGAACTAACTACTGTTATTAGTACTAACTTATTTATTTATTTTACTTCGATGGTCCTAGTTTTTCATCTGTGACTTCAAGTGACAGCTATGTGACCAGAACCCAGCTATGCATAAATATGTAAGCTGTCACGCCCTTTATGCCTGGAGGCTTTTATTTAGGTAGTAAGTTTTTATTTACATTTTAATTAATTATTTTTCGCATAGCTTGAGTATGTATAGTTTTTATTATATTTGTTGGTATATTGGCGTGGCTAGCTGACATATTGCAAGTAATTTAATTTTATGTTATGTGCCTTGTAAGTTTAATTACTTAACGCCTAGTATTGTATACAATCAAGTATCAAGTATTTTCTAACTGAACAGACAGCTGTGCTGCTGGGGAGTTTGTCGCGCCACTTCTTCTTCCCAGCGATAGTACTAGGAAGTGGTGAAGGGCGGGCGTTTTGGGGGACTGTCTTTTGTAATTTTGACGTTCGAAAAGTGCTGATTCTCAGCCTAGTTTGATTTGAATAAATGAATTTTGACTTTTACAAGATAGAAAAAAAGTGAAGAATTCAAATTCAAATTCATTTATTCAGGAACAATTCACATTGTGTTTGAAATCAGTAAAATTATAAAACTAACACATTCATAATACAATAAATCATATAAGATAAAAGAAAAAAATAAAAAGAAAATACATTAACAATAAAATTCAATAACATTACAAGCTAACTACATACTAATATTATTCGGTCTCTATTAACTAATATTATTCGGTCGGTATTAACTAATCAAATTTTAAAACGTGGATATGTCGTCGTCTATAGAATACAGACATTTCTTCAATAGGAACGCTTTAAGTGTTGACTTAAATGAGCTCTTGTAAATTATAGTTTTTAAATCCAATGGCAACCTGTTAAAAATCCGGACTGCTTGATATTGAGGACTATGTTGAACAATATGAAGTTGGGGTATTAACTTGTTTTTAAAGTCTTTCCTGCGCGTACTTTCCCTCAACTGTCTCTCCTCATCTGTTTCATACTTATGCAGGTATTTTTTAAAATTCACCAACAATACTAAAACATAGAGGCTGGGCACAGTAAGAATATTTAAATTTATGAAGTGCGGGCGACAGCTCTCTATTTGCGATTTCCGGACCATGGTTCGTATGGCTCTCTTTTGGAGTATAAAGGCTCTCTGGCAGTTATATTTAAAGCTATTCCCCCAGAACTGAATACTATATCTCAACCTTGATTCTATTAAAGCATAGTATACCATTTTAAGGTGTTTTATGTCTATTTCATCCCTAAGACTGCGTAAGGCATAGCACGCTAAGGAAATATACGAATCAATGGCTTGCAATTCCCTTTTCCAATTCAAATATTTGTCAATGTATATTCCTAGAAACTTTACCTCATTAACTATGTCAATTTTAACTTCACTAAGTGCGATCGTCATGCTGTCTTTATTACGAGCGGTTGTACTAAATATCATTATTTTGGTTTTTTCAGTGTTAATTATGAGCTTGTTACTTTCAAACCAAGATTTAAAACCTGTTAACACTGCATTAACCTTTGCGGTAAGCTCTTTTATGTCGTTAGCTTCAACTATTGCGTTGGTGTCATCTGCAAAAACTGTCAGCTGTGTGTCAGGAAATATTTTATTAATGTAATTAATTAAATCATTTGTAAATAATATAAATAAAATAGGGCCCAAAATCGATCCTTGGGGTACGCCCGCTACTATATCTTGCATAGAAGACTTATTATAATTTGTATTACCATTAGCTTGCATATTACTAATATCCACATACATTTTCCTGTTTCTTAAATATGAAGACAAAAGCTGTAAAGTTTTACCTCTCACACCGTAATGCTCCAATTTTGCAATGAGTAATTTGTGGTCAATTGTATCAAAGGCGGAGCTTAAATCAAGGAAAATGCCAGCTACCCTCTTTTTCCTATTCAATTTAGTAACAATATCTTCCACCAATGTATATATAGCGTCCCCTGTTCCGACATTTTTTTGGTATCCAAATTGTCTCAAGTGCAAAACCTTGTTTAAATTTAGATGAACTACAAGTCTACTCTTAATAATTTTTTCAAAAATTTTGGACAGAATAGGGAGCAAAGAGATAGGTCTATAGTTTTTTGGATCTGTTTTAGAGCCCTTTTTGTGAAGTGGGATAATTTTTGCTATTTTGAACTGTTCCGGAAAGATACCTTCTGAAATGCATTTATTGTAAAAGATAGCCAAAGGTTCAGCTAACATGTCTACATTTTCTTTAATTACTGCTATTGGAATGTCGTCATAGCCACATGATTTCTTATTTTCCATACCATTTACTATTTTTACTATCTCATTTGGGGTAACAGGCTCAATGACCATGTCATTTTGAACTCTTTTAGTGCTTTGTTCAAGAAATATAAAGGGATCTAGATTCTTAATATTACCCAAAATAAATTTATAGTTAAATTGATTTACTAATACGTTTGCAACATCTAAGGGATTTTCAAGAATTTTGCCGTCACATTTAAGCAAGAGAATTTCAGAATTTGGTGCTTTTATTTATAACTTTCCAAACCTCTTTACTCAAATTACAACAATTGTTAATAGTTTCAGTTATTGTTATTTTTTTGGCCCTAGATAGTACCCTTCTGTATATTCTTATGTATATTTTTTTATAATTCTGAACACTGTCTACCAGCTTATTAGTACTACCAGCACACAAAAAACGCTTCATTTGGCTTGATGTTTTAATGCCTTTTGTCATCCACCGTAATTTGAAACCATTTTTAAGTTTAATTTTTTGCTCCCTCTTTCTGTAACAATTTCTGAAAGTTGTAGTAAATGTCTTCAAAAACGTGTTCATTCCCAAAACACTCCAATCAATTTCAAGAATACTTTGTCTAAAAGCTATGCGGTTCTTAGTGTTAAAGACTCTTTTATTTACAACTTTATATTTATTTTTATTTGAATTATCAATTATATTATCTAACAAAAAGTCGCCCAATAGCGCACCGTGACCATCTGCCAAGCCATTATGGTCTACTTCACATCGTTCCACGTAATCATACGGCAGATTAGTTATAACGTTATTTATACAAGATGCGCAGTTGTTGCGAATAAACGTAGGTGTATTAATAAGCAGTCGGAAATTATAACATGCTAATAAACTTATGAATTCAGTCCGGGTTTTGCTCTCTACCATTAAATCCACATTAAAATCACCACAAATAATGCTTTTCCTATTGAACAAATATTCCAACAACTTCTCCATGTTTATCATAAAATGTTCGAAATTCTTATCACTAGGGGTGCGGTAACAGCAACTCAAGTATAGACCAGTACTAGTATCCTTAATACAACATACTTCAAAGACTTCCATCCTATACAATTTGTTTATAAAATCTACATTTTCCACTTTTCTGTCTATGCGCCCCAAGATTAGACTCCCCCCTCTTATTTTTTTGTTCCTAGTATTGTATGAGATTAGGTTGTAATTTTCAAGATTAAATACATGTATCGATTTATCATTTAAAAAATGTTCACTTATACATAAAAAGTCTACTCTCTTATCCAGCGAATTAATATAAACCTCTAGTTCACTTTTTTTGTTACTGATACCACATACATTTTGATGACATATGAAAATATTTGTTTGAAATGGGGAAAACTTTGAATCACGTTTGTAGCAAGAATTGAAAGTAGTATATAAATTATTCACGAAAAAAGTCTGACTCCTGTATAAGGTTGTCCGTTTGTGTCATGGAGTCAACACACTCTGCATACAATTGTTTGCAACTTACATTTAACGAGATATCAGTTTGGACACCAATGTTGTTGAAATATACAGGCTTCATCTGTTTGCAAATTGCTAGTGATTCCTTATAATTTTGATAGTTGTTCATGTATTTCACCCTTAGGACATGTCTGAGAATTAGTCTGCATGCAAGTGATTTGTTTATACGTTTTACTGACTTACCGAAATTGGAATCTAGCTGAACAAAAGTTGAGTTATCACAATTACAACACACAAAATGAAGTAGGCTGTTCAACATTTTTACGCTTATAAAATTATTGCAATAAATATTTCCTATCATAACATTAGTATTACTCAATTGACACAACGTATAATGTAAATGCGATTGCACTACCATCGGACTCTTATCGTTAGAGCCCGCCAGTATCAATACAAAATCTGATTTGGTAAAGTCTCTACACATAGACACACAAGACTTCAATACCTCATCCATGGCTGCGTAGGGTTTTATTACAGAGGTCACGGAGAAATCATTTCCCAGGTAATTTTGCAGAATTTGTCGCACACCGCATCCAGTTTGATCTGCGAAAATCATGAGTTTACTTGTCTTCATCTGGCTGCACTCATCGCTTACTTGCAGCTCCCTGTTGTCTATGCAATCTGTTAATTGGTCCTGCTGACCTACATGTTCGTCATCGTTCGGTAATTCGTTAATATGCGGCGAAACTTCCCTGTCCTCATTTCCTAAGGTGATTTCGTGAATTTGCGGTGAAATTTCCTTTGTGTTTTGTATGTTTTTGTCATGTTCACAAGATTCGTTTTGATTTAGGGACAGGATCAAGAGAAGTTTTATTATGTCATTTACTAAAAATAATAGTAAAACTAAGAATTCTAAAATAAGTATTTATAAACTTTGATGTCATAATAACACAGAGAGGCGGACATCGACGCACAACCTGAAGGCCAATTCTCTTAATTTTAAACGTTCAAAATCTAGTCGCAGTCTCATCTTGGCGACAAACAAATGTCAAAATGTAGGGAAATTAGACGTATTTTTGACAGATTGAGACTGAGATCAGACTGTGAACATTCTTAAAATTACGAGAATTGCCCCTCTGTTATAATATTCTGGAAAAAAAATCGTTATAATTTTCTGCCGGTTATTAAAAAACACAAATCTGTTCAGTATAATTGACCGCGCAGGTATTGCACTTTTCTATGAAGCAGAATTTTTTATATAATCGACGAGTGTCTACGCTAGAGTCTAGAATCTTATTGTGCTGAATTCATGGTTGCAGTTTGCGGTTTGATGCCACCCTGTATAATATGGGATGTGAGAACACTTTGAAAACAAACGTATCTTTGTTGAGATTTTCATTCTCATTTGTTTAACATAATTACCTAATATAAAATCTAAATAGACATGTGCCGAAGTGATTTAAATACGTATAAAAGGACCACAAAAAAAAAAACAAAATAAAACATTAAATTTTAATTCTCACTTAAAGCTCCCAAATAAGAAAACAGCAGAACTACGTACAAAAACTGCGCGCTGTTACGACGACCAAGAAACAGTTTCGCGTTTTCACTTCAAATGTATTTCCGGAGCTGAGTGGACGTCGGACGCTAAAAGCGAAGTACAAATAAATATTTTAAGGAAGCACTTAGCCGGCCCTGCTGTAAGCCAATTTGTAATGTTTTATTATGGAGCCGCTTTTACTTCGATTCAATAGAAGTTTCTTCGTGTGTCCAGATTTATCAGAGTGGCTTAGAAGTGATTTTTATTGTAGTTTTGTTTGCTTTGAAACTGGGAGAGTTGTTGGCAGACATTTATTGAGTAGTGATTTTCTTCTGTGTTATTATTTTCGTCAATTGAATCTTCTCATCTGCACTATACAGTTCTTAGAAGCTACAGCTACGTATCGAATTGAAAACATATTGTTGAGGTTTTACAAAGATAATATTTATAAACATTGCGGACCCTGTCGGGCACAGCAAAGTAGGAGAGAGGAAGAGGGCTTAAAAGCTTTAAAAAAAATATTTGTTGAATTAGTGGGTACACAAATGATTATTTATTAAGTAATAATTTTATAAAACGTGTAATTTAATTAAAATAAAGAAATCATTTCGTCAAGACCATCGTCGTCTATCTGTACATAAATATTTCCTTTCTCCCAATAAAATATCCACAAAAATAATGTATCAGCCGCGGCTCCTACTCCGCTCGTTAGTCACACGTCTCCATCGATATCGTAAATCGTAAACGAAACACATCTAGTTAATCTTCGACCTGACGATAAATCAGGGTTGTTGCTCGCAGATTTTATCAGTTAAATTCACTTTGGGGCAATTAAGTCGGGACGACCCTGGCGTCAAGTGTTGGGGTCATGGTTTGACGGTCTGTTAGAGCGATGTATAATGTACCCTACATTATACAATATTATGATACATCACTATATATAGTTTGATAAGTTAGGGTAGAATGAAGTTAAACCTGAATGCCGATCACGAGGAGATCCTCGAAGTACCTAACTAGATTAGTTATTTTCTTAGAATGTTCAAGCCTGGTATCTGTATCTGGTAAGCTAATGAGATTAGAATGATCCTCATTACCTGCTTATGAGTTAAGTACAACTAAGCTTGAAAATATAGATCGCTGTAATGTAGCAGTATGCTTCTAAAACTATCGCATAACAGAAACGAAACCGCTAGAGTATGTAAAGTTGTGTAGTTGTGTGGTGTGTTCTGTTGTGTTGTTGTAGTAGTTGTGTTGTTGTGTGTGTAAGTTGTTTTTTTTTTGTCTGTTTATGTCCTTTTTTTTATGCGTCATGTTTGCCGCAAATAAATGCATTTTTCTTTCTTTCTTTTTAAAGTAACCCTCTGGTCTAACCAATATAAATTTCTCAAACTGCACTAGACTGGGATCAAACACACCACCTTGAGTTCAGATAACAAGTGGTAAGCCACTGCGCCGATTGCCTCGTCACCGGCAGCAAAATGATTGCTGTAAACATCTGCTTATAATAAACAGTTGCGCACATTAACGATCTGCTAGGTTACAAGGCGAGATAGAGAATCCAATGTCTTACATAACACTAAGGCAAGTATCGGAACTTAGCAGCGAACAATCTAGGCAAGTGGAGCAAAACTTCACAATTTTAGCTCTCACACTGCGAAACTGCGAAATTGTAGAACTTCTCACAGGATATTTCGCACTCTAACGTGCGGATGAAAACTCCGGGATTGTACGAATTTAGACAAAAGTGTGCTCAATTATTTGGTGAACTTAGTTAGTTCCATTTTGATGGGAGATACTGCTTTAAATTGAGCCTTGTTATTAAATACTAAGACTAGATCTTGAAACGTTTTGTCTTGAAAGTTCTTGTCAAAGCATTTATTTCAAATAGGCACATTAAAAGAACTTTTGAAAGCGAAAAGTTACGGTAAAATACAATTCATTCCAGTGGCCTCATCCAGAAGGTAGTTTCGTCGTTGTACGGAGAAGAATGGGCGAGAAACTCCACCGTTACTTTTTTCATATTTTTTTTACAGTATTTTATATACACTATTAAAGAACCGATTGGGTGTTCAATAAAATATTCGTAAATGATATCGAGTTCGACAGTTGAAAGCTCTCAAATGATCCACTCCGTTTTTTATGCAGTTTGCCTATAATGTTTAAAAATAAGTGTTGTAGGAAGTTGCTGAAAACGGCAAGAAAAATATTTCTTCTACTACATTCGAATGGTTGGACGATATTTATGGTAATTCAGCAAACAGAAACTTGTTCACTCTTATTCTTTTTTTTTTCTTAGATATTCTTTATTGTAGACATAATTTCAAAGACAATGTTCATGTTTGACTTGACATTTACGTAGTAGTATCTGAATGTATTATCCAAAGTAAGAATCAAACTTATCCTGTTCCCACCCGAACTTAAATCAACAACTCCCACACTTAATAACAACTAGATAAGGCAGTTGAGTGACATAGTAAAGCTAATATATCTCAACACAGGCGACTTAGGGTATGTCATTTCTAACAGAGTCTAATTCTGTGGCACTATGTACCTAACGACAATCCGTCATGAGTGGGAGGGAAAGGTCGCTTTGTTATTATGTTAGATGTGGTCTTTTGATTCGACAGGATCCAGTACAAGGCTTTCTTTTTCAACGATTGTTAATAAGGAAAATTTACCTAATGTTTACTTTTAAATAAAAGCTATTAAGGTCTTTATGGGTAAGACTGGAACAAAATTAAACTTTCTGCATGTAATTTTATACTTTCGTATTCATTTGTATGGCTACGTGAGTAATTCATGTTTGTGAATTACTCACGTAGCCATACAAATTCATTATTTACCGCATCTGTTAGACTAAACCAAAAAATAATTAAACCCAGTCATCAGAAGAAGCCATAATTATTTAAGAGGGATATGAACTTTATCTTATTTCATGTAAAAATTATAATAAATTTCTAAATGTACCTAATACATACAGAATAAAACCGAACTAACTTGAAACCTTTATGTTCGTGGTTGAATAAGCTGAAAGAGCAAAAGTCTATAGAATCTACTAAATTCCGTTATTTTATTGGTCCTAAGATACTTAACCAAGAAGAATCATCTTTTTGCCCAAATCAAATGCTGCATTTATCTATATCTACACTTAAGCTGATGACTTTGTTTGTTTTAACACGCTAATCTCTGGAACTACCGCGCGGTCGGATTTGAAAAAATATTTTTGCATTTGATAGTACAATTCTTTAGGAAGGTTATAGGCTTGCTTAACATCACGCTAGGACCTTCAGGAGCCGAGTACAAACAAAAAAGTCATAAAGAACGATGAGCGAAAACGAAATAATAGCGCGGACAAGCGATGCGATGCGACGCGGTGGGGCGGGGGAACAAGAACTTTCACGCGGACGAGGTCGCGGACAGAAGCTGTGTTTTTCAATAATTGTCGGCAATGTTTCCCTCTCCTAGTGCTCCATGTTAACACGTGATGTTCTTTGATTCGAAAATATAATATTCAGTAGAAGGTTGTGGAAATTTAACGTCTTTTCTTTCAGCGTTGCCTTTGAAGAGGTTTTTGAGCGCGGAATATTTAAGAATGGGGGAAAATAGGGAGGGAAATTGTTTCAAGAGTATCCAGGGAAATAATATTCATAAAAATGTGGTTGTTCGTGACAAGTAAATTATTAATCGACTAGCTTCTGACCGCGGCTTCGCCCGCGTGGATGTCGGAAATTATCCCACGGGAACGTGCTAACAGAATAAAATGTATGTGCTTCCCCAGGATGCCATCTATCTCTATGCTAAATCAGAAGTTCAGTGGTTTAGGCGTGAAAATGTAACATATACAGTTTCAAGTTCAAATCCTCCCCTTAAAAACGGAATTACCCCTTTTTGTCCCGTCAGTGGTAAATTTTCGACAAATTAACATACTTATTATTAATTATTTTCTGTCAAAAGTATCAATACTGAGTTTCGAGTTACTCGGACCGCGCATTCAATTTCTTCCACACAAACTTAACACCCCTATATCCCCCTTTGAGGGGTAGTTTTGAAAAACTTATAATGATAAACTTTATTAGGTACTTACTTAGGCAAGTATTCTTGCCAAGTTTCAAGTTTATTAACTAAATGAATAAGATTTTTCATATAAACTGTGTCCCCCGCTTTTGACCCCCACAGGAGTGGGATTTTGAAAAATCGTTTGGGATTATTCATAACTTGATTCAAAGATTATTTATACCAATTTTCGAGTTAATCAAGCCATGCCGTAAAATCCTCCCCTGAAAAATTTACTACCCCATTTCAGCCCGTCAGGGGTAGATTTTCAAAAAACCCTGATACACATTATTCTTTACTTTCAATATTAGGTTTAAATACTGAGTTTCGAGTAAATCGGACTGCGCGCTAAAATTCTTCCATACAAACTTTGAAACCCCCCAATCCCTTGGGGTAGTTTAGAAGAAAAAAAAACTGACAATCTTCATAATATTTATTTAGATAAGTATTCGTGCCAAGTTTCACGTTTATTAACTCAAGGAATAAGATTTTTCATACAAACGAATTCCCCCCTTTTCACCCTCTTAGGGGTGGAATTTCGAAAAATCCTTTCTTAGTGGATGCCTACTCTTCACGAAGAACACACCCTCCTAATTTCATGTCTCTAGGACCAGCGGTTTAGGCTGTGCGTTGATCTATCAGTCAGTCAGGACTTTGAATTTTATATATATAGATATAGATAAAATATAGATTTCATATTTATTTATTTAGATATCAAGTTCAAGAAGAACTTTACGTTTATTTTATTTTTTTCTTTCTCTTTTTTGCCTAAAAACGATGCTGCCTGAATTGCAACCGTTTTCACAATGTGATACAGAAACTTATTTATGTTAAATATAATGTTCTCGCACCTTGAGAAGAGCAAGCTATGTATCCTACTCACGTTTCTAATTAGCTAGTTACTAATTATGCTGGGAAGCCTTACAACCAACAGTTGGTATTTTAAGCTGGTAATAAGGAACACTCTAACTAAAGGACGATCCGTAATTAATATACTTAGGAATGCTCAGATTTGTTACTTAATTACCAAGCACAAATTAGTTATTTAGTATTTTAATAAAGTTTAATCGTGAAGTTACAAATTACTTCCCGAAAACAAATACAACTCTATATGTACGATTTTAATAAAATGTAATGCTACAGCACAATCAGCCTATAACATGCCCACTGCTGGGCCACAGGCCTCCTAAATAAGAGGGAGCAGGCCATAATCCTCCACACGAGTCCAGTGCGGGATGGAGGATGTTATGTCTTCGATTTTTTCCTTCACCGTTTTGAGAGCAGTGGTGATGAAATAAATTACACAAAGTAAAGTGCCTGCTTGGGTTCGAACCCACGACCTACAACTCAAAGGCGCGGTCACGGGGCCACCACTGCTCTAAAGTGTAATGCTTAAGAATCATAACCAAATCAATAACATAATACTCCAAATAAATAGCAAAAATTGACGATGCCTCCAAAACTTCTATTCCAACAGTTAATGAAGAATTTTAATAACGTGAATATTTGCGTGCAACATAATATACAGTGACAACATAGAATGTCACTTAACGGTTCATTACAAAGTGTTTAGCGTGCATGTAACGCGTCATCGCGCACGCCGCGCGCCGGTGGCACACGCTCATAAATCGGGCGAACACCGGACACGGCATAGATACCGGGCATCGGCATGTCCACAAATTTTGGTTGTTGACATCCGCGCTTGTTTGTTTTTAGGAAAGCACAATGGATAGAAAGAACAGAAATCATGTTGGAAACTAATTTGTGTTTCAGATAACCATAACAACAATTGGGTTTCAACAGAGCCTTGATTCCATAACAGAAAGGGTTTCGGTAGTTCGTTTTAATATTGCCATGACGGTTTACAATATCTTTAAATTTTAGGCAATTTCTGTCAAAAGTAAAGATTTTTTAAGTTCTAAGTGCATTGAAAGGAGCAAAAGCCAACATCATCTGAAATAAAAATATTTTTGAAAAAAAATCAACCGACTTCCAAAAACGACACTACAAAGTGAAAAATAAATTTAATTTCGGAAGTCAGTGTCGTTGGGTTAAGAAAGTCGGTTGTTTTTTTTTTCAAAAAAGTTTTTATTTTTCACTTTTTAGTTGTACCTACCCCACACAAATTCGTATATACTTACAAGATTAGAGGTACCCCAATAACAACTTTGACAGAAATGAGGGTGTACCGTGGTATACTGAACAAATCTGCGTACCCCTTTAGAGCGTACAGGCGTGAAGTTATGTTGTGTGATTGCGTAAACATAGGTACATAAGCGATAGCAAAAATAGCCGTTGATTTGCTGGCATTTATTGAAGGGTTCCATTGTCTGTCTCCGAAACTCATCATCAGATCTTATCCAAATTCAAATTCTATGGGACCATTTGGGAAGTATACCCTTTCCAGCAAAAAAAGAATTTTTCAAATCGGTTGGCAAGCGACGGAGTTATGCGCGAACAAACATAAAAAAAAAATACAAACGTCCGAATTGAGAACCTCCTCCTTTTTTAGAAGTCGGTTAACAATGCTAATCAACATTTAATTGTCACTCAGTAACCTTTCTTTTTCCTAGAAAACACCCGTAATTCATGTAAACAAAAGCGTTTCAGTTCGATACCCATTCGTGTTTACTACTGAAGAACTGTGGCTTTGTGGCGTTGCTGTGTCCCATGTGGTTCTATTGTTAACGCAATTTGTATAGGCCTACTGGTCACATCACACAAATCCTCTTTGAACTTTCCTGATTGTCAGATGTCTTTCATAGTCCCAGCTTCTCCTATTATAATTGCTTTTCAATGTTCTTGATTGACATGTGACAAGACATGTCCAATTTCCGTCATTACTTTTCTTGGACGTCCTATTACGGTTTGGACGGACGGTGACGGTTGACTAAACTCGAGTTGAGTATTTTTGGAAAGGTTCTCTGACATTGATAGACAAGTGACAGTCTAGTTTAAGAAATACCTCGTATTTTATCAACTTCGTATGTTATCTCGACTTCGTCTATAATTTTGGTGTGTTTAAGTTGTTTTTCTTCTGATTTGGCAAAGATAAACTTTCAACTGAAAGTTAACTGAAAGTTTCGTATGTATTATTAGTAGGCAAAGATTCTGAGAACAAAACCATGTTGAAACTTGATAATACACAACATACCTGGAACTGATTTCAGTAACGTTAACTAATAAAACAAAGTACTTACCACGGTCTGAAGACAAACCCAACAACAAGCTATTAACACATTCAATAACAAGAAAACTGAACAATTCCCAAACTCATCCAATACATACATCGAACATCCAAAAATCTTGTAGGTACACGTCGTCGTCTCGTGACTCTCGCATAAATATTGGAAAATTAAAGGCAAGCCGTGGATCGAAGTCGTCACGGTTATCACTCGGGATCGCTGAGCAGGGTGCGACGTGGCTCCACGTTCAACAGATATAAGAGATTGTACGACACGTGATTGGGTTGCTACGACATACACGGATACTGCTTCGATGAGTGAAGCAAGATAAAAAATGGTGTTTTGGTACGCATGATGTTTTGGAGTTGAGCTTCCTGTGGGAGGAAGTTTCAGTGTGGCCATAGCAAAAGGTACTTAGTAATTTTTGAAAGAATGAAAAAAAGAAAAGAAAATGTACTTATTGTAGATCACAAACTAAACTAAGCACAATCATAAAAATATTTAAAAAAAAACTATATTATACATAATAATATAATAACAAAGTAAAAAACTGAAAATCCTGTACGAGGCCAAAGAGTTCCTATCGCAGCATGATGCTGTGACATTTAAAAATTAAGTGTCCTCCCATAACCTTAGAAAGATTTTAAAGGCCTATTAATTTTACAAAACTGGAGTTTCTTCCCGGTTCTTCTCCATAGGAAACGACCAAGTCGAACCGTGTATCTAGATTTAATAAGAACGTTTTTAAAAACAAAAAAATAACAAAAAAAAAAGATTCTGACGTTTCAAAATAAAATATTTGGCCTTTGTATTTTAAAGTTCTGTAAATAATAAATCGATCGGTATTAAAACTAAAACATAATCCGAACTAAAATTCAGTCTGATCCCAGGTGACTTTCGTGAGATAAATAAGTTATTTTATACCTAGGTTAAGTCTTATCCTGAGAATAATTTTTGTATTTTTGACATTTTTCCATACTAGAACTGTCAGACGTCCATTTTATTCCACGAATAAAAGATATCTGACTTTGGTAAAATTAGCCCTCAGTCGACAATCATCATTCATGTACGAGTACCAAATGGGATAAAACGAAACAATATTATTCTCCAAAAATAAACGACACTCAGAATATTAGAATTTCATAAGATAATTTATGAAACGAAACAAAGCGTAGGTAATCAAGAATCATTGCATAATCATAAAACAAATATTATTAATGTCCTAATTCTAGATTCAGCGGCGTCGGAAAAGGCGCTCAAAACTAACAGCTAATGTTGATTAGTGGATCCTTTCACTCAGCCTTTGGGAAAAAAGACAACCATTTTGAATAAAAACGACCTACCTGAAGTGCTTGTGAAGAGAAAAAAATTTCGATTTAGACTAAGTGGTTTTAGTTTTTAAGCTTATTACTACCGAATCTTCTGCCGGTGTCAGGAGCCACCGTCCACGTAGAAGTCAATTATATCGTAACACATAATTTATTATCCTATAGCACTCGACAATTACTGTGTAGCATTTTATCAGTAAAAGTTTTGTGTAAAAGGCTTCGCTTCGCTTTCTTGTACCTGCTTACAGAGATCACTCCTTACAAACAAACCAATAATTTTACCTCTTAATCTTTAATAAGAAATATAGATAATATTTTTTAATCAAACGTTTAAAAGTGTAATTTAATGTATATGCAATGAAATAAACGGAATTATATACACCTAACTACTTATATGCTGTGATAAAAATATTAGCCAGAGAGCAGTTAAGATTGTAGCGAGCCTGATTTTCCAGGGCAGTAAGAACATAAAACTATCGACTTAAAAAAAAGGAGGTTCTCAGATCGTTGTAATTTTTTTTCATAGTATTCCCTAACTATCCACTTGCAGACGGCTGGACCGATTTAGAAAATCCTTTTTTTTTTAACGGTTATACTTCCTAAGTGGTCCCATTCCCATTGTCATAAGGTCAGGATCTGATGATAGGATCATGGAGAAACCGAGAGAACTCTTTAAATATAATAGGCACACCTATGGCGATTTGGATATTTTTTAGTTGTGGTAACAACAAAAAAGTGAGGAATAAAAACTTATTCACGAAAAAAAAACCGACTTCCAAAAAAAACTACACTTTGTAGTGTTTTTTTTTTTGGAAAAATATTTAATGCATTGCTGAAAGCTAACAGCCAACCAATGACGTATAAACTTTTTGCATTCGTACGAGTAGTTACGGAAGTATACTATAAGTACTCGTAGAGCAGTAGTAGGTATACCAACTATAGACAATTGACAATGTCGACAGTTTATTCTATCAAGTAACCTAAATACTGAATTCTGGCAGAAACTTACGGTGGACCTTGTTTTTTCATTTGTCGAGGGAGTCGGGCGAATGGGGACAACTAATTGTGTGGGCTTCCTGGTACAAAAAAAAAGTAAAGGAGGATTTCGGACAGTTCGCATTTTCAATTTCTTGAAACGATTTTGGGAAATCAGGTCCCTTGCAAATTGAATTGGGCCGTGCAATTGCTTGTGATTATGGGAGTTTTTCATGTGGAATTGCGAACAGAAAAATTCCATTTTACGTAATACGAGAGAAGTTTTTTGATCTACGGTTATAATTTGATTTTTATCAAAAATTCCATATGGGTTTTACACTTTAATCATGTACGATAAATACTGGTTTTATAATAAAACGATAAAGATTTCGTAAACATACGTCCACATAATAATAATGAACACTGTAGAGAACAAAAGCTTTATTTTGATGACTTGGGGGATTTAACTTTGACAATAGTGATGATAATAAAACGAACTATGCTGCATCAACGTATGTACAAGTACATTATACCAAAATTAATAATTAACGGAGCATGTCAAACACGCACAAAAATCTCGGACGAACATTATCATGTACCGCATCCAATTAATCGTATTAATCTAAAACATATCGATATTGCCGCAGTAGCGACCTCTGTCGGGAGAACTAACACTAATTAGCAAATGTTTGAGCTCAAGCGCCTTCTAGTTAGCCAAGTATGAAATTAACTTCATAGCTAGGTAGGTACTCTTGGAGTGATTGATAAATTTTGAACGTAAGCGATAAAATAATATTGTTTTAATTAAGTAGATATTTCAAATCATATAAATTAACGATGTAATTATACAATAACCTTTGTATTTCGCCTTTATGTTGGAAAGCCTATGAAAGGCTATAAAATACGACTTTATTTCTATAATGCCATTTGTAAGCCGCCATTTAACTGTCATAAAGACACCACAGAGACCTTAATAGCCTAGGACGCTTCAACTTAATAACACTGACAAAGCAAAACCTCTAATTACCTACTAAGCACGACCCGAAATATAAGTTAATCATGAATAAATAACTTAACAAAATTGTCGAGTTACCAATTAAGCAACCCAAACATAGCCTGCAAACTAAAATTCGGGACAAACATTCTAACACAAGTGAAGAGAGACGGTGATTAGGTGGTCGAAACAATTGTACGGTACGTGTTTGTACGAAACGTGAATGTTAAACAAATTGCGAACGAAACATACGATATTAAAGCAGGTTTCATAATAAAAGCAAACCTCGTTAGGTCCGTCCATAATAACAAGTTCTAAATTATATGTGTGTCGCACAGAGAATTTATTAGGTAAATGAAATTGTGAAAGGAACATAACAAAAGCAGTGGCAAATTAAGTTAACAGTCATTGTTGTTTAATAAAAAGTGCCTGGTAATTATTTTTATTTCCTGCCAGTTTATTTTTATTGGCAACTCTTGATGAAAAGCTTCATCAAATAATAATAGCAACTTGTAATTTTCCCATTAAAGGGCTAAGAGCACATAAAAATAACTTCTGAGAACTCAATTAAAACCATGTAATTTGAAGAAAACTTCATATTTTTAATCTAGTTATAACGTAGTACAGTCAACAGCAAAAGTAGATGATCAAAATCAGAAATTCAATACTAATGAACGGAGTTCGCAGCTATATGGCAGCTGTACTAGTAGTAAATGTTTGGTATAATTTACAATCACATACTTTTGAATCACTTCGACGCCACACAGTTCTGACGCGAACTCCGTTCATTAGTATTGAATTTCTGATTTTGATCATCTACTTTTGCTGTTGACTGTACTATAAAACGGTACTTTCTTTAACAACGGTAATTTTATTCATAACCTCATAGTAGTTACAAAAAACAACCTAAAAGCATGTAAAAATAAACGAAATAACATAAATCGCAATAACGTTTTCTAATAACAGTGGCGGCCAGCGTCCTCAGTACGTTACTTCGCTAATTTCCCAGTTATTGCTACACAACGACCAGTTAACTTTTATTGCATTCAAATTTCATTCGTCGGTAAATGAGAATGGTGCACTTAGCCCCCACTTACCCTTTGGCCGGTCGTTGTATTAACGATGATTTTAATGGCTGCGGAATAAGGTTAAGATACCTTCCTTCAGCGCTGGTATTTATCAACGGTTTGTAATAATTATTATTGGGTTATTTTCTAGTCTTATATTCCTGTATAATAATATTATTATTAGCTAATCAGTAAGAATTGTTTTATTTACCAACCGACTTGTTTTTAGGGTTCCGTAGACAAATGGCAAAAAACGGAACCCTTGGATTCATGTCTGTCTGTCTGCCCGTTCGTATGTCACAGCTACTTTTTTCCGAAACTATAAGAACTATACTGAGTTGAAACTTGGTAAGTAGATGTATTCTGAGAACCGCATTAAGATTTTCACACAAAAATAGAACAGGTAGGCACTTGAAATATTTTTACTTTAATAATAAATCATAAAATAAAATAAATATATAAGGGGGCTCCCATACAACAGACGTGATTTTTATAGATAAGGGTACGGAACCCTTTGTGCACGAGTCCGACTCGCACTTGGCCGGTTTTTTAACCGCCCGTTTTTTGGCGTACAGCGACCTGCGCGTACAGTACAACAACGCATTCAGGGTGCTCTTGGGGTTGCCGTGGCGGTGTAGCGCGTCACGGAAACCGTACGTCGACGGGTTTGCCGCGATCATGCGGAAGCGTTGCGCTTCCATGATGGCGCGCTTGCGCTTTGTCCAATGGCATCCTGAATGTGTTTTCAGACCGGTGGGACTCTCCTCTTTTACGTAAGTGGGTAAGAGTCCAGACACCCTTAATTTAATTTAACCCTGGATTAAATTGTTAATAACATTAGGCTAAGTTGTACTAACATTATATGGATTTTTATCCGAAATGAATAATTTTAATATTTGAATTGTTTTACTTTTTAGAAATTATGCGTCGGGGGTTTTTAAATTTTTCATTTAAGTTTTATGTTCTGCTTTTTAAACTTTAAACAATTGCTAGTAGACATGCTACGATCTAACAGGAATCTGCGCAGCACAAACCCACAGTGAAGCTAGTTCCTCATTTCTATTTCCAATTCCATTATCAGACTCTGATCACCTATCTATAACCTACTCATTGAGTCTACTCCGATGAGCCCAAACACGATACTTTTGCTGTAATTAGTTGAAGGAATTGGTTATCCAGCAAATTCAGGCGATACTGCAACATCAGTACAAGGTTACTATTTTCTTCTAATGTTATGGAAGTAACTGAATACCAAATTTTGACTCAATCGGACCTGTGGGAAATACTCACATCCATTCGTCAACTAGAAAAGAGCTGATAATCTTCAAAGAACACTCTCGATCAAGTCACCTTTCAAACAAAAACAAAATCGGTACAGCCGTTTGGGAGATACAATGCCACAGACAGTCACACAGATACACACGTTAAACTTATAACACGAGGGGTGGTTTGCTTCGGGGGTTAAAAAGGCCATGAAAATACTCACCAGTAAATATTTTAAACGGATGTTATTGAAGTCAATAAGGGCTGTGCCTGGTGGAATAAAAACATACGTGATGTGTATAAAAATACCGAAACGTTTACTACATAAAAAATATGCAAGTCTTTGATTTTTTTGTACTACATAAATGTTTTACATGCGACGGTTATAAAAGTGAATTGCGGGAAATAACGATTTTTACGCCCCGTGCTAGTTCACTGAAAACACAATAATATGCTGAAAACTGATATAAAATGTAAAATAATACTGCAGTACCTACCTACTGTAGGCAGTTGGGCACTGTAATATTTTATTTCCAATTGTGTTCTTTTGCCCAAAAATATTCTTTTGTATTTGTGGCCAACTTTTTGAATAGGCTATTGATCCGAATAGTTTGTTTAATTTTGTCCGTTAAGACCGATAGCACGACAACTGCTCATCAAATACAATTATTAAAAACTTACAAATTAAAAAAAAAAGTTCCATTTTGTCAAAACGTAATCCCCCTTATTTATAAACGGTGCTTACAGTTAAGAGACGTTTAAACGTCAAAAAAGTGTTAATTCAGCAGTCACTAATCATTACTTAACGTTTAGCAACGTTTATGAATAGGGGTCTTAAGATTAAATTATGTTGTGTTTCTAAAACTTTCAAAAGTTTACAGTTTAATTTAACTCGGATCCATTACAGTGAAATCACTTATATTAAAAATGCTCAGTGATTTTAAATCTTGTAGCTTTAAAACTCGAACAAACAACCCGCGATCCATGCAGTCTAGATATCCACAACCAACCCAGCTCTTAAACTAGTCAACTACACTTGCTTGTGTAACTAAGTTTCTTCGTCCTTATCGCCTGCCTTATATTCATGCCCTTCTCTTAAATCTTTTCCCTCTTTTACGCGAGAAATTTTAAAAGTATAGCCTCCCCTCCTCGCGAGAGGCACGATCCTCCCTGATCCAATAATAGGTTCCGCATTTTCGTCGCCGTGTTGCCTATGAATATTCATCGGTTGCTTGCTTTTTTTTTTTCAAGAATCTCAATTTAAGAGTTGAATTTCTCGTACATTTTATAGATGGGCTGTGAGCATCAATATTGGTGAGGGCTTATGTTTTCCTGATGGACGCTTAGAGGTAATGGATGAAAAATGAAGGTCGAAATTATAATGGTCTGTAAATTCTGAAGGGTTCCCTAAAAATACAAAAGGTTTTGGTAGCAACATAATCATCTCGCTCGCCGAGTTGATTGGTTTTGAAGTTATTATTAATAGCGTGTTTCTTAAGAGTTTGTTAAGAATTTTATTCGTTAAGGACGGTGTGAGTAATGAGTGTATTTAGTTGAGCTTCTACTCAAACTCAAAGCTTTTATTTCAAATAAACCAATTACAGGCACTTCTGAATTATCAAGGGGTCCGTCATTCAGAAAGATGAAGCTAGTTACCCATTCCAAAGTGTAGTAGGGACCTATGGAGAAGAACGGGCAAGAAACCCCGTAATAAAAAAAGATTTAAAAAAAAATAAGAATTCGGAAATTAAAATACGCCTTGACAGTTACTTCAGTAATTTTAACATCTGATTATATTGATCTCAGACTTCAATTTTAAATACGGTCAATATCGAAATAAGAAAACTGAATATCAAACATCATAAACTATAAATCCTATCGCAGGACCAGATATATTCCCAGTTACCGATACCTTCATATGTGGTTTTATGCAAATACTAGATCACAGCGGCTATGCGTTGGTTTAGGCAAACTTCTGTTTGTTTCGAAAGCCAGGGGCTTGAATATATAGCTAGGTCTCTAAACTCAAGCCCACTCTTTAAGTGTGAAATTGAACCGACCTTAAAATTTGAAACTAAGCAGACGAATATTATTTATCAATCTAGCTATGTGAACAATGAAATTCAATAAATTATAGGCGAATGAATAAATTATATTACGATTTTGGTTTGAAATAACAACAATAATCAGTCATGGATTGTGCAATTTTTTGTGGAAAGAAGGACAAAAATTATCAAAGTTTCTTGGTAAGAGTTCCTATTTCTGTTGGCATAACCAATGCCTACCTCATGACAGTATCGGATCGTCACATAAATGTTCAGAAATTGTACCAAAAATATGCGTTGTATCAGAAGCCAGGTCACAGTACATTCCCAGCTTCCTTTTACCCCGACATTGATACAAAACCTCACTTCTGCGTGAATTCAAGACGCCACCTACGTTCAACCCTCTAAACTCGCTACATTGAAAACTATTCAGAATTCAAAGGGTTAGATTGAAAACTGGGTGCGATATATTTTTCTTTTTTAGTTACGATTGGAAAACCGTTTCGATGGCTCGAAATTGCTGTCCTTTGTATCGTTGTGAATCGATGGGGATTCATTTAAAAGGGAATGCTGGCCATCACACAAAAGGCTTCAATTTAAACTATGCATTCTGCGATAGGGGGTTATGGTTCCTGGTGTTATTGGCGGAAAGAATTGATTAGCTGGAGCGATGCAGACGTTGAAATAAAAATGTTTCTAAATGTTGTTCAAGATATCGGGTAAAACACAATGTTCCAAGTCTTACATATTTATTAGTCTGAGAAATTTATAAGTTTCTACTATTTTCAAGCATGTTTACAGTTTTAATTTAAATTAAATATAATGATTTTGTTTCACATGGGCCATTGGGCACCTTATGAAACGTCAGCGACGGAAACAACCAACGAGAACCATGCACCTAGTAACCATGGTTCCAATTGGACGTTTCCTAATGAGAAGAGCCGGTAAGAAACTCCACGGTGATTCTTTTAAAATGAATTAGATTTTACAAAGTTTTCATATTAGTGTAATAGGTATGAGAGTATAGTTACAGATAGGATCTGATGCGTAACACACGTTTCTATTTGTCGTATTAGACGCCAGGTTATTTTTTTGTTGTTATTCATAATGTATAAGTAATCTGTTTTCTTAGCAGTTCACGGTTTAGTGTTATTATAACAGTTACGGCTAACATTCATACCGATCTGAGTCAGCAGTTATGTTATTACTGCCGTTATAATAATGTATTATTGCTACTTATGGCCTTCAGTGGTACTAACTTTGTGATATCACTTGCCTTCTGTTTATTTATGAAGATTATAAAGCAGTATTTAATCATTGGTCGGAAAATTAACGTATTTTTGAGCTGTTTATTGAATTCCAGGACCTATAGGTAAATCATTGGGTTCTTCTTCGTTCTTCTTCTTTGGTTCTTCTTCTCTGAGTCAACATTGTGACAATGCGTCTGTCTGAGTGATGTTGAATACAGAATTTGTAAAAAATATACTGTTATTGTTGTTTGGAAGACTTTGTTTGTTTGAAATTGTTTGTGTCATGTATAACATTTAACGTATGTCTTGGGAGATATGTAATTAAAAAACATTTACATCACACATTTCATTACGTAGGTACATACATTAGTTACACAAGTGCTTCCCAAACTTTTAATTAAAATTAATTAAACTTCCCTGTATTTTACACTTCATTGTTTCGAAAGTAATACGACATATTCCACGGTAAAAAATACATCATATAACCCTTTTGATTTATGTCGGCGTTTTATTTATTAATTGATTCGTGAGCAGCTCGTTGCTTTTTGAATTTGCCGGATAATATCGCGTTTAAATTTTAATTGGAACATAAATTTTGTAGTGTCAGTACCGGGATGCGGGATGAACAGCAGCACTATATCACGGGATGCTGCGAGTTATCTTTATTACTGTTTTGTTGAAAGGTTATTGTAAATTGGATTTTGTAATATCTAGAAGGCCGTTAATACTGTAGACATTTTTTTCCTTATCGGGCAAACCAGATTCGTTATCATCCATTTATTACATTTTAGTAATAAAGTATCTCGTTACTCTTCATGACTGGAAAGACTGTTGCTATAGTAACTTACGAGTGCCTATCAAGACCAAAAAAATATTGGTGGCAGTAACCAAATTTTACAAAATCGTTGGTTTTTTGTTTATAAATTGTATAGGTACAGAAGCCAGCTTGCAGGTCAAGCTAACCGAAACTGTCAAATTTTCCCAATCATCCTTGAAACCTTAATGCTTTAGCGATAAAGTTGAAATCTATTAAAGAAATTGGACAGATTGTAGTAACTTGATGTGCTGGCGTCTGTACCAATTATCTATAAAAGTAAATGTCAGCGAGTATTATTACAAGTCAGCAGTCCTACTTCTTCATTTCGGACACCCACGGGCCATTGCTGAACAAAAAGCCTCGCTCCCAGTCCAAAGTGTTGAAGATCTTCTGATAGTGTCTTTATTCACGTTGAGGTATTATAAACTTTAAAAACGATACACACACACACACAACACAACAACAACAACAACAAACAACAACACAAACAACAAACAAACAACAACAACATGAAACAATATTGTGACAAATAAATGGACTGGAAAAAACGATTGACTTTGGACTGATTTGGAAAAACGTCAAACTAAATAAATAACAGTGAATTTATATTAAATCTGTTAATAAACTTTACTGTTTTATACATGACATTTTAGAATTAATATATTTGTAGTACCTAATTCTGTAATATTATTTTCACACTAAATATTAAATGAGGCTTTTCAGATTACGTGTGGATTTAATACACTGCTTTACATATTATTGAAAAAAAAAACGATTGGTTTTCATTTTTAATTAAAATAAAATACAATACTTAGTTACGGAATATAATTCACTTGCACTTTTCCTGTTGACAACGATGCGTTTTTGATGTCGCGATACGCTTACTTGTATATTTTCAAATACGGATAAAAGGACCAATTTTGACCAATTGACAGTTTATTTAAATTTTTACGCAAATGTGAGAAGACTCCCACATACAACAAGCGTGTGACAAATGTACATAACTAAAGTAGAAAGAAAACAGAAATCGATACTCCCCATAGTGTAATATATAGGTAGGTACTCTTTCATTATAGGCTCATACAAAAGGACGGTGGGCCGCTATATCTCGAGCGACTATGACAATATCAGGTCCCACAAAGGCCCTCGATAAAGCCTCGGTGCATTTCAACGCACTAAACAATGGAGGCCTAACACCCTATTCATGTCATTTAAGCGATTCAATTTTGAAGGATTAATGATGGGATGGTAATTTCCGAAATTGAGTCACTGGCTTTATCTAGGAGTAGAATAATAGAGGTGTCCATATTTTGTGCCACGTCACTGATTGGATTCTGGTGTAAGCGCCAATACTTGTATCAACGTCTTTTACGTCGATCATTGGCCTTTTAATACCCGCTTCTGAACATAGCCTATACTTACTGCAATCGTAATAGCAGTCACACAATAAAAACTTCTACTTTCTAGTTTTCATATATTTTTTATGGAAACACTTGAATCTAAATGAACGTGGCAAAAGAAAAATAACATGAAATGTACTGGATTTGTCAGGTTTTTTTTGTCTTCCTTCATAAGCTGCCTTGGCGGACTGCAGTAGGTGTATTATATTGCTAACCATAGTATCCCGTCTCTCCCACACAGCTTAAAATAATCACCTAAATCCCCTCCCACCCACACTCAACGACAAACAGCTCCAATTAAACTTACGCAACAAACTCAAACATATCCACGGTCTACAGACAACTCACAAACACAAAATAATTGAGTACAGATGGTCGGCTCCATACGAGAACGAATATGCACGCACACACAGGCACGCGTCTACGTACGGCAAGAGCAAACGTACTCGCGACTGGCATTTGTTTTAGTTAGCCGCACGTACGCGTCTATGTGTGCGTTCTTCTGTTTTCTCTCATTGTATGGAGCTTCTGCACCTATGTATTCTGTGTCACAAATTTCCAAGGCAACCACCCTAATTAAAATTATTATATACTTCTGCCGGGCTACTTATCTCTGTTTAAACAAGCCTCAACAAGACGAGGGTTCATCCACATGTCCAGAATAAAAGTTCAGGGATAATTAGCGTGTGAAATTAACTGTTAATTATGTTTGTGTTCCACTGAAAGGTGACGGACATTCTCTTCAAAGTGAAGCGGAGTTGGGCAAGTAATGGATGCTTAATGTTTTATTAGGTTGGGTGATGAAGGTGAACCCTGTTGAGAGTCGCTATGTTTTGTAAAGGATGTCAAAATGGGCGTGTTTATTGCGTTGCGTGACCATCGCGTCAAAGATGGGTGGGCAAGATCTTTACATACCAAGACCTCCGTGCCTCGGAAAGCACGGCTGTCTTTCGTAGACTTTTGACAGTCGTTACGGGTCGTCAGAAACCCGAAAGTCTGACAACCAGTTTTACCAAGTGGTATCGTATTACCATTGGGTTGTGGTCGTTAGATAGGCAGTCACTCCATGTAAAGTACTGGTATTCAGCTGCGCCTGGTTAGACTGGAAGCTGATCCCAACGTAGTTGGGAAATGGCTAGACAGATGATAATAATGGTTGCGTTACATATTAGCTACTCGACTCTCTTAAAGTAAGTACTATTTTCAATTTAGCTTTTATTACTTGTAGAAGCACTCTTCACTACATTTATAAAGTATTTATTTCTCGTACATAAGACAACTCCAGAGACAAAGTGGAAGCGTCTCCTACCAACAAATTCTCTTAAAACTTTTAAATTGAGACAAGCAGCCGTTACACAATTTCTCTTGAATTACCAGGTCGTAAAAACTCCAGAACATCCCTCTATTAAATATAAAGACTTGTTAATTCCGAGATATTTTTGTGCTAAACTTGGTCCACAGTTTTATAGGTGTTAGGAAGTTCGTCGATGGTATCGCGAAACATAAAGTGTGATTACCTCTCAGTTAGTCGGGCAACTTGGACTATCAGTGTTATGAGGCTCATTAAGCGTGGGTACCCGCGGGCGTTAATTTAATGAAGTCGCCCCGACTAGTGTGCCGGCTGATGGCTGTTGAAAACTGTCGATAGACTGTACTTCGCGCGTTAATTACTTGGATGAAGACGTTCGAGTTGTTGGCGATTAAACTGGTCAGGAAGTATCTGATAACTTTCTTTCTTAATGAGTGAGCCAATCTAAGAGTTAGAGAGAATCGTGCTTATTCTTCAAGGATTTTAATATAAAGGGCCTTATTTTATTTCTGCTGAGCTCACAAAAGCGCCACCTCCTGTCATGGTTTCTGTAAGAAATGAGTAATTATATCGGATGAATAAGCAGCGTTCATCCGTGCACAGATAATATCGCTCTTCGAAGACGTGCTCCCACTGAGTCGTTGTTCTCTTTTGTCAGAATAAAAATAAAGAGGCGGTACATTGTCTCAATGTGTGTGGAAGCTGGAAATAAAAGTTTATGAGTTGGTTTGACAAAAATACTCAACTGACACACGTACTTATGTAGGTAAGGTAAAACATTAAAAAAAATGTTACCTATGAGATAATATTGTCTCATTGACTACAATTAATAGCTGAATTTGAAACTAAGATCAAAATAAACATTACTTATCTCTTATTGTGTCCGTTGCTGTTTTGTAACAAGCTTCGCATTCTGCATCCGTGGACGATGGCAATTGTTCATAGATGTAAAAAGTGAGATATTTTATCTCTACTGTATATTTATTATGATTACTAGGGCTTTTGCCCGCGGTTTCGCCCGCGTGGAGGTGGGGAATTATAAAAAGTATTCTATGTGTTAATCCAGGTTATAAAATATTTGTGTGCCAATTTGCATCCAAATCCGTTCAGCCGATTTTGTGTGATTTATTAACAAATATCCAAACATACTAGCACATTTTATTCTATAAAAATATCAAAAATTGTAATCCATTGTTAAAAGACAACTGCCAACAAACTGTTATGCAGTTTGGCAGACTTTGTGTATCTAAACTAATATTATAAAGCTGACGAGTTTGTTTGTTAGTTTGTTTGGTTGAACGCGCTAATCTCAAGAACTAGGAACTAGGACCGCGAATAGCGCGGACAAGCGATGCGATGCGACGCGGTCGAACAAGACATTTCACGCGGACAAAGTCGCGGGCAGAAGCTAGTGTTATAATACTCCCACAAACATAATAATCCCATTCTCTAACACCGCAAATACAACAACTACCCCAATAAAAACTTCAAAAGATGCAATCAATCAAATTGAACTCACAAGACCTTTCAAACGACCCCAGAATTCCGTTTAAACTACATTTGAACGCCTACATCAGAGCAAGTTCAACACAGCTCTAAAGATTAGATACTCAAAGTGGCTGTGATCGGGAACCGTGACATAAAATAGATAGGTACAGAAGGCCGGCTCCATACAACGAGTGAAAATAGGCGCACGCACATATAGCCACGTTCGTAAGGTGCTCTCAAACAAATGCCAGTCGCGAGCGCGCTAGCTCTCGCTGTACGTAGACGCGAGTCTATGGGTGCGTGCGTGATCGCTCGTTATATCAAGCCAGCCTTCTGTATCCGTCTATCTTGTGGCTATGTCGAAGGGGATGCGGTAACGGATGTCTGGCCGTCTGAGCAAACTGTTTGAGAGGCTCTCGATCACAACAGGGCTACTTGTAGAAGTAAATATGTAGTAATACGTGAGTATCGTAAAGCCATGTGGTAAAGATCCTGTTTCGAAGGAAATGGTTAAGGTAGATGATCATTTGACTAATAATATTCCTAATTATGAACCTTATGAAGATAACCCTTTCCTGACTGACGGTACTTTTATGGACTCACTCATATTTCGTCTGTTCTATCGAGAACGCAAACAAGCAGCGCTTATAAAACACTGTCGTTCCTTTCTGGGATCACTCCCTTAGCCAATGAGAGCGCTTCGTTCGTATCGCGCCGCAAACGGCCAATCAAATTGGTTTGCTAGTTACAACTTGTCGGAGACTTGACGAAGTAAATGAAGCGTGACTTGTGAATTGTTTTAAAATTGTTTATCGTAGGTAAGTGGCCTTTTGTGTTATTATTTCCATTTATTTATGTAATAAAGGTTGTGTAAAGATGATTGTTTGATAATGTTTTGCATTATTACATGCCTAAATGTTCCCAAGACTGGTGCGTACTAAAAAGTACCGACAGTCACTTTAGGTACCTATGTGTTTTGTATGGTGTGCGTAGTTATTGTTTCATTAGATACTTATTTTATAAAATTATATGTTTTTAATTGTAGATGTCCAGATATGAATATCTCAAAAAATACAGCCCTGATAGAAGCATTATTGCTTGAAGACTTGCCCGATTGCAACGACGTTTCGGAGGTTGATACTTCGGATGAAGAAAATGAACATAATGTTCAACTACCCACACCAGGCGCCTCGAGAAACTTCGATGACATATTCGAGGAAGCTATCGAACAGGCCTTAGATGAAATGGAACAATCATCACGACCACCATCTCCAATAGATCAGGTATCTCCAGTTCCTAGCCTCGTCTCTGACAATTCTCATTATGTCCAACCTTCAACGAGTGGATCCACGTCAAGAACCCCGCAAACACTAGCCCGTCCAAGACCCGGTCGGGAACCAAATCGTAGGTGGAAAAAACGGGAAGTAGAAAATAGTTTATCTCAATATTCTGGAAATACCGAAGTAGTAGAAGAATTTTTTGCCAACTGTTACACACCGACCGATATCTTTCTAGTGTTGATAGATGGATTATTGGAAAATATTGTATACCAAAGCAACCTTTTTGCTACTCAAAAAGATAAGGTATTGAATCTCAAGAAGGAAGAGCTTCTAGCATTTATAGGCATGAATTTTTTTATGGGCTACAATAGTCGACCTGCTTGGAAGGACCATTTTTCTTCCGCAGAGGACTTGAACAATGTGCTTATATGCAAAACCATGCCGAGAGACAGATTTGCCATGATTTTAGCCTATTTACACTGCAATGATAACACTCAAATGCCTCGAAATTGCAAAGATAAGCTATACAAAATTAGACCAGTCGTGAAGGAGTTGAACAGAAAATTTCAGGAGTGTTATCATGGAACGCGTGAATTGAGCGTGGATGAGTCAATGATAAAATTCAAAGGTAGATCTACACTGAAACAGTATCTACCAATGAAACCAATCAAAAGAGGCTATAAATTGTGGTGTTTGGCTGATCAGAGAGGCTTTATAAAGAAATTTCAGATATATCAAGGAAAAGACGAAGAAATGTCTGAGAAGTTCAATAATTACGGATTGGGGGAAAGAGTCGTTTTAGAATTGACAGAACATGAATGGGGAAAAGGTAAGGTTGTCTATTTTGATAACTTTTTTTCATCCATATCTTTGCTAGAGAAATTGAAAAATGAAAACACTTTTGCTTGTGGAACAATAAGAAGTAACAGAAAGGGGCTTCCACCAAATATGACGGCTGATTCTAAAATGACAAGAGGAGATACAGATTACCGTTTTTCAGACATGGATATTGGTTATTGGAAATGGAAAGACAATAAAATGGTTCATTTTGTGTCCAATTTTCACGGAACCGAAGAGACCACAGTCTCACGCACAGAGAAAAATGGATCAAAGTCTGCAGTGCCTTGTCCTCAAACAGTGAAGGACTACAATGCATTTATGGGTGGCGTGGACACCGCTGATCGCCTGAGAGCGTTGTATTGTGTCGACCGCAAGTCTCCAAAATGGTGGCATAGACTATTTTGGGGTGTTCTGGACATAGCTTTTGTCAATGCCTTTGTCATCCACAATCTGCTATTACCAAAAATTACTGTAAAAGACTGTCGGCGATCTATTGCCCAAGGACTGATGAGTCAGAAAGATGCTGGTCAGAAAAGGAGAACATCATCAGATAACTTTTCCAATGCAGGGCCATCCAAGAGACGAAAATCTAATTACTCTACTTTGAAAGACGTGCGGTTAGGTAACAGAGGGATACATTGGCCAACTTTCTCAAATAAAAGAGGAAGATGTGAAGTCTGCAGCATGAGGCAGATACAGTCAAAACCATTTACAAAATGTTCGCATTGTAATACATATTTATGTTTGAATGATAAAAAAAATTGTTTTGTAGAGTACCACGAGGTAAATGTTTGATTTTGCTACACGTACATAATAATTTTTTTAGTGTTGTTGATTTTTATACCTTTATTTTGTCTTTGTTCTAAATGATAAAGAAAATGTTTCGTAGATTGTTTATAGCGAGGTATAAGTCTGAAAATTGTTATCGCTATTTATTTTTTTTGTATTATTTGTAGACATAGTTTCTTAACGAGTTCCTAATTAATAAAGTGCCTGACGGTACAGATAAGTCTAGGTACTGAAAAACCTAGTTCTAGGTACAATAAAAATCTAAAAAAAATATATGTGTTTCATTTTAAAAACAATATTCAGAATTTGTAAAAAAAAATACGAAATTCAAACGATTTCGGTATGCCGGCAGGAAAGGGATAAACTTAAAATGTTAAACTAAGCCATTAAAACTCTACACATACATCTGTTGTCATAAAAAAAATTGCGAAAACTAAGAGTTTACTTTGGCTTTCCGTATTGAGTAAATCCAAGTTTGTTTCTTAAGTCCACTTTACTCAAGAGGCCAATAAGTAAAGTTTGATTAAACACCACAGTTTCCTTAATTTAAACTTAAACTCAAAAGTAGACATTCATTTGTTTAAAAACCCCTTTTGCATTATAAACCACCAAATGAACTGCAAAAATTTGCTCAGTTTGCCGGGTATTAAAAACTAAGCTTCAAAGTACATTCGATTCCTCTCAAACCCACTTTATTTTAGAGCCAATCAGGAAGTTTGATCAAGTGTTGGACCACCTTGGCTGCGAATAGTAACAGGTTGCAATCAATGGCTCGCTCCTCAGACTTTGGGCCCCCGGCAATTTAACTTGGCCTGGTTTTAGCCTTAACGAGCGAACTTGCACTATGGCTATTTAGTAGTGATGATTGTTGTACGGAGCAGATTAGGGCGTTTTGATAGGTGACGATATTAGTGACATTTTGCAGTCTTCAGTTTTAAGTGGTCGTTTGCCGAAATCCTGTTGTTATTGATCATTTATTGGTTTCTGACAGAATGCCTATAATTTTCCCACTGCTGGGACACAGGCTTCCTCCCTTCGAGAGGGATTGGGCTGTAATCTAGCACGCGGGCCCAGTTGGTAGATGTCTGTCTGTCTGATGTCTTCGAATTTTGGGTGTTTTCCACACAATCTTTTCCTTCAAGGTTTTGCGAGCAGTGGTGATGTGATAATTTACACAAGTCAAGCGTCTGCCTGCGTTCGAACCTACGACCTACAGCTCGTAAGTCAGGGTCTAACAACAGTAACACTTTTAGTAACCTACTCAGATAAAGAACATTTGGAAAAAAATAAGTACCTACTACATAGTTTGAACTACATAGATTTTACTGCTGTGGCAGCACTAAGTCTAGCTTTAATTCCAAATATCAGTTATTCACACAGCAGTAGTATGGTACGGTCCCCAACCCACAGCCAGTTGTCACCACAAACAAAGCCAAAGCTCAAACAATTACAAAACCACAATTGCGAACAGCACAAACATTACAAACGCACACAACAAAATAAAATAGTAGTACCTAATAGAAAATATAGCAGGTACTTAGTAAAGTAAAGTAAGTCGAACAAAAGCATTGAGAACTCAAGGGACTACTCAGAATGCTTTAAAACAACTTGAAAGTAATAAACAAGCCAATCTTTATGAAAAACCTAGTAAATAACTCTTGAGCCGGCCAACAAGTGCTGTTGCTAGAGTTTAGTGGTACTTCTTAGTGGACAGGGATCGTAGTGTGATTGTGAAGTGAAGTGGTGAGGTTTGTTTGTTGGCAAAGGAAAATAAGATAATTCAATTGCTTTTTTATTTCTTTTGGGCTGTGTAAAATTTTACAAAACCTTCTTAACACAAAAAGCATTTTAAACTATATGTTTTTATTTTCATGATTTTTAACCAAGCCAAAGTTCTCAACATTAGGCCCAGCGTAAAACAACTTTCATATCCTTAATATTTTGCTCATTCTTTGTTAAGCGGATAATGAATCAAACCCAATTAATAACACTGTAAGAACTTATTTAATCATGTAACTTTGTCCTCTTCTTCTATATCCGCCTTCATAACCTCGTTCAACTTTGTCATCCATCCTGATTTCAATCTTCAATCATCGCATCATCCACAGTGACCAACATCAGCTTTCATGGAAGCTCTCTCACAAATTACTTCTAAACTTGTGTATTTAATTACTAACTTGAGAGTAATATTATTATTGTGCGCCATTATCTGGATTGCCAGAGGGAAGGTCATCGGCTATATTTCATAATGGCCTCCTATCAAAACTTTATGACACTGCGGCCTCCGAGAATCGTAAAGGCTTTAGTGTTTTGTTTAGATAGATTATTATTGGTGCCGTAAGCGGAGATGAGATTGTGCTGGGTTCGCTTGTTTTTATTGGTCTCGAGATTTATTTATGAAAGCTCAGACTTCATTAATGTAGGCCCAAATCTAGAACGATACTCGATACTGTATCTCGATTCTAATCTTATGAAAGTAATAATGTATTTTTGGGTAGTAGGTACCTACCTAAAAAAACATTATACGCAAGACAAAAAGATCTTTACGAGGTTCGTTTTGCTAAAAACGCATGTGACGGTTATTATTAGAAAACATGCGGCAATGTTATCTCATAATTGATTCATCCTTAAATCAGCCATAAACAAAGGCTTCTTTCTTAAATAATGTGCAATTAAGTTTCGACCCAATGATTTTAAGCAACAAATTTGCCTCGAGTACCTTTGTGACTCTATTTAACACTTCAAAGCTCATAAACCCTGATTTAACACATATACTTAAACTCAAAATGACCCGTTAAACTACAGCTCCGCTGAATGCTAAAAAGCTCGACTTTAAATGCAAAAATACCCCGTTTAACCCTCAAATTATTCAGTGGAGCCGACACTGTCTAATTTCAACGTAGATAAAGTTGTACCAAACAGATTTTAGTTCAGAAAATCAGCGGTGTTGCCACAGCGTATAAAATAGTTAGAAGGGAGCGGAAAATCGTATTGACACCGCGCGCCAAGCTGCGGTCGGGCGTCAAATGTGAACTGACAGCGAGTGCACTAATATTTTTGGAGGTAAATTTTCGTTTTATGTCGCGTGTGTGTCGAAAAATAACATTGATTTATTATCAAAAGCGTATCGTATCTTTTAGTGTTCTTATATAACATTCATTTAGTGTACTAAATGAATGTTACATAAGAACTTGCGCTTTCTAATCTTCCTAACCTTTATAGTTACAACTATAAAGGTTGTGGAGTGAAGAGATTGTTAGGTGAAGTTTCTAAAGCCCTTTTTGCACACGCGTTTTTCTTACCGTGAACAACTACGAGTTTTTCGCCGCGTGTAGGCACGGTCGTCAGTGTTATGTGGATCACTATAGAAGCTTGATGACAGACACGTTTTTTCTACAGCGTGGTTTATACATGGTACCGTAAAGAAACCATGCCGCGTACAAAGGGCTTCATAGGTAGATACTTATGGGTATATTCTGAATACACCTCTTCTTTGTGCTTAGCCGTGATTTTTTCGACATTAAGTTCAACTAAGTTTACTCTCGGATATCATAAATAGGTAGGTATCAGATGTTTAGAAGCACGTAATGAGCATCCATTTAAACTCAAATGCATGTGCACTGTAGGCAACAAATTCTCAGATGTATTTCTATAACGCCAATCAGCCGATACAACTCTTCGCACATCAATCTACAAGTCAAACAAGATTGCAAACTGCTCATAACTCATAGCCACCAGATTTGCATCAGGCAAAGTTGTGCGCTGGCAAAATTCTAGTAAACAAGATTACCCAGTTCATTGTAGCCGGGAACTATGGAGCGGCTCGTATAATTAACGAAGAACGAACGGTTATTGTTACTGTCTGACTTATTGAATTTGAAATTCAACCAGCACAAGCGTTGTTTCTGTTGTGGATCAGATTTGGTTGTGGAGCTAACTTTTGCTGGTATCAAATCTGGGCTGTTGGTTTTCTACTTTTATGAGGTTATAGTTTTGGGTTGATTGCATAGGCATTGTACTTATAAGGAGATGCCCATATTGGTCACCTGTAGATTAATTACGAAGTATGCTGAGGAACACGCACAAGGAACAATGGAAAGCTATGGGAGACCTTGGCCCAGCAGTGGGATAATACAGGTAGAAGAAAAATGCACCAGACGGAATGAAAACAAATGCAACAGACGGAATGAAAACAAATGCACCCGAAGGAATGAAAACAAATGCACCAGACGGAATGAAAACAAATGCACCAGACGGAATGAAAACAAATGCACCAGACAGAATGAAAACAAATGGCGTGAAAAATTTGAAATTGTCATTGACATTTTTTGACGGCACGTGTAGGGGATCCCTATATTTAATGTTGATGCCGGGGCGATTCTATGGGGATGATGATAAAATAAAACCGACCACAGCGAATGTCCGTTGAACACTGATTTATTGAATTAATGTACTTATACAAATTACCTTTGCTAGGTACAAAATGCTAAGCGCACAGAATGCACGGCGTGTGAGTCTTAAACTAATGTGCGGTTGCGTACAGCACGGTTGGCGCAGTGGTTAAGCGATAGACTGCTGCGCTGCGTGTCGCGGGTCGATTCCCGCACGGAACAAATATTTGTATGGCCTACAAGTAGTTGTACCGGGTCTGGCTGTTTGTGTATGTGAGTTTAAATGTTTGTAAACGCAACCACGATACACGAGAAATTCCTAGTGTGGTGCAACGTTTAAAAAAAAAAAAACATTGAATGTTTTTGGCAGTAAATAATTTACAAAGTTATGTAAACGTTTCAATATTTCTTTAAATTACAAATAATTTCCGTTGATGCTTTTGACGGCTCAAACATTCTGCTCATATTATTTTATTTTTTTGTGAGTAGTTATTTCGAAATCCTATTTAGAAATCCTCTTAAAGCAAGAATCACGTCTATGTCACATCTGTTCCATTTAACATCACACATCAAATATCAAAATGACTCTAAAAGAGTTAAAACGAGAACTTAACAATTCGATAATACGTTTAGTAACAGGTTATTCGGTACATACGAGCTTTCCGAGCGGCTGCTTTAAATATTTACGACTACTGAAACAGGTAAATGAATACGTAACTATCTCGTAGGAATCTAAAAATCTAGGAATTCGAGACCGACGTTGAAACAAACATGAATAGTGGGCGTTAACAATATATTATTCTGTAGTTTTGCAAGATATTCGAGTTTATATTTATGAATTATGATAAAGGAATGAGGTGTGGTTTTCTTCCTACGCTCATACGCTACGGCCGCGGCCTGGTTTCCGATTATTTACTGTTTTTGGTCCTTTTGCGTTAGTTATTCGTTTTTTTGCTCAAAGAGTGTACCTATTCTTTTGTTTTTAGTTTAGCTTCAATTTCACAAACAACCGTATGATTCCAAAACAAATTTTGATCTACTAATAATCTTGCGCAAAATAAACATAGCCTACTTTTCAAAGACCACACTACGGCATACTCTATTAAATTTAACTAAAGCGCAAACTTCACGAAGACATGAACCAGGACCCCAGAGTCAAACTAATCAAAAGTATATAAACTGTGACAGGCAGATTGACACGCACTTCCTGAAACTTTCAGCTATTCCCAGGAAAGGTATGTTGGTTTCAGCCAAGTAATTGGGTTGACTCAAAAAATGTAATTACTGACTTGCCGAAGGCTTCGGCAGTCATTGAAGCGAAATCGAAAAATTCTTTCAATTTTTCTTCAGTAATATTTTTTTGTGACAGGTGAGATATTTGTATGTTTTTCCGTGTGGGTAGGTTTTTTCCGTTTTGAAGCTTGGTAATGATGTGTTTAAAGACATACTTCATGCTTCGTCACGGTACTGATGGCAATAAATAATCGTCTATTTCCACCAACATGTATTTGTTTCTGGCAAAGGATAGACTGCCGCTTCTTACCAGACATGGAAGTGGTTAAAACCGAAATGAACAAGAATTTGCCACAATAGCTTTTTGATTTGTTGATTGATGCTTATCTTGAATCTGTCAGATAACCTTAGTTATAAGTAACTCCTGTGACCCAGAAGGCCTATGATTATCAAGTGAGTTTACAGTAATTTAATTTGACAACATTGCAATATGAATTCGACTTAGACATCGATTGAACAGAAAACTCGCTTCAATGAAAGGTCGTCGGAACAACAACACTTACAAAACCGCCAAAATTTCCGTCGAACTATAAACCTGTATCGATCCCTGTCTATATAATAAGAACGATGTAAGCAGATAGAAGCCATCAAGTTTTACGATGCCGTGCACCGGGTAATATAAAAACCAATAAAATGCGAGCACAGAGGTAAATAGTTTATGTGCTGTGTGTGAGTACGGCTTTTAATTTTGCTGCCTCATATTTTATTGGCAAACTTGACAAGCGACTGTGTAGACCTTGGCCAAAGTCACTGCAGCTTTCAGTATCATCTGTATACCCACTAACTTTGAAGAGATATTGATAGATTGGCAGATAACATAACTTAAACTTGTAACGGAATCACCGTTACAAGTTTAAGTTGAGGGAGAGATTTAATTTAAAAAAAAAACTGGTAGTTATAAATATAGTAGGTATTTCTTTTCATTAGTTCATTGATACACAATGTTTGGTTTGAATAACCCCTATAACATGGACTTAGAATGTATTCCAATACGCTACGGGGTGAATTATGGCATGGCTTTAAGTCCGCATATATACCTTTACTAACTTTGCAAAATAAAAATAAATAAGTTTCAGAAATAAATGTGAATACGAAAATACTTTAGCGATACAATTCGAACAACACGCACGAAAATACATTCTTTAGCTACTTTAAGATGAACTCACCTAGTAATAAACTCAGAACTATTTTAATAAACCCTTCACATTTCTCTCAACACAATACATTACGTCACAACACGCAAGCGTATAAATAATAATATCTCCTAAATTTAGTTTCCGTTCCGTGAGTCAAATTCTTGATGAGGACGAGGGGAGGCTCGATAAACTCCACTCCTTTGATTAACGATCTCCCCTCAGATCGGTTATAAATTAATTTATTAACTCAATTTATTGGACCAAAGTTCACTAAGTTTAAGTTACTGCAGTGTTTTTCGGCAGAAAATATATACTGTGTGAAAATTTCTTATTTATTGTTTTATGCGGTGAAAACTTAGATTAAATTTATTTTTGGTCCTTCGAGTCTAAAAGTTTTAGAACTGAAGAGAGCTGAAGAGGCTTTCGACTTTGTGGTCGAAAATAATTTTCATTAGAACTGTCTGTTTTAGATATAAAGTAGGTATTCTGGCCTCAATTAACTTAGTCATAAATTGTCAAGTTTCATACCTCTCACTCTCTCTTGTCTATTTCCATAATTTAGGATGAAATACTATAATAACCTGCGCATATTCGTAGAAACTTTAAAACTTTTATTATTTCGATATTTACAAAAAAAATTAATGATACATTATTTCGAAATTTATGGCAAATTATTCAACATCAAATACAAGTTTAGTAAACTAAGCCTCTGTCTATTAAACTGATTTCGTAAATCAATTAACTAGAAGCAGATTACCAGGATCCTTTGGTCTATAATCTCAGGTCAGAAATCTATCCGAAATAACGTCCGTATTCGTGTGCGTTCGGGCGATATCGTACGGACATCTGATGTCGTCCGTTTCAATCCCTTGCAGTGATAAATTTCCGCGTCAGTGCTTGTCGGGTGATGTGCCGTCCCTACGGGAAACGACAGGCGATGACTTGATCCAAACACGATACTGCTAATACGACAAGAGATGGGAAATGACGGGGTTTTGTTTAGAATGAACTGATTTCGTTCCATTATTGGTAGCAGCAGAAAGTTGTTTGGGTATGCATCTGTCAAATTGAATAACTTTGGCTGCCACAGTATGCACTAATTGTTTTGGCAACTGCCAAAACAATTAGTACATACTTTGGTTTTTTTTACCACATCACCATGTGATATTAGAATTATTGGTTATCGTAACGAAACAACTGCTTCGTTTATCTCGACCTCAACATCGCCCGTAATAACACCGATCACCCTTCACGTGATCCCGTGGGAAATCCCTACATCTATTTAAACAGAACACATGACACAGGTATTGTATACGCCCACTGAAAAACATAAACATGGCCGCTTCACTAATATAATCCCTAAACTGTTATTTACGATAGCCACTACCAGATAGAGGAATCTTTTTCCTAAAGACGACACATTAGAAGGTACCCACAGATCTTCTTGTGAGGTACATCATGACGTCATCCAACCTGTAACTCCACAAACAAAGGTACTAAAGGTACCATGTAACATAAGATATTGGAAGGCAATAATCTTGGCAACTTTTCCTATTACATCTCTGATTGCCCACCGAGGAGCGAGGCTTTTAATTCGAAAAGTTGCTCTATGCAATTTATTTCAAGCTCTTTTTGTTCTTGCTGTTCATTCCGTTTTATGTATGTGGTGGATGTATGGGTCATGGGATTCCTGTGGGCATACTAAGGAATAAGTGCCTACATACTAGGCAATTTTATCAAGGGGAATGTTAACCCTTTTGTAGATACTCTCGAGTGTTCGTAAAAAATCGGCATAGTAATTGCGTAATACACCGACAGTAACAATGGCTTTCAATTTAACAGTTCAATAACATTTATTACGTTATTTACGTTCTTGAGCAGACCATTTTTCTAATATATGAAGCAGTGTGTTACGCAATTAGAGTAGGTACTGATTCGTGAAGAACCTGCAAGTTCAAGGTGCCAAGAATATCAAAAACAAAATCATGTTTTTAATTAGAATTCGTGGATAAACTATTTCTATAATTAAAGAAAAAATGGAGGATTACAGTTATTCTGAAAACATCATTAATTAATTTTAATTTCTAAGCTCTGAAACAAATAAATAGGTAGACTGAATTCCATGTAAACCACTATAATATTATTTTGTTGTAATGCTGTTTATGAATAGCGCATTTATAAAAATCATATTTTTCAATGATAAATAATAAATATATTAATTAACATGGCACTGATGGATGATGAAGTTAAAAGCCGCTATGAATCGCCGTGTGAATTAATTGATTTGTATTTGTTATTGAAATGAAAACACCTACCTAATTAGGATATTAATTATTATTTGAATTACGTTTTAAACTATTGCTAACTCAATTAAAACAATAGGTAGGATTGAGTACATTTTTACACAGGTTTGGTAATTTTGCGTCGACATTTTCAATCAACAAAACATTAATGAGTTTTGTTTAGTAGTTGTGCCTTCTATATGGTTTTCATACAGAGATATATAAAGTCAGCAGTCATACCCAGTAACTGGGTTGTGGAGGTCAGATAGGCAGTCGCTCCATGTAAAATACTGGTATTCAGCTGCATCCGGTTAGACTGGAAGCCGACCCCAACATAGTTGGGAAAAGGCTAGATGATGATGATGATGATATATAAAGTCACGGCTTCTTCCCATGGGGGTAGGGACACTACAGAACGCCACCTGCTACGTACTCCTTTTGCCTTGTTTTGGTTTTCCATATAGGTTTAATTTAGAGCGTCATCATGTTGCTAAGTTATATCGGTCAGGCGCTTTCTATTTCCTTAGACCACAGGCCTTAGTTCTATCATTAACAGTTCTAACCAAGTTGTTAGTTATTGAAACTTCAGGTAACCTTTAGCTATAGAGGTGCCTAAGCAAAACCACTTGTTAGTTGAGGTGCCACTCATAGTAGTTATTATCAAAAGATTTAAGTTTATTTTAAGAAAGCTATTGCTTTCTTTAGAAAACTATCTCACCTGATGTTATAGGTACCTCGCCTTTGCTCTTGCATTTACGAACTCGTGAAGTGCTGTGATTTACTTGAAAGCTGCCCAAACATTTTTGTCTCCCGCCTCAAAGGACCAACTAGCAAATTGTGGACGAAATCACCCAAAGACAGCATTCATAGTCTAAAACCCGGGAAGTGATCCATTCAGAGTCGAGGCCATACGGCGCATAATTGTTTGCCCCAAAATATTTTCAATAAGCTATACAGTCCTTCTATAGTGAAACAGATAGAATGCCGGACAAAAGGGAGGGGTATTAATTAATTATGTACAAATTGCTGTGAGAGTTGTCGGTGCGAAAATAATTGGTGTCGCCTCTGGTACAGTTGGCTGCTGAATTAATTAGTACAGTCGGCCGAATGAATTAATTTGAGCGTCAAGCATTCTGTTTGTTTGTGTTTTTTTTTTGCAATTTTAATGTTAATGGGTTGTGGGGAGTTTGTGTGTGACTAATTATACGTAAATGAGTTTTTATTTTAAAGCATATGGGTTTATTTATGTGTAAATGATTTGTGTTGTTGTTTGGGAGTAGGCTGCCGCAGTTCTTTTCGTTAAAAGCACAATACGGCGACATAAGACGCTATACATTTCCAGTTTTAGCTGACCTCGCATTATATAGGTTTTTCGTACAATGAGAAGTCAGCTTATACTGGAAATGTACAGCTTGATATGTCGCCGTACGGACCTACCTACTGTATTTTACTGTCCAATAGTTACATAAATTAACCTGTACCTGCCTTTTAGTCTGTGCTATATATGTTTTTTCTTTCTTTTTTTACCAATTCAATTGTATTGGCTGACTAATTTAACCCATAACTAGACTGATACACACTTTTTCCTGAATGCAAATACCTACCCTTATAAGACCCGGAGGTGTACAGTTAGTAAAGTATAGTTTTATATATTTTTCTAAATGCATTTAAATGTACATATATGTATACGTATACAGGGTGGCGAGGACGTCGTCGCGCAACCTGTTACTATGGCTCCTGTGCATGGTTCTGAACGCCCGCGCGCCCCTGTGTTGAAATTTTTCGTCGGTTATTAATCAAATTATCTATTCCATACATTTTGACCTTGGTAAGGTCAAAATGTATGACTTTTCTATGAAACAGCGGTTTTTATTTGATAACCGATTTATAACCCATTTAGAAAAATTAATGACCTGAAACTGCGATAGGAAACGCCATGTGTCACGCTAACCTAACCGTTATTATTCATCTTCATTTGACCTATCCTTTCGAAGGTTCTGGAACCAATTGGTAGAAACGGTATCACTATGATTTTGCCATTTCCTCCATTTAACTGCAAAAAGGTGTGAATTCCTGCAATGTCGGTGCAAGATAGATGTAACTGCATTGGTACATTATGTTTATAATGGGTTGCCCAAGTGTTTTATTCCACGTCACCAGCAAATCCTTCTTGAAAATTAAAAGTGATAAATTCTTAAGACACAAACTTTTACCTAATATTTGGTTGGGCCCAGACGCCCCCTAAATGCAGGCAATGGCCTTATTATGGGTACATAACCATTGGACTACAGCAGACCCGTAAGCCGTAACTTTTCCAATAACAATTCTCATTGATAAGGGTCTAATTGTCAATTAATTAAATATTAAAGCGGAGGCCAATCTGGTGCGCACTGTCTACTTCAAAAATTGCCCTTTTATATTGTTAGTTCGTGTGGTGTAAGTGATGAGGTAGCGGATGATTCCTACAAGCAATGATTTGAATTGTTAGATTCGTCGTACCGCGTTGAAAGATGGACGCATTTCTGTTTCGTTTTGACACTTCTGGCACACACAATGTCGCAGTCGCCGTGGAAACGGTCATACACGGAACGGCCTAACACGGAATGTGTGAACTCACTCTTCTCAATTAGAGTGAGCAAACTATATACAGTGAAGGCAAATCTAACCAATTAATTCTTTGACTACAAGTTTGCCGTGGAGGTCGGATATTATCCCACAAGAACGTACTACCGGAAGAAAAGTATTGTCGTATGTCCTTACCTAGGTCGTGGTCTGCCCGATAGACCGACCCAGTCAGACGTTAAGACTTCAAAAGGTAACACAGGTCTGACAGACAGGGTTACTTTTACATTTATAATATTAGCATGAATTTGTTAGTAGTCCAAGGACCATCTGATAGACCTCTCTAAGTTATCCTTTTTTCTAAGAGCAGACTATGAAAATTGAAATAGTCAGATGAAACTTACTGTCTACCCATCTTCTCATGTTTTTTTCGAATATTCAGTCACAAAGATCTTTGGAAATGAACTAATTAATGCTAATAACAGAACAGCTTCAGCGAACTTCTAATGAAAATAATTTATTTGAAACTACTTAATTTCTTTGCCAACCATTATAATAGACAATCATTAAAGTCTTAAAAAGTTTCATTTATTTAGTAATTGTAGTTCGCTTTCTCATTCATTTACAAAAAGAATCAAGTTTCTTCTTGACTAAATAAATTCAAAGAATCTCGCTTTAAAATAATTGAAGTAATTTGAAGTAAATTACTTTGTAAATGTTTTTATTTTATTGTATGGGTGTATTTACACTACTTCTTAATTGCACATACATATACATATACACTCAGAAAAACATCCACTTTGATCCATCAATTAGATATAGGTATAAAGTCTTTACTTCATTGAATACAATAACAGCGTACCTTTTTTTAAAGATAATATAATTTTATATATAATTTTTATAAATATCCTACTAATAGTATAAATGCGAAAGTTTGTAAGGATGGATGGATGGATGTTTGTTACTCTTTTATGCAAAAAGTACTGAACGGATTTGGATGAAAGGCAAACAGATAGTTTATAACCAGGAATAACACATAGGATACTTTTTATCCCGATATTCCCACGGGATCGAAACTTATGCAGGTGAAACCGCGGGGCGCAGCTAGTAAGTTATATATTAAATATTTTAACTTATAGCTTATGTATGTATGTTTATTGTTTAAATGTAAACGTTACACCAGACTACCTGCAGTATTAATTATCTCTTCTTCTCCCTTAATCGATCCACAGAATGTCTTTAGAAGGTCGCTTTTAGCGACAAGATCATCTATTGTGTCACCCCTTGTAAACTTTCTACATTTATAATATCTGTAATTTTTATGGTGATCAAGAAAAAAAAAAAACAAAACAATAAAAAATATATATATATTTATTACTTCTCAAACATTGTGTCACACATAAACTGAGGCAGCCCCAGTAAGTTACAATAGTACTTGTGTCGGAGCTGTCTCGCTCTTCCCATAAGTGGTATCCTAAAGAAAAAAAAAAAAGAGTAGGTATTATATCTACACCGTTAAATTTTGATCGTTTTAATCCTTAAAAGGGGTCATTGTACTCATCATTATGAACATTACTTTTACTACGGGACCAACCCTGAAATCGTGAAAAAACAAATCAGTTGATCCATAGATTGTCGAGTTATGCGAACATAAATCTATGTATCAACTGATTTTATTTTCACCTTTTAAGGATTAAAACGATCAAAATCTAATGGTGTATACCTACTTTCTTACCAACTAAGAGCTGATTTTTCAATCATCTGATAACTTTATACGAGGAATAATTTTGAAATTTTGACAGTTATTTTATACAAAAACTGTCAAACGTCAATAAAATAAAGTTAGTTCCACGAATAAAAGTTATTTGGCGATGGAAAAATCAGCCATCATTGATATTATTAAACTACTTATTAATTTAACAAGATAAATCAAAATGCTCTTAACTTGTACCAATCGACCCGCCCGCTCCAGTCTCTGCACTTGGACCACGCACTTAAGACGTGCACCATTTCGATTATACGCATAATGGACACTTAAGGGGAAGCACTCTCGTTTAAAACGAATAAATGGACTCCTAATGAAGTTAGAAGCCCCTTAATTACTCGATACAGACCTAATGTGACAAAGATTAGATCTTCAGATATTTAGAGGGCGACATTAGGTTTTTTTGTAAGGAAGGAAATGGGAACATGCTCACCGTTGCAGTTGCTTGTGTACGGCCCGGGAAATTAATTAATAATTTAATTGACACATTACGTCGATTTGCCGTGTTATAGTCATTTCATAGAACAGTCAAAGAATGACAGTTGTGATTTGAATACACTGACTATTTAACTTGGCAGTCAACTTGCTTAACCATTTAAGTTTCCTGACTTTACATAAATAGAATTCATTTAATTCAGCATAAGCATAATCCGCCTTTAATGTTCCCACAGCTGGGACACAGGCCTCTTCTCAATGAGAGGGTTAGGGGATTTAATTCAAGTAAAACCCATATTGGATATTTCACAATATTGCAACAGAATAGAATAGAATGTCAATGCAATTAAAAGAATGAGTAGGTACAAATTATAAAGGTCACAGATTTAATTTAAGCAAAATTTCTAATTATAAGGGGTGTACAGGTCACATAATGTACCTAGTAAAATTACAGCAATTTAATCTGGTTTTATTTCATGGTTTATCGATTACTTTGACTTAGTGATAATTAATTTAAGGGTGCATTTCCTTTATTTCAGGTGGCTGGAGTAGTCGGTAGAGCTGATGTTCTGGCGTGCCTTTTCTTCCTCTCTTCTGTTCTACTATATCATGGGTAAGTTTGCTACATAGTATTTCATTCTAATCTTCTTCTACCTTCTTTCCATACACGTTATAATAGGGCTGAAAGAAAAACTCTCTGTAACTGCTACGTTATATCTGTATTTTTTTTTTATCTATTTGGTTCGGTTTCTCGTACAAATCACAGGTAAGTATGAGCGCACGCCAGACTAATTTTCGCCAGGCGAGGTTCTTGCCGGCTCTTCTCCAAAGAAAACGAACAATTAGAGCTTCTGACGTTTCTTACGCGCCCATGTAGGTTCACGTAAAAAATATTTTGAATTTGAATTTTAGCAATAATTTTTGGTACCTTAACTGTCTCACGGCTGGGCAAATGCCATTTCCAAATCCTTCTAAATCAGCAATTCAACAAAGAAATAGATTTTTATAAAAACCTTAAAATATTTATGTTTCCACCATATAAAGCCACATGTTACCGTAAGTTATGACGTCATAATATAACTTAGACCTCAGCAAGTTATTCTAGACGGGTTGTTGATACTTTGACAGCTTTGTTTCCACCCTCAACTCAATTTTGAGGATACGTTCGCAAGTTTGACATAAATATGAGTCTTCTATCAACTTCGAGGTAGCAAGTGTAAGTAATTGGCGTGCCTTTATTACTAGATGAAGATAGGCTAGTCACAGTCTGCGTTGTCGCAATTTCATATCAGCGATAAATATCTCAAACTTGTCAAAATTAAGGTAGGTAAATATAAGATTTATTTTTGAAAGATTTAAACTGAAATTAGAATGCGAATTGCCCCTCAGTTTCTTGACACTATTGCCCATATATTTAGTGACGTGTATAGAAGGTCAAGCCTTTTGTAAGAAGGCTGCGTGGCGACATCTATATCGCCAAATACGAACTACGCATCATACTGACGTCACGCTAAATCTTGCATCGCGCAAGCCGATTTTTCAACGTCCCGACATCTATTGTCGAGCAGTTAGTTGCCCACTAGACACAACAGCCGTCTGGTCGGAGAATCCTCCCTTATCTATAGAGAATGAGCGACCTGTTACCCTCAACACCCATCTCTTATACCTCTATAGCAGGAACATTATAAATACAGCTACATAGGTTAACAACGACACATGTGCCAGCAGTGCTGAACACACATAGGTACCTACCTGCATTATGTAGATAGGTACCGATGTAAAGCATTCACCTTTACCTACGTACTCGTAGTACCTTTACCTTATATGTTTGGATTTGGGCGTTGACTGTACAGCGGATATCCATTTATATTTTCCCATTTCAACGCCATGAAATACATAGGTCGGAAAAAACTGAAATTCGAGCTACATTCAATTCCAAAGATACAAAATAAAATTGATATAAATGAGTTTCGTTGAGGAATCAGATCGCTGTCGATAATGATTAACGCTGAGATTGCTAACGAGAGTGGCGCCCTCTGCCGTAAATAAGGATGTTATCAATAAAGGACGGAGATTACATTGGAGATGTCATTTTCATGTAGGTATCAGATTATGTAAAAGGGTTAGGATTCATTTCAGTTTTGAATCAAATAGGAGGTATAAGTACCTACGTCACCTGGGACGCGTGGCTAAGTACTAAAATAGACGCACGGGTTGATCGATCAGGTTAAGCTACGCTTGCCGCGGTTGGTCCGTGGACGGTACGTTTCTCGGAAAGCACGATAAGCCGTTGGTCCCGGCTATCATTCGTAGATCTTTGACAGTCTTCAGAAACTCGAAAATTTGACAACCAGTCTTACTAAGGGGTATGCAATATCCAGTAAGTGGGTTGTAGAGGTCAGATAGGCGACTGCCTATCTGACCTCCATAACCCAGTTACTGGATGGACAGACTGCTCCATGTAAAATACTGGGGGCCTACTCCGAAGTGCAAGGTGCGAATGTTCGGATCGGACCGACACATGGCCAAACCGAATATTATTGAAAAATTAGAAAAACGTTCGGATCGGCTCAGTTGGGTCGGGACCATAGTCAATATTCGAAAGAGTGTAGGAGTGTAGGATCGGAACCGACCGAACCAAATAGTAACTTCGTAGCAGGAAACGGCCGAACATTCGGCCGATAATACTTCGGAGTAGACCCCCTGGTACTCAGCTGCATCTGGTTAGACTGTTTTTCATTGCGAAATGTCAAAGATAAGATAAAGATAAGATAATATTTATTTTGTAAAACATGAGTACAGTATGAAGGTCTTATAATTAATATGAAGTGGCTACATGTTTTGCCATTTATGGCATACAACAATGTCACGTTAGACGTCAACTTAATTAATGCAATCGTAAATGTGCCTTTAAAACAAAATTACAGGAGCTACCTATGATGTCCCGACAAAATGGCAAAGATATACTTAAGCTAAATAAAAACATTAAACGAATCCAAATAGACTGAAATAAGAACGTAGGACACGTTATAAATAGCAGCTCCAACCCAAATATGCTGATCCCATTTTAGCTTGACATCCTAAGACACAAAGTAAGTCAAAGGGAACAAAAATTATTTCGTAATCATTTTTATCTTAAACTTGCAACCCGCTCCTGCTTCACACGGTTTTTACGTCTTGACAAAACATTGAGATCTCTGTACAAAATTTTAGTTTAGTAATAATGTAGTATACACATAAACATCAAATGATGCTGAAAACCGCTTCATACCCCATTTCGTAGTTTATAAGAATAACGCGGTAACGCGGACACGAAAAGCGACTTTAATTTATAATTATGTATTTATAGAAGTTATAGATAAGAATAGGAAATAGGTACAACAGTTTAAAATGGTATTTGGTATATTGAATCTGTTCTAACAATTTTTGTGAGACAACACTATTACTCAAAAATTAAATAAAACTCTAGGTCCATCAACTAAAAGCCTCATATTCCAGGTCATCAGGTCGTCACCGCGTGTGGTCGAGCGTGGCCCTGGCTGGGCTCAGCATGCTCGCCAAGGAGACCGGACTCACTGCACTACTGTTCAACGTAGCCTTCGATCTCTACAGGTGCTGGACTTCTAACAGGTAACTTATGAATCATCATTTTGTGTGTAATACCTACTTGCTTACATCCATTAGTGTTTAGGTAGGTACACGATCTAAGAACTCCTGTGAAGGGTGTGGAGGCCATCCCGTACTGAAATTAAACGACCCTTTTTTTTGGGTGTTACATCATCATATGACTTCTCCCGCTCTGGGTGGAGCGGGAGGGTTTGTCAGACTTTTACTGACTAAAACCTACTCGTGTTCCTTCAGTTGCCTGTGCCAGGGGCCACGGTATCTCTTTCGAACAACCCGCGGCAAATTAAATGACCCAAAGCATGGCATTTGTTTTTGGAAATAACTAGATTTCGACGAAAAATTTCATATTGCTTGGACGCAAATACACAAGAAACAGTTGTAGGTATTTATCATCTACTGAGTATGTACCAAGTATTATAAACAAATTACCAAGTAATGAAAACAAATCTATACTTAATAAAAAGAAGAATCCACCACCTACCACTGTTTGATTTTGCATCTCCCAAAGACCATCTTGTAGAATATGTCTAAGTATAGTATTTAGTACGCCTCAGTAGGTAGCTTGCTAGATTTGCTTGGTCAAACAATACATAAGATCTTTTTGATTTTGACATAAAAGTAATGCAACTTTACCAACTATTCCAGATTTCCACCATCAATAAAATGGCGATGGCGAAGTGAAAGCTCCTACGGGCGGGTGCTTCGGGCATTAGCGGCACTGATGCTGCTAGCTGGAGCCAGGCTGGCGTTACTGCAGGGCTCCCTGCCTGCATTCTCACCACAGGATAATCCGCCTGCTTTCCATCCATCATTTAGTGTCCGGTAAGTTTATACATATGCAGATGCAGCTAGAGAGCTATACTCTTTTTCGTCACTCTGCAAATTGTTACCTGCACACCGTAACTTACGAATCCTGACATCAGCAGCCACGTCAGATTCTTTCAAAAGATTCATTGGCGTAGAATTATCATTATCGCGATAGCCAAAATCAAATCTGGCACTCTTTAAAGTACCTCATCATCACGAACACTTTTTACAAGAAATTATGGACATAGACATTTCCAACATCTAAGATCATACTGCGGTATAACATATTCATATGTCTATAATTGGTAAGGGAGTATTTTAAGACGCAAACAGAAACAGAAACCAACATAGAATAGAATACTCTTTATTATGTACACCATAATAATATACATTACATACAAAACATGCAATTACATACACACAAAAAATGTATTTATGTAGTTTATCAGCCATCTTGTTACCATAACACAAGCATTAGGTTGCTTAGCTTGGGACTAGATGGCGCTGTGTGAAATGTCCAGGGATATTTATTTATTTTATTATTAAAACATTATACAGACATAAATATATAAATTTTAGAAAGGGTGACAAAATGGGCGCTCTTATCACAAGATAAATCTTTTGTGTCGAACGATTAGAATATGTGTGAACAGAATGCAGGTTTTATTGTTTCATATTCACTTGCTAATGTCGGTTTCGTATTTTGACAGATTGATGACCTTCTGCTACCTAGCAGCGTTCAACTGGTGGTTACTGCTGTGTCCGTGGACGCTGAGCCACGACTGGCAGATGGGCTCGGTTCCTCTCATCACCAGTGGATGGGATCCGCGGAACCTGCTCACTTGTGCAGCCTTCATAGCACTGCTGGCGCTGTCGTATCGGTGCCTCGTGGATTTAGAGGTACAAAGTGGATTTTATTATTTGTAATGCAATGCAATGCTGATGGTAGAAAAAAAGTGCAGTACCTACATCTTAATAAAAAAATCAAAATGTCCTCTGATCACCTCGTCAATAAATTGTAAATAATTACAGTAAGTTTGCATAAATAACTGGTGTACCTAAAGTTGAATACGAAGGTAGGTTATAATAACGGCCCACCTTCATTAATATCTAGGTAACTACGATTCATCAACTGCAATACACTGCTTTCTATTTATTATCTCAATTAATTCATAGTACCTACCTACATAAGTTAATTACCTAACTTATGTAGGTACCATGAATCTATCTTTTTTATATATATAAATCTCAAAGTCAACAGGTATACCCAAATAAGTAGGTACCTACTGATTTAATAACTTAAAAAAATGTTAATTATTTCCAGCTCCAACGCCACACACCCGCAGTAGTGGGGTTGATGCTGCTGGTGATACCGTACCTCCCAGCTTCCAACCTGCTCGTCACTGTGGGCTTCGTGGTAGCAGAGCGGGTGCTGTACATACCCAGGTTAGTACTGAATAAAGTTTCACATGGAAATGGTCAAGCATCATACACCGGACAGAACAATACTGTACCCTAAGTGCATAACACAGTTTCAATCATAATTCGAGTTTTGAAGGAATTCTAATCCATTACTTCATAGGTTTAATAAATTCGTCAACTCAACAACGCAATGAACTGTCAAAATGAAAGAAAATGCGACCAATTGTAATTTTGTTCCGCAATTACCGGACTTGCTTAGTAAAAACCACAGAATAATTTAAGTAGTTAGGTACCTACTTTTACTGTCATGAAGTTTTAAGTAATTTGTCAATATAGAGCAGTTACCCATAAGCCATCATCTGTAACATAATAATTGTATATTGTCTACTTGTAAAACCACATCCTGAGCTCCATAATATACAAACAAACAGGTTAGGTTAGTGCTCATTGGCAACTATTAATATAGTATAACCTAACTGTACCTAGGTTATATTTTTAAACCACTCACTATAAATAAATGTGTCTACCTACTCGTTTAAAGTGTTACTGGAGTAATTAATATTGTAATCTATATTTCTATTTCAGTGTGGGCTCAGTAATAATCACCGTGTACGGCGTCCAGATGATGTGGCGTCGCAGCTCTGGTAGCAGACTGTTAGTTCTTGGAGTAGCCGTACTGGTGGCTGGTGGAGTTGCCAGGACACACATCCGGAATAGGGATTGGAGGACCAGGGAGACGCTGCTAAGGTCAGTACAGGCTGATGGACGCTACTGATGCAGCCAAACACGTAGCCAAATTCTGGGCCGAGTCCATTTAGATTGCCATCGACACTCTTAAGTGGAAGAAGTACAGAAGACTTTAAAAGAATACATATCTGGTTAAGGCAAACTCTGTCCTCGATATTGGTTCGAATGGGAATAAATGCGAAATGATAGTCGTTCCTAAAATACTGACATTCAAACACGTCTGTTTAGTCTAAAAATGAACCAACATCTAGATGTGACAACGCCACTCAGCCTGATGATGATTTTGAATCAATAAATAAAATAATATTCGCTTACACAGCGTCGTCGTTCACAATCTTCGATTGTACTCGTACCTTGCAATGTAAACTTTTAATTGAAATGGTTATTTGTTTGTTTTTTCAGAGCTGACCTGTCTGTGTTGCCGCATAACGCTAAATTGCATTACAATTTCGCGAACTTCCTGAAAGATATTGAGCAACAAGAGAACGCCATCAAACACTACAAGGAGGCCTTGAAGTAAGTAATTTCGCTCGCAAACATAATTTCAGTAAAAATTATAACACTAAAAAGTGTATTGCATCATATGCTTTCATCATCTTCATCCTAGTGTTGTGTTTTTATTCCAATTTATTAGAGGATAGTGCAGTAATACTTTTTCTTCAGTCTTCCAGTAATTTATGCAAACTACATTTTATACCGATCGCATATCCACACCTTTCTGTCTCTTCATCATTGCCTAGCATATCTCAGCAATAGAGTAGGTAGGTACTGATGCTGCCATCTGTCACTGTTAAAATATCTACCGCCTAAAAAGACAAGCTTTACGGACTGCAATACATATTATCTAGGTACATTTGTATTATTCCAGGTTATGGCCAAGCTACGCGAGTGCTCACAACAACCTGGGCACATTGGTGCTGGCATCAGGACGGGCTGAACACCACTTCTTACAAGCTCTCAAGTACAATAGAGATCATGTCAATGCTCATTATAATCTGGCTAAATTGTACAGGTATGTACTCGTATATTTTAAAATACTTAATACTTTTCATGCCCAGGGACAGTGAATATCTTCGAAGAACAACTGCTGAAAAAGAAAACATTGATGTCATGTCAGTATAGGAAGTGGAAACGTTTTACCAAGTAACTCCTTAAACATTAGCTTTTTTTTATCATCGCTTGGTAAAAAAAGCTAATGTTTAAGGATATTGATGATAATCCAATAGCATAATCAGCCTATTATGCTCCGACTGCTGGGACATAGGCCTCCTCTCTGTGAGAGGGAGTGGGCCGTAATGAACCACGCGGGCCCAGTGCGGGTTGGCAATTCAACACTGTACCTACTGATATTCAAATAACCATTTTAAACAATATTCCACTATTTTCCAGAAAGAAAAATCGGATAGCAGAATCTCTGAAGATGCTGGAACGCTGCATATCTTTAGAGCCACGGTTTGTCCAGGCATATCTTGAGCTCCTGCTGCTCAAACCAGATGACGAGAAGAGAGGAGTTCTAGACAAACTGCTGGAATTGGAGCCGAGGAATTGGGAACATTACTTACTTTACGGCAATTGGTTTAAGGACAGGGGTGAGTCAAATTCCACTAATTTGCGTCCACACAGTCCGAGGAACTTGTTTCTAACGGTAAGCTACGAATGTGACGCAGCTGAGGCATCTCACCTATACTATAAAATAATATAAATAAAAGCATTTACGGCGCCAGCCTCGCCTGTGTAGATGTACTCGAAAAGTCCCATCAAACTGCCTGATTCAGTATTTCAGGGTTAAATTTTATTTAGCATCGAACTGGACCCAATCCAATACCCATATTCATGTTGATCGTGAGAAAAAATCGGGTGTTAAAAGAGTCTTAACAAAGCTGACGATTACTTATTGTTCCCGTTATTGTGATCATTTTTGTACCTATACTGGAACATACCTTTTAGTGGTAAGAAGTCCCAATTACAAAAAAATGTGTTTTAGGAAAACATGTTTTAAATGTTACTCCACGAACCCTTACATGTGCTTAATGCACTGATAAGTAGAATGATTTGAGTGTTTCATGCTGTGCACGCTACCATAAACTGTCATTTTTCACACCAAAAATAAAAGCCGTTTTCCAGCAATAATTTTTATTCAATGATACTTAGTTTGGTGTACGTGGCGGTTACATTGTCACGTACGTTCTGTTCACGACAATGTAGCCGTCACGTACATTCTCTCTCTCTCTCTCTCTCGTTGGTCTTTTTATACCTTATAGTTATTATCATAGTCCTGCTTTACGTTCCAGGTCTCGTCCCACTAGCCCTACAGTACTACACGCGCGCGATGCGTTTGTCGTTCAGCGCGGCGCACGGCAGCGCGCGCGGCGAGGGCGTGTCGCTGCGCGCCGCCTGCCTGGCGCTGCGCTCCGCCGGCCAGTACTCGCGCCTGCTGCAGCTGCTCGTCAGGTGACACTCTACTCTACAGTACTTTCCCGACAGATAACACTCGATCAATACATTATCCCGATTGGATTGAATTGGAATCGGCGCAGCACGTCTTCTTCCAAATATCTTTGAGCTGTCATCTCAGTAGTCTTCCCCTTTCCAATTATACATAGTCTATATTATATTCGTCCATAAATTTTTTGTCGTCCCCCTACTCTTATAGAAATGTTATATCTATGCTTATAGCCAACTCACATTCCTTACGACATGTTTCTCATTCCTCCGCATCTCACTGTTAAGTACTCTTTTCTAATTTAATCTATCCGCGCAACACCACACATCGATAATGACATTATGGTTCTAATTAATTAACATTCTCTTGTGGGTCACAGATGGCACGGCGTCCGTGGCGACGGGCAGCCGGCGAGCCGGCGCCTGCTGGCGGCGCGCGCGTGGCGCCTGCGCACGGAGCTGGCGGAGCGCGCCGCGCTGTACGCGAGGCCGAGGCAGCAGCCCACTCCTGTGAGTACCTAGCCTTTCCTGTCCTTGGATACCCTTGATGCTAATCTGGTGCTGTTTCCAAAGGGATCACTTGGAAAACATTGTGAGGAAACCGGCATGTCCTAGAACAAAAAGTTGGAAGATGTGATAACCACCAACCCGCCTGGGCCCGTGTGATGGATTATAGCCCACACCCTCTCACAGAGGTCAGGGGGCCTACTCCGAAGTGCAAAGTGCGAATGTTCGGATCGGACCGACACATGGCCGAACCGAATATTATCAAAAAATGCGAAAAAAGTTCGGATCGGCTCAGTTGGGTCGGGACCATAGTCAATATTCGAAAGAGTGTAGGAGTGTAGGATCGGAACCGACCGAACAAAATAGTAACTTCGTAGCAGGAAACGGCCGAACATTCGGCCGATACTACTTCGGAGTAGACCCCCAGGCCTGTTTCCCAGCATTGGGAATGATATAAGCTGATCATGTTTATTTTTATGCTTGCAAAAGTCTTAACTAGGTAATCTCATCCTTATGATTCCTATATAGGCAGCAATTTGTCGTGTTATTTGTGTCGGTATCAAATTCAAAGGATATTAAAATTCTCCTTTTTCAGTCCTCGTCCTGTCAGTCAATTATGAACCAACCTTAACACTTATTGTACCTATCAATGTCGCCACTTTTTAAAATGCATAGAAAATAATATCATCAATATATTTCAGATCACATCAACGTGCTTGCATCACAGCCAGCTGGAAGTGTCAGCAGACTACACGAACAAATTAAAACAAAACCAAGTAGACTCTAGAATATTAGGACAAAATACATTGCACAGTGGTTCAGCCGCGAACGGCGCGGACAAAATTGTAGATAAAAATAATTGCCAAAAAATGGAACATAGGAAAAAAAGTGTTTCGTTATCCGGACATTTTAAATTGACGCATAATAAATCAGAAACAGGACAAAGGCAGAAGAGTTGTCCTTTACACAAGAAGAAGAAAATTAAAGATCCAGAGTTCACGCCTTTTGTGTCAGACCATTTGATAAAGACTTATTAACTAATTAGTTTTGTAAGTTAGGTTTTTATTGGTGGTAACGATGTTGTGTTACACAAATAGTTATCTCTCGTGACACTTTCTTAACTGTGTAATTTGAGTCTAGTTTGTAAATAAAGTTATTTTCCTGATATTACTTTAGATTATAAAACTATGTTTGTTAAAGTACCTACTACCTACTCTATATTATTTAAAATAATTATTTATGTAACACAAAAATGTACATCACCGTACACACTATTTTTAAACGAAAAATAAAAGACTTTTGAAAGTTATTAAGTATCTAATAAGTAGTCGATAATGTTTGTGCCATATTTAATAGTATAAGAAAAATATTTATAAAACTAATTTATAAAACTAAGTTTTAGTTACAGTTACATTTTTATTTACAGTACAGAAATAGCTGCAAACGATGATAAAAAAACTGTAATTAATTTTTATAATTCTTTAAAGTATGTGGAAGAAATATGTTAAAGCGAAAAAATCTTAAACTATTTTGCAATCACGATTAGTAAGTTCCTTTAATAAAGGCGAATTGTTTGATTTTTTTTTGCTAATTTTTAAGTAAAAAGTAAGTTTACCTAAGTGTAATACATGTGTGTGTATTATTGTAAATAATAATTAATATAAATAGTAAGTTGGACGGTATTACGATTAATATAAATATCGCACTCTGTTGCTTTAGATGTATCGATTTGTTTACTAAAATGGTGAAATAAAATTATTGACAATTTTTTTTGGATTTTTCTACACTTCTTTACTTAATGTACTCGTACCTACTGTCATGAGCATAAATATATGACTATGAACAGCTCGGCAAAAATATCTGAGTTCTTGATATCTGTCGTCAAGACGGCGGTACCTATGTGATCATTATTTTGTAGACGGCATATACAAGTGCCAACAAGAATATATTAGGTGACATCGAAGGAGCACCAAATCTATCCGTCAAGACAAGCGACATCAAAATATAGGCTGCATCGGCTTCAAAGAAATGTGTTACCTGTTACAAATAAATTTACAATACTTACTTATCTATTGTAATTTATCTCAAATCCGGCGATAACAAAGCGAAACAAAAATATAAGTTTCGTAACGATGTCTAATTTAGCAGCACGGTAGCTACGCAAAAAACGCACAGCAAAAACTTAACCATCAAACTTGATGATTTTCTTCCGTCACCATCGACTAAATAATTGTTACTTCCGATCAGATTTCCACACAAACCATGATCAGAGAAACTCAAGATCTATAATTACTTGCCTACTTCCATTGTTTGCTAACTAAATAAATATCGATTGGGCAACTTGACAATGAAATATAATAGAAATTGAATTTAAAATTAATTTGGATTTCGGACAAGATCATTTTGCGCAATGTGCAATAATTATTATGACTGCTGTAACACTTGCCTTATTTTTTCTTATAATCTAAAAAGATAGAAATATATCATTATCTACGCTGTTTCTTCGCGTTTTATTTATTTTAATTGTCTATCAATTTAACTGTAGCAATATCAACCTTCGAGTAGGTAGGTACCTAGTCTATCTTTTTCTATCTGTGACCGTTTAATTCTTGAGGCTCATAATGCCTGCAAACCAAAGCAATAACAATATAGACGATCCTGCGTCTTCTTAGAGAGTAGTGGTGGCCCAAGGGAAACTGCAGGCACTTGTATGTAAATTATTTCAGCACCACTGCTCTCAAAACGATGAAAGCAAACATCGTGAGGAAACCAGCATGTTCTAGAAAAAAACATGAGACATCCACCATCACGCACTGAGTCCGCGTGGTGGATTACTGCCCATTCCCTAACACAGAGAAGAGGCCCGTGTCCCAGCAGTGGGAATATTATAGGATGATTAGATTATGCTATACCTACATCTTCTTCTCCTCCAAGAAACTCTTAGCTTGATCATGTCCAAGATATATTCACATCAGACGAGCCAAATAAATTCTTTTATACTTTTCAGGTTCAAAAAGAAAGTGCAACGTTTACAATATTATATGGAATTACCTATAAGTACCAGCTAACATACACAACAGTCCACTTATTGTCCTCTCCCGAAGGGTTATAAGGCAGATGTGCTCCTCATAGTACCTACACGCACATTTCACCAGTTACATTTAAGTCCCATGTACCTAATAGGGCGCGAGTCTATAGCCTTCAACTGGGCACGAATCCACTCTTTATATATTTTTCTAGAAGGTTTATTCAACTGCCTAGCATTTTCCCAACTATGTTGGGCTCGGCTTCCAGTCTAATCGGATGCAGCTGAATACCAGTATTGTACATGGAGAGACTGCCTATCGGACCTCCACAATCCAGATACTGGGTAATACTAATACGATATCCCTTGATAAGACTGGTTGTCACACATTTTGGCTTCCGACTACCCGTAAAAACTGTCAAAGATGTACAAACGATGGCCGGGACCAACGGCCTAGCATGTTTTCCGAGGCCCCTCCGTGCCTCCTTCCTCCGTCCCTCTCGGTATGTAATGGATGGTCACCCATCCACAGATCACCCTCGGCAAGCGTTGCTTAACTTACAACTTAAATTTAGCCACGAGCGCCGTCTGAATGGTTATTCTGTCAAATAACGATTAAGTGCTTTAAAATAATTGTATAATATTTTATTGTCATCAGTACCAGTCACTGGTGCTGCTGCGGTCCATCAGTCCTAACACCTTTGGTTGCCTTTAACAATATCAACACCACAGTAGGTCATTGGTTTATATTATAAAAAAAAGTTAAGTGGTCGTCATTGTAATATTACATTCGATATGCTGCCGAAGTAATAATTGGCTGCTCTAATAAATACACTTTCAATTAAATACATCTAGCTTCTTGAGAAAGGTAATTAGTTTTCGAAATATAAAATAAAAAGTGTACGAAGTTACGCCATCGTTATTCGTGCGTAGTTTAGACGATCGAGCTATACCTAGCTAAAATAGTACCTGATGAAAGTTTCAACCAACCCTGTACGTTGAATTCTATAAACGCAATCGCTCAACTCAACACACTCATCTGTATTTAGTAGGTTTCAACTTTATATATCTACCTTGGTAGGTAGTTTTCACCACTTGTTCCTATAATTAATCATTGAAGAACATAATTGCATTATTATTTTTTCACTTCAAAGATCAAAAAAAAATCTCCAAAATCTTATATAATGATAAAAAAAAATGGTTAGAATGGGGGTGACTACCGAGATGACGACTAATAGAGAAGTATGGAAGAAAAAGACATGTTGCGGCGAGCACAAATAAATTGGGATATGGGCAGGAGAATGATGATGGTTATAAAAATTAGAATTTGTGTTTGTATTCTATAATTTAGTTGTATTCTATATTTAATTCACTCAATTATTACCAGAAAAGCTGGGCATCCACAGTTACGTTTTTTAATCCGCTTGTTTACCTTTTCTAAAGATACTTTTGGAACAGACCATTAGTAGGTACATTTAATAATACTGCCAGCAGACTTGTAAAGTCAAATTCTTTAAGTAAAATACAAATCAATCAGTACCAGTATACGTACGTGACGTCATCATGATTGGTTTACAGAGGACACAGAAGAAAGGAAACAACGAATCCTTTGCTTCCTTCTTGCGGATTCTTCTGTCGCACTATCATCTCTAAAGATTAGTCAGAAAACACCGACAGCATTTTTTAAAGCAACAACTGTAACACTGCAGCATCCAACCAGCTAACCCACTGTAATTCTGATCGTGACCAACGTTACCGACATTTCCTTAACCATTGCAATCTATGATCACGACTTACATTCACCGACGAATATTGAATATTTGTCATCTGAGAGATGTACTCATCCTATTTACTTAACTGTTGCGAGCGATCGTGCGAGACGCCGGCGCCGGCTGCGCAGACCTATTCTGTAAGGTAGGTACAGTGTGGCCGACGAGAGAATGCCTTCTTGACACCTGTCAGTTTCAATGCAAATAAATACATGTTTTGCGAATTTGATTTTTTTTCGCTAAGTACTAGAATTGGCGCTGGCTGTGCGCCAATTCTAGTAGCGAAAAAAGATGAAATTGGTGTCTGGTACGCATTTTCTCGCCGGCTGGACTGTAGTGACAGACCCCTACTGGAAAATGTTAAGTATATCTGCACATAACAATGCCAATTCAAACAAGCTCAACAAATACCTATAACGCAGTAGTACACTAAATGACAATGACAATGATATACCAATTATAACATCAGCAATGATTTAGGTAAAGATGACTATAATTAGATGCCTCAATCAATGACAGATTCTAAGATGCAAAATGACAACAAAAATTCTTATAGCGGCGGGGTAATTGCGTTACACACTAAAAATAACAATGAGTTATATTTTGACAGTTCAACAGCATTCATAGCGTTATTTACTCTGTTGATCAGACAATTTTTCGAACATACATATGTAGCAATGGATTAGCAATATCCATCAAAATCAAACATTGTGATTGAAAGTGTGTTACGCAATAATTAGGGTGCTGTTCAATCAAGGACCTGTTTTTCACTAATTCCATTCAAGTTCCTGTGCTAATCAGAAGTAGTGGTATAATAATCGTTGTTAATAAAAACTCGTTGCAGCAGCCAGCATCTTGGTCAAGGAGAGGCTGAGTTACGGAACCCCTCGCTGAATCAAATCTTAGCTTAGTATGTTGAGGTCACAGTTCATACTGCTGCTTTTTTGATTACATTGTTGTAATCACTCTAGCCCTACCAGTCATATTGCCTTTACCCAGATTACCGACTAACTTTTTTACGTTACAATGTAGGGAGATGTAGAATTAAATAAAGTCATCTTAACTGTTAAGTGTTTACTAGTCTTGCAACACAGTTAGAATAAAGTTCCTTAGCTCGAAGTGAATCCGTATTTACCGCCATTGACGTCTTAACGCGGACAATATTTTGATAAGATAACACTCACTGATGTTCCGTCAACAGACTGTGATTCATACAAACACGCGTCTGCGCATCTCTGCTGTTTATTTGTTTATGTTGGTACGCAAAATAGGCTTTCTAATTTCTTTGATTTAGAGTAAAATTTAACTGTACTAAATAGTTGGACGAATGAAGAGTAGGTAATGAACATTTCTAATCGAAACGATAACTGCTCATTTTTTCTTGAAGTGACCACAGTTTATAAGAAATGATAAAATAAAACAAAAGCATAGATACCTAGAAGATAATTTTATAAACTAGTACGAGTATGTTTTATCAATATCAATGATGTTTAACAGAATATCCACTATTATTTAGTTAAATAATATCAGGTAGATCGAAAACTTTTTACCAACGACTACCTGCGTACAATAAGTTACATCTTCCGTCAAAGTTCACGCATGCAAAATCATTTAGTTCCCCTCGTAATTGCTTACGCAACCGGATCTCACGGCCAGTCTATTAGAAAAAGTTTAATTCAATTCACGGCCGCTGTTTTCACTGCGGTCGAAAAATCGCGAAAATAATACACCGGGAAAACTAATTTGCTCCGTGTCGTTATACGCTTTCTAGATGGTGAGCTACGTCTGCCATCAGTGCTGACCGTACCGCGCGCGCGACCGCCCGGCCGCCACACAACAAACATTTACCCACCGGCTCATATAAAAACGCTGATATCAACGCAACTGCATTTAGCAAGATCCTTTTCTTAGTCAACGGTGAAAGGTTCAGAAGTATAAAACAAAAAAATAGAACAGTTTCAGATCATTTAAAGAACGAAATGCGGCCAGTGGTCATCCTGCTGTTGCTGGCGATTGCGGCAGCTGAAGTGGTGGAGGAGCCGTGGGTAGAGGAGGAAGATGTAGACGACTCGTATGATGACTATGAGCAGTCCAGGAGCAGGCGCGATGTACATGATGCAGGACCCTTTGACGAGCATATTCGTGTCAAGCGGTGTTGTGAGCCGAGAGCACGGAGAGCTGCCCAATATGTGCGCGTGCCTCGTCAGCTACACCAGTACGAAGTTCACGAGTTCACTGATGATGGGGAGATGGAGTCCCCGCCTTACGAGGAGATGCTTGCAGCGAGCGCGAATCACTACCACAGAGTGTACGCCCCGGCGCCTCGGTACTTGCAAACTGATGTAAACAGTGCTAACATTGCTGAAGCGGCGAAGCTTGCTCCAGTGGATGCTGTTGTGCAACCTGTTCAGTTCATAGCCAGTCCGCCAGTGGCCGTTCCTTTGGCTCCGAACCCTATTCCTGCTGAGAGCCCTCTCCCAGTGCCGGTGTCTGCAGAGCCGCTGATCCAAGCTCCTAAGCAGTTGGCTTCAGGAGACTTGTACGGCGCCTCGACTGGACATCATTCGAAGCATGCTCATGGACATTCTCAAGGTGGAGGTCATTCGAAGTACGGAGGATACGGTGCAGAGCATGGTGGGCAGGTAAGAGTTTACAGCTATTTATAACATTTCTATGCAACGGTTCTACGGCGGAGTATGAATGACTGCTACAAAATTGTCAAGGGTTTACCGTATAATCGTTACCTATAGCTTGCAATGTTTTGATGTTAGTACACTGATAGGAAGACATTTCGCTGCTCATCCTTATTTCATGTGGCATTTAGCGTCACTTTTACGGGTATAAATGGTATAATTGTTTTATTTTCTGAAGGTCGAAAACATTTTGTAACAGGTAACAGACTATCAGTTTATTTTTAGAATAACACCTTATGTATTTCTTGTAGGCACTACCCCTGCGTAAAATTAAATTAATTCTCCAGTACCCAAAGTTAAGTGACGTTCAAACGTCAAAAAGTGTGGTTAAACAGCCGCTAATCACTACTTAACTTTAAGCACCGTTTATGAATACAGGGGTGAGAGTATGACACTTTTAGTGTGATGTTAAGATGTTGTAACTGATATGCTACGTTAATCCAAGGAAATCACGACGCGTGACAATTGAGCAATAATATGGAAGTGTCAACAACAAGATCGGTTATCACGATAATAAATAATAAGATAATGTAATAAAGACCGCTTACAGGAAACCCTGTGCCCATGAGGCATTTCTATAAATTCTTAAAACTCATGCATTGCACAGATGTTACTTAAGTAGATATGCAGTATAAGTATCAACTAGCTTGTGCTACTATGTTGTTCCAAAGAGAATACCTAATGATATACCTAACACTCATAACAACCAACATGATGAAATTAGATTTGTTATAGCCACGCGCATAATCTTGATCACTGTTTATTTATAACTAGCTGGGCCCGCGACTTCGTTCGTGTATCTACACAAATTTGATTTCATAGGTTTTAATTTTTCTGCGCGAAATCCTAATTCTTTTCTAAAATAAAAATTAAACTAAGTTTCTTCTTAGAACATCAGCTATCTGCCAGTGAAAGTCCCGTCAAAATCAGTCCGGCCGATTCGGAGATTAGCCGGAGAGGCAAAAATTTTAAAAAATTTATTCTTGTTAAAAGTACCGTATATACTTTCATATGCATTTGGAAATATTGCATTTATGAAGCTTTTATTTTGACATTACAAACAGACACTTTTATTTATTTGTATGTATGTTGTTGTATACATATATGTTGTTGTTTGGTATACAGCTGCATCCGGTTAGACTGGAAGCCGACCCTAACATAGTTGGGAAAAGGCTAGGCAGATGATGATGAGATATATGTTATAGGTACGAATGACTCGCCTATTTACAAACGAGGGGATAGCTCACACAAACACAGAGTTGTGTGGTTTTCGGTTAAAATAAGGTTCAACCAATCACAGATATAATTATTCAGTAGCTTCATTTTTTACCGTTTATTGTTCGCAAAGAGGAACATGGGTCCCCAAACTAGCTTATTCAGAGTGGCGGACATCGACGCGCATCCTGTTACCATAGATTCACAGTACATGATTCTAACCCTCGTGAAATATACATATAGTCCAGTATTAAAAAAAAAATGCTGTTCCTTACATTTTGAACGCATAGGTATTGCACTTTTTTAATGAAACGGATGGTTGTTTTTGATAACCGACGAACATTTTCTAATCAAGGAGAGTCAGTCATGTGCTGATGTCATGGTTAAAGTTTGCGCATGGATGTCCCAGCCACCCTGTAGGATGATACTTTCTTATAATCAAGTTGATGCGTTACTCATCCATCAAACGGAAATGTTTTTATTTTCTGTCTTCATTTGAGAACTTTCTTTTTCCGAAGGGAAAGCGGACGTCCTTGTAAGAAGAACGTCTGTTTATAGAAAAAATGAATGAAGAAATTAGCCGTACAAAATAGGCTGCTGACCTTTAAATGTTAAGTTAGAGAATTCCAACCACAAAAGCATATTGGATATTGTGTGTAACCGATATTGCAACTTTACCTAGTCGTAGAACATTAGTTATGGGTATAGAATCAAGCATTCTGTTATAGATACCTAGATATGTAGATAAGTGATGTTTGTTTTAGAGCAGATTTTTCCAATGCCAGATAATTTTATCAAAAGAATAATTTTGAGTTTTTGACAATTGTTCCATAAAAATCTGTCACGTCAATTTTATTCAACGAATAAAAATTATCTGTCCATTCTTTTATTCGAGGAATAAAATTGACGTTTGACCGTTTTTGTATGAAATAACTGTCAAAATTTCAAAATTATTCCTCGAACAAAAGTTATAAGTTGATTGAAAAATCCCTTAGTCATCTTAGCATAAGCAGATGATGTCGTTACATTTAAAAACCAAGCGAAGAGATTATGTGTGAAGAATATAATAAACCTATTAATGTAGGATATAAGACTTTTCTGAAAACAACGATGGCAAGAAAACTACGATAAACAATCTCAGATTATGTTCTTGCATTATTTCACCTAAATACTCAACGTAAACAAACATATTTGAGTGTTTTAGAGCATTTGGTTATTGCTCTAAAATTTAATTAAGAAATAAATATTCCAAGGTTAATAAGTTTGGCGGAAGATTATTAAAGTACTTACAAGACAATTACCAATTAAATATAATTAGCATTACTTTAGGAAAAATAATAAGTAAGAAATAATAACTCAACCATTCAACTCAACCTTGAATTTTGAAAACATGTAAATTGTCTATATTTTACTGTTAGAAACCTATAAAGTGATTTCATTATTTTAGGTACAGTATATTCTGTCAATATTAGACCAATTTATTTTCTATGAACGGAAGTAAATAATCCATGGGGATCTATCCCTAATCATAATTTCGATTACTAAGTCGAGCCACCACTAACATAATATAAGTCAATTTGACCCATTGCAGACTTCCAAAGGCTACCACCACGACCACCACTTAGACAAGGGAGGCAAAGGCTACAGGACTGATGAGCATCACAGGAAAGAGTACGAGGAAGCTGAAGGGAAGAAGAAGAAGCACCACGACCATGCTGGACACAAGGGCAGCCATGAAGAAGAGGCTTTTGGACTCAGAGGAGCTAAGTTCGATGAGAAGAAGGGGCACAAGAAGGGACATAAGACTAAGGGTAAGTTTAACTCGAAAACCTTTCCTGTACAGAACAATATACCTCCACACATAATCTACGTGTAATATTCATATAGCCAGGATTCGGAACATAGTTCAGTGAGGAGTGGGCCGGAATTCAGCACATAGGCCCAGTGCGAGTTGATGGATGTCATATGTCCTTCAATTGTGCAATTTCTAGTCTAGACCATGTGATTGCGTATACCGAAATTTTTATTTGTTTTTACATGGTTCAACCTTCAACCTAAAAGATTTTTCGATGAATGGACGATCATATAGCAATTTTATTTGAAGATGATTTGGGACGCAACAACCATCAAACCAATCGAAATACCAACGCAATAAAATATTACGAAGCTTTACTACATTCTGATAATCAATTCTAAATGCTTGTCAATCACAATAGTATATTCCTAAAAAATACAAACAGCAATGTACCAAACAGATTAATAAGAAAATAATACAAAGACATTATTTGAACGAGAAGAAACGGCTTAGTGACACAATCAAACATGTATTATGTAAAGTTGCATTTACTGATTACAGAAATTGATTCAGAACGAAACCGTTATTTGGGCATAATCAAATACCCAACTACACCTGCTATAATAGAAAATGTAACAATTTGCAGCAAGTGAAAGCCAAGTTACGTAAAGTTATTTGTTATTCGAATTCAATTTGAATTGACCTCAACCGCAATACTATAATTTCCATTGATTCGTTCACAAAGAACAACTCGCGAGTTCGCACTTCAAGATCTTTTTCACTGTCATAATCAAAAAGATTGGGCACAAAGTCTGAAATTCGTTTGCAAGTGTACGTGACTAAGATTCTATTTAATTTGTCTTCAAGCTCATTTCGGAAAGATTGTATGACAAAAAATGTGTCCAAAATGTGGAGTGTCACGACTTTGAATGTAATCCTTTTATAAAAGCTATTCATTGTTGTAATCTTGTTACAGTTTGTCGTAACCTTACCTGTTGCCCTCAATAAGTAAATATTACGTCGTTTGTCGCGTATTACACTAATATCCGAATTAACCTTAGTGGCAATTACTGTAGGTAACTAGCCTTTTCTAAGCACTAGCCGCAGGCAAACCTTCCTAACTAATATTAGTATTAACCACAATTTAGCAAGGTTGTAGTTCCTCTCTCTTACGAATAAAATAATTCAGCTGGTATTCTCACAACACCATTCGGCTTCCTTCTTTGTAACTGATATCATCCCAATATTCAACACTAAAGCCTATAACGATAAGGACTTGATACCAAAAAAATCTTCATGTAATATTTCTTATATTCCAGGTTACCACAACAAGTACCACAAGGACGAATTCCACAAAGAACACAAGTTCTACGATGACGTCCACAAGGGCGGTGAACACCACCGGTACGGCAAGTTCAATGCCAAGCATGCCAGCAACGAGAGCGGCAAGAAGAAGGCACACCACGTCAACGCAGGACACGACTTCATTGAGAAAGGAAAGAAGGGATACTCGTAAGTTTTAAATTCTCTTCTTTTGAAGTCATAATGAGCCATAGTGCGAACAGGCATGTATTGCAGACGAGGAGAACGGCATTGGCAAGGTTGTAGGTAATTCAAAGAAAACAGTCAAAATCATTGGTTACAAAAATATATTGGGACGCCGATGTCCAGCAAAGGAAACTTAATGAGTATATACTCTTGAATCAAAGTCAGACCGTTTATTTCATTAAACCATTTATATGCACTTTTCAAGGTATCGCAAACATAACTTCCTTTAATGACCGCTAGCTGAAAGATATTTTTAGAATATACTACAGGATGCTGCATCTCATCGTATGGGTGGCTTCCTACTCATTCAATCAGCGGAGATTGTTCTCCAACGATAGTTAGATGCGGTTGTAAAATCGGTTGATTTGCTATTTTTACATTTCTAACTTTGTTACTCATGATGACTTTTATCGATTTTTAATAATTATTCTGTATTAACAAAATCGTTTCATTTTCCAGTAACAAAGGCCACGTGGACGCCGATCACAAAGGCTACCATGGGAAGCATGGTCACGAACATCACCACGACAATCACTCGGAGCACGGCAGGAAAGGTGGCAAAGAAGGTGCATCCCAGTGGGGCTACAAGAAAAACTAGGTCGTACGTCTTAGGTTTTAAAAGTCAGTCTCCTGTAGGATTCTGTTGCGTTATATGCCATTTAGGGATGTTGTTTTATAGTTTGGTGTAAGGATTAAAAGTTCGATGTCAATGTAATTTGTGGGTTTTGGTTCATTTTTCTTCAGCACTAACTTCTGGAGCATTCCAAACCTACTATAACTTAGAAATATGGCATTCCACTCTATAATCTAACAAGGGCTTTACACAACAGTAAATGGAAAGTGCTTTGATGAACTGTGTATAATTTCTTCTATTACATTATCGAAGCATTCGTTCTATAAAATTGATTATTTCCTCAATTCTATAGAGATTTTTGCCATAATGTTAAAGACGTAACTTGTGTTAACATAAAATTAAGCGAGTTTCTTTTTTGCTGTCTACTATTTTTTTTTTAAGCTCGAGATGAGTTACTATCTTAATTATTTTCATCTATGCGTAATTACTGTTTATTTTCAAATTCTACTTCAGCTTCATTCTTTTATTTCGTATCTATTTTTTCATTTCTCGGTACAGTCACGAGCACCAATATGTCAACACTTGGCAACTTTCAATTGCGATTTTTTCATGAAATAATGAATGCAACGATGAAATGCGACACATTACATAAACCTATGGGTTCGAAAATGCTATGTTCGTAACAACATAACATTTCATTCAAAAATAAAGGAGCAAATCGCTTTTGAATAAAGACGAGTGTATACATACTTTTGCTCGTGACTGTACATACTATAGTTATCATTGTTTTATTTCTCCTCTCACAGATAGGTGTCTCAGCAGTGGGAACATTATAGGTTGATTAAAATTCATCATGCTCATTTAAATTCCAATCACCTTTTTAAGTTAGATAACATTAATATTCACTTGAACCAAAACTTTGATCGCTATACAAACATTGATTTGCGTAACTTAGCGTATCCAATCGAACTTGTCCCATGAATAGTGCAAGACTTTTTGTTAGTCTGCATTAATTTTTTGTGAGTTCTTTAATTTGGCAAACTATTTCAGTAGGTTACTTTATTGCTTCGGCATTTGAGAGGTCTTGATCAATTTCTTTTTATTTAAAATCTAGTTGTTTTACAAGATAAGAAGCGTTTGTAATAATATGTCATGTTATAAATATATCGTTAGGTGATGTTTCAACATTATCATGGTAAACATATATGCTTTTGTTGATTTTATCATATTCAGGTATATTGTATACATATTTCGTTTGTGACATATACATGGACACTTGGTTAACCAAGTGTGGTTTCTTTGTCGTGTATATAGGATTAATTCCATAGAAGTTAATCTTCTGTTACCGGTTACATTGTAATATTGGAGTGTATAGGTATATAATAATATTTGCGCACAGGACGTTGACGTGTCCCCAAACAAGGTACCTATTATGTACTGCTTGCTCGGGATTGTCGTGATACCGTAACCCTTTGTACCCCACATTGAGCTCATCTATGAGTGTATTTGTAAAGATTCAAGTTTATTTTTAGGTATTATGTTACCGCATTAGACGTAGAACATAACGATACCAAAATTTAACACAACTGTAGTTGCTAGGTTCAACTATTGTTAGTTAAGAGCAGTTATCGTATTATTTATTATTGTTAGCGTTTTTGTAACTTTTATATTATATTTTGTAATGTTTTTATTAAAAGAAACATATATTTTGTAGTTTTTTTAATGTATGACCATTTTCAATACCTACAACTAGTTTAGTTCTGAAACGGAGTTTGTATAAGAAACGAACTGTTCATGTCGTACGTGCCAAAGTTTGTGATACATGGACAGGATAATTTGAACTATGGTTGCAGTGTTAGAAATTTGGCTTGCATGGGAACTCTCCTCCTTTAATTGGTGGAAAGTATTTGACGTAAATGGCAACTGTGTGGTGAGGACTTCGTGGGAAGAAAACGCTTTGACCACATTTATCAACAAAGTCTCTGTATTGCATTGTCCAAACCTGTTTCATTCCGCATTTTTCACAAATTCTTGCACTGAAAATGGACATAATTTTATAGATACTTTGTCAAAATTACCTGGTTTATCATGTAAGAAAAAGTAATTAAATGAATTATAAAATATATTATTTCGTTTAGAATTGAATAACTTACGCATATTTACTGACTGCGACAACCTGGACGAGTGGATGTCGCATTTCGTACGCGCTATCTATTGCCGTTTTTAGCAAAAGTGTGCCCACACCCTGCCCTGTTACCTCTGCTGCTGTGCCCAGTACTTCAATCTGTGATGATAAAATTTAAAAAAGATAATTAGATAACAATAGTGTCCCAACTTTCAGTTTCCACTTCAGTGCCCTTTTCTCAGAGGGGTATAGGCCAGTCATATCTAACGCTAAAAATCGCTAAAATCACGAACTAACGGCTAGTTCTGATTTTTTAATATGTTGTTAGGACCACACTCGTAGTAGCGTATATCCAAGTTTGCAGCTTCGAAAGACCTGTGCTAACTTTGCAACACTCGAAAAACCGCGAAATTTTCGCACGTTTTTTGGTATTCTCAATATAAGTCCTGAACTCCTGAACTATGCGTTTTTATTTTTTTTAATCTACATATACGTTTTTAAAGTAAACTGAAATTGCTACAATTTGGGATCAGGATATAGGTTCAATACTTACCGAGATACAGCTCTCCAAAAATTTACAACTGTTAATATTGTAAGTATCATTTACGAGTATTAAGCATACAATTATTTTTAGTTAGAATTGTTCATTTTGAACGTTTCGTGGATGGAGTGCTGTAGCTCGGTAATTATTGAACCTGCAGAGCTGGTTCTGATCTCAAATTGTAGCAATTTCAGTCTACTTTAAAAACGTATAGATTTTTTAAAATAAAAACGCATAGTTCAGGACTTATATTGAGAATATCAAAAAACGTGCGAAAATTTCGCGGTTTTTCGAGTGCTGCAAAGTTAGCACAGGTCTTTCGGATCTGCCCCCCGGTGGGTTCCCGCATTGTCGAGTCGGGGGGCTCAGTAGCCATGGCTTGGACAACCATGGTGAAGCCAAGAGGGACCCGAGGAGGGGCCGCTCGTCAGGGCTTTGCCAGTAAGCCGACGACGTAGCGGTCAACAAGTAGGTTGCGGTGCCGCTTGGGCGACATCGCAACTGAGACGGGCCGCGATGTCGTATGGGAGGCATCGCGGCTGAGGTTTGGAGGCCGCGGCTGAGGGTTGGAGGCCGCGGCGGGAGAGGAGTGTCGGTATTGCGGTGCATCGCTCTCCCTACCTTCCGCGGCCTTGACAGGGTCGCCACAGTCTGATGGCGGACGCGGTGGGGCCGCAGGGGAGGAGGACTTTGGACAAGGAAATTGGCAGGCGGCGGGGTCAATGACCAGCAGTGCGATTCTGTAACCATCTCACCGTGAAAACTTAGGTGAAGTGAGCGTGGAGTGAGCTGTCATTCCAAATAATGCTAGGGATTGACACTACTGACAACTCACATCGAGCTCACTTCACTTGAGTTTTCACGGTGAGATTTTTACAGAATCGACCGGCTGACTCGTCGCAGAGGGACCAAGGGTGCCCAGACATGGAGTCGTCTGGCGCCCATGTGCTGCTTTGGTCCCTGGGGTGGTCACGGCGTGTTATGTGTTCTGGTGCGCCGGTGATGGGGAGTACTCCCCAGAGGAGGGTCCAGTAACGGACAGTCGCGGCGGGTTCATCGATGAGTGCTAACGCGTGCCCGTGTTCCCGCCGTAAGCGGCAGAGGAGGGCACCGCGGAGTTTTAGTGGGTTTGAGTCTGGCAGTGCAGAATGCGTGAGCATTTCTCCACGTTAAAAAAAAAAGTCTTTCGAAGCTAAAAAAAAACAGAACTAGGCGTTAGTTTGCGATTTTAATGTTCGATATGACTGGCCTAGTAGGTATGTCTCCTAGGCTCAAACCCCTCTGGTTATATTGCCGGCATTATCTACCGTATTACCAACTTGCTTAAAATTTACAATCGATTGTTGTACCTACTAAAATTATCTTCCATAATTGGCTATACCTACGACGGCTATAGAATAAAATAATATTTATCTTCCGTCCTTTTCTTAATAAAATGGAAAGAAAAAGATGCACTGAACATTAATTTAGTTTAGTTTGTGAACAAGGAAATCTGCGCCACTGAATCACGTATTTATGTACTACCTATTCTCATATAATAGGTATGTAGTTCGTGGCAATACGTGAGGAATAAAAAAAAAGATTGAACGCGCAAATACTCACGTCGTGAATATAATCAACATTGTACTTTTTAAACAAATTGGGACTCTTGAGGCAATGGGCGCAGAAATACATCCGGTTTCGTTCGGGCACTGAGTCCGTGACATGGCCCCATTGTTCGAGCTCGCCGATCATCCACGGATACACCCTGTTCGCTACGGTGAGACCGATCATCCTGTTCTCGCGTGTGCGCGGCTGGTACTCCATAGCCAGGAGACGCTCCCCTGGATGAAGAAAATGATGAAGATGAAGGATTACGCCAAGTATTCAGAAGGCGACAAAAATCTGGGACACGCGACATCGCAAGATAAATCTGGCAACATCAAAAACTATCAAAAAGTCTTGGGACAAAATGGCTGACGACGCTCGACGCCGGCGTTGTGTCTCGGCACGATGTCTCTATAGATACGTTTCGCAGGACATTTGTCGCCATAATGTATGGCTATAATATAATGTCCAAACAATAATTGAACTAAGACTGATGATGGCCGGTCTGGAATATATTTTAAATGTTTATGTTACTAACCAATAAGAGAAAATTTTCCGGTAAGAAATTCCAGATATGGGCTATCGAGGGGCATCCATAACGCTATGACACTGGGTTCGCGGGGCCAGTAGTGCATGTTCATGAACGAACTAATCAAATTTGCGTGGCTGTCATTCCCTCGCACGATGGACACGTTGCGCATGTCGAAACACTAGAAACGTAGGTTTAAAATAAAAGGGTACCTAAAAATCTGAAGAGGATTTTAATACATTAATGTAAAATTCAAGGTAACTTTAATTTCAACTTGATTTTTTGCTTTTGTGACACGTCACCACAATATGCCAATTTTCACGTTCCATGACAGACAATTAGGTAAATGCAGGTAACTGTAAACATCTAGCGATAGGCAGCGAGCATAAACAGAGTTGTGATGGGTTTTGGCTGGTAACTTCAGTAAGCTAGTGATACTTACCGGTTTCTTGTCCTTTGGTATATAACGGTATGTAGACTTTCTATTGAACCAGTTAGCGAGAACGTCCATGTGAGGCTGCACGGGACCCGTACCAGACAACTTCAGTGCACTGACCCTAAATGTGTTCAAACACTGCATTTTGGCCCTTTCTCTGTACCTATTCCATGATTACCGGATAATTTTGCTTTTGTATTGTATGTTTTGATTTTGGAGAATTATTTTACTACATGGTTTTGGGAGATAAAATGAAATGACTGAATTCCAGAATTATGACAGATGACATATTTCCTGTTTCATATATTGACAAAATGGAAATCGAAGATTTGTTTTTAATAAGTTTACACAATTTTCCAAGATTTTCACATTACGAACCTACATACTTCAAAATCTATATCTATCTAATACTAATAAAGCTGAAGAATTTGTTTGAACGCGCTAATGTCTGAAATGAAATGAAATTATTTTTGCATTTGTACGGACGCCAGCAGGTCAACCTACCCGAAACTGTCAGATTTTCCCAATCAACATTGAACCTAATGCTATAGCAATAAAGTCGAAAATCTATTAAAGAAATCTGACAGATTGTAGTAGCTTGATGTGCTGGCGTCTGTACAATTCATAAGTAAGGATCACGCTAGGACTTTTAGGAGCCGAAAAAAACAAAAATAAAACAGAAAAAACGCTAAGCAAAAACGAAGGAATGAAAAAGTCATAGTAAGCCGGCTGATGTTGACATCGATAGTTGATCTTATATGACTAATAAGTGTGCCGACCATCAGCTGCTCAAGTAGCGGTGGGGTAGGTGTGGGAGATCACATATATAAAAAATTAAGTCATAGTACGCCGGCTGAAACTTTATTCATAGATAGTTGACATACCGAGCTGGAAAAAAATCGTCACATGCACGGTGGAGGGGGGAATATGCGGGTCGCATGAACTTGTAAAAAAACACGTAAAATAGTACGCCGAATGAAATTTAACAAGGTTATTGTTTAAATTATTAAAAATACGAAAACAACAATCAGCTGCGTGGGTAGCGGTGGAAAGACCGTCAGCTGACGCAGTAAAGAGAAAAAAATATTAGAGCATTGCTACTACGCTGTTTCCTTATAAACACATTTTTCGAGATAAATTCTGGAGCTGCTTGAGCCTATAACACGTCCTTCGGGCTACATAAGCCTCTCCCCCTAAAATTACAAAGCAACATTTGCGTGTGCGTGTCTTTTTGTAGTCCACAATCAGTTTCGGTTGTACTCTTCGAAGGACGCAAGTTGTTAGAGCCAACAAGAAGGTACAAAACTTCTTCTTCTTCTTTTGCTTTTTGTATCATAATGCTCGGCAAATAATTTAATATCTTTGCTCGGCAATATGAATGCTATTAAAAACGATGTAAAAATTACAATGCAATGCGCATTGTAATTTTTTACCGGGTTCCGAAAGATTCGTTAATATTACGAAATTATATGAGGAATTTCCAAAGATTCGTTAATATTACGAAATTATATGAAAAATTGGGAACCAATTTGTGCTCTGCATTGCCGGGGTTCCATGCTCTCACAGGCTGCGATTTCAATACTGCATTTTACAGAAAAGGGAAAAATAAGCCTATACAATTGTTGCGAAAGTCTCAGGAATATATGGAAGCATTGGGTAAAATTACAAATATCCCGAATTCTACAATTGAGGAGGTCTTCACAACGATCGAAGAATTTGTTTGTCGCCTGTACGGTTTCAAAGGGATAAGCGATGTCAACGCTACACGAGTTGCTACGTTTATTAAAAATTACGAAATTAACGACAAAAATTATATGCTCAAGTGGAAAAACCGTATTGACGGGGCGATCTTCCCACCATGTAAACCCAAGCTACGCCAGCATTTATTGCGCACGTCGTACATCGCGCACCTTTGGAGCCATGCTCACCTTCAAGAGCCTTTTCAATTATCTTCCACTGACTGGGGATGGGAAGAAAAAGAAAGAAATATGTTTTGAAAATGGTTCGAGGGAGATCAAGTTCCCCCATCAGCCAACAGTATAACGGATAGCAGCGAAAATATTGCAGATATGAAATTTTTGTCGGCGACTCTTTCTTTGAGCGTGCATATTTCTCGTAGCCTAATTTTAATGATTAACATGTTCATTTACAGATGGTGAAAAAGAGGATCGAGCTCAAGAAAACGAAAAAGATGAAGAGAACTATCTAGCAGACGACAGTTCTGATGACGATTCATCAGAGAACGATTACGATAGCGATACCATTGATAACGAATAATTCCTGCAAAATTATCAATTTCTGTTTCTATTTCTTTTATTTATATTACCTTTATATTAGTTTATGTTATGTACATTTCACACTCTATATTATTATTATATTATGCATTTCATTCATAATATAAAATAAAGCAAGAAAAAAGTAAATAAATAAAAGCAAAATATTTTCGAAGTTTAATAGTTACGTTTGCAAAAACAATCAGTCAACTGGGCAGGGGTTTTCTCTCAGCTGGACCCTGAAAGATACTGTACATTGCTCGACTAATCTGTATCTTTACTGCGTCAGCTGACGGTCTTGCCATCGCTACACACGCAGCTGACGATTTTTTTTCAACTCAGTATGATAACAACTGTTGATGAAAAAAGCACACCCACCCAGGGTGCGTCAGCTGACGCTTGGTTCACTTATTAGTTATTCGAGATCTATTGAAAAAGATGTTGTAGCGGTATCTACAACGCCACATGCAAATAACGCGTCATACTGACGTCACGCAAATCCTGCATTTCGCAAGCAGAGTTTACCGCGCAATTAGCATATATACAAACTGCCCAACAACAATCGTTGGGCAATTGCCCGCCAGACACAACACCCATCTGGTCGGAGGATTCTCCCTTTTCTATGGAGGATGAGTGAACTTTACACCCTGTTCCTCATACCTCTAAAATGTCAATCGATCGGCGTAAAAACGCTACCTAAAATGCTACGCTACCGCCCGGACTATAGCGCGGGCAGGCGATGCGATACGACGGGGTGGGTCGGGGACCAAGACATTTCACAAGGACGAAATCGCGGGCAGAAGTCATTTCATATTTGGTAGTTCGTTCAGCAGAATAAATGCTATACATGGTGGCTCAATTAGCAATTAGCATATATACAAATTGCCCAACAACAATCGTTGGGCAATTGCCCGCAAGACACAACACCCATCTGGTCGGAGGATTCTCCTTTTTCTATGGAGGATGAGTGAAATTTACACCCTGTTCCTCATACCTCTAAAATGTCAATCGATCGGCGTAAAAACGCTACCTAAAATGCTACGCTACCGCCCGGACTATAGCGCGGGCAGGCGATGCGATACGACGGGGTAGGTCGGGGACCAAGACATTTCACAAGGACGAAGTCGCGGGCAGAAGTCATTTCATATTTGGTAGTTCGTTCAGCAGAATAAATGCTATACATGGTGGCTCATTAATTTTAGTAAGTAACCAGCTCAAATTTAAAGATCGTAACGATATTGTGAGCCTATCTCTTGAGATTGTGAGCCCATCAGGATTGTATGACTGCTTTGAAAAGGTAATGGATGAAGTGTTAAACAGGATTTGTAACTCAAACAAGTCCGTTATCATTCGCGGAGATTTTAATGTCAATTTATTAGAAAACTCAGGTTCTTGTAGTAAAATTATAAGTCTGTTCCAGTCCTACAATCTTGTAAACCTATTTTTGGAGCCCACAAGAATAACCCCTACTAGTGCCACATGCCTAGATAATATTTATACAGATATTGTACCAAGCCACAAAGAAATTATAAATTTCTACATTCTGATCATTGCGGGCAAAAGATTACTATTCAAATCCAAAACAAAAAAGTGGCTAAAGAGGATATCACTGTTAACCCCAAAACTGCAAGTCGCTTGGAGGCATTTAAAGTTAAACTCATTAATAAATTACCAGTTTTGTCAACTCATGCTGATCCTAATCATTATGATACTTTTTTTAATATATAAACAATTTGATTCCACCTTTATTCCCAAGACTATCTCGGTTAATAGTAACGCATCTTTCAGTGATTGGGCTACCATTGGTATTCATAAAAGTAGAACGCGGCTTTATGAACTGTACAATGAAAGGACTTACGTAAACACTGATGAATTTAATTTGTATGTTAGAAATTATTCAAAATTACTTAAAAAAGTTTATTATATGGCCAAGTCACGTTATTTGGGTTCAAAGATTAAAAACAGCAGTAATGTAATTAAAACGACTTGGAATTTTATTAATAGTGAAACGGGAAGGTCTAGTAATCGAAATACTGACTACAGCCTGTCGATTAATGACAACATAATAAAATCAGAATCACAAAGTCGCCGAGGCATTTGAAAATTTATTTTCGGATATTCCCGTTTCAACTACTAAATCCCTAAACTCATCACCTTCTGTTGCCGAGTCTTTGCTTATGGAAAATGTTGATTCGCAACCATTAGGTTGCGAATCGGAATTTCATTTTAAACTGTTACCTGTACAGATATAATTAAAACCTTTCACATTTTAAATGTACTGCAGATCTGTGGGGTAATTCTGTAGAAGTTGCTAAGTCTGTTATTGACATTGTAGTACCTACTCTAGCGCTTATCTTTAATATATTGAAGGTGGGGAGTTTCCTGACCTCATGAAAAATAGTAAAATAATACCTTTGTTTAAATCGGGTAGTACAGTCTGTCATCACAATTATCTGACCCACCCTAAAAACAAACGAATTTGGACCCTCTGAATGTAACATTAAGGTTTATTCAATTTATATGAGCTTAACAGACAAGTGCTCGAGCACTCTAAGGACAAATACAGTAAAAATACAGACACGCAAATTTGATCTTTAACACGTAAGGTTAAGGTAAACCCACCCAACATTGTCGGAGCCACCGGCATTATATATCGTTTTGTTAAGCTATTTTAATCATTATCTCGTTGACATTAAAGTTGAAAAGCTTTTAAGTCACACTACATAATTACAACCCAATCATTAATTTCGCGTATTTCCAACAAGTTCTTGTGGCTTAGCGGTTTGATGCTGGATTGGCAAAGAACAACATGTGGGTTCGAAAATACAGTCCACCTATATTATCAGTTTCTTTTTTAATTTGTTTTCATTTCTACAATATTGCTTGCATTATTAAAGAACGACCAATATGATTTACGCCTAATAACTTATCTTGTAGACAGGTGGGTAAATTGAAAAACTTTAAGTTCACAGAATTTATATTTACCAAGAATGTTTGGAAACGAAGTAAAAAATATATTTGCTTCGTGAGGTAGATAATAAATTCATCTAAGTGACAAAAGTTACACTACGCCTAATAGCAGTGACTGCGCTCACACATTTGTAAATCGTTTCACATAACTCGATAAGTATATTTAAGCAATTTGGTGTTACCAAACATAAAATCATATTTTTACATGAGTAGAATGTTGGAATTAGAGAGATTGGTCATCGACTTAATATAGCAGTAAGTGTTTTTTTATACCTATTTTATTTTATTGATTGTGATTAACGAACGCGTAGTTGGCTATTTTACCATTACATTCACTCCTTACAAGTTACATACACGGTTCCAAAAATGTTTTTTTTTGTTTTAGAGAAATACGGTCAGTCTATGCCTAAGACGTTATGGAGACAATGGAAATATTCAGCGGATTCGTCCAGGAGCAAAAGCCATCAAGTATAGTCCCGAATTCGAACGCCACCGTTGTTTCAAGTCAAGTTGAAAATCCATTTTTTGCCCATTCGTGTAACCGCAATAAACCACAATATTTCAGTGGAAACAGTGAGAAGGCATTTACACGCTGCTGGGATAAGGAATTATAAACCGGCACAGAAAATTGCATTGACACCTGCTCATCGCGAAGAAAGGGTCCGTTTCGCCCAGGAATATTTAAATTTTATTTTTTTTATTTTCTATTTTTAAACACACCATGTAAGTAAATGCTCAATGGATTGATTGTTAAACCATTAAAATGTTGCAGATTATGTGGTGATGTTATTGTTATAAATAGATTGTTTCTATTTAAATAACATGTTTATTCACTACATATAGGCAGCTATAAATCTGTAAAGCATTTCACACATGAATTAATTTTCTCGATAACAAACTTTTAAGCATAAGCATGCCTTGTTTAATGTTAATAAATGGTTAGATTTGATTATGGCACATTAATATAAAATGTAGGTATATTAATTTGGAAATATATATGAGCATTTACTTATTTTATCTTACCTAAGTGTTTTAATGAAATAATAAACATTTTAAACTTGCAACTTTTTAATTTTATTTCTATACAAACTGCCCGTTTAAAAAAACAAGATCCTACGTCGTCCATTAAAGAAATGTAAAAAAAAAAGTGTAATAAAATAATAAAAAAAAACAGCTGAGCAAAAAGCTACATTTAGGTTAAACTCGGTTTCGAACGTAGACAACGATGAACACCGCACTACCTTAGTGACCACAAGACCAACTCAACTCTTATAAGTAGCATTGAAATTTGATCTTAGTTGTTATGCTAGACGCAATATTCTAAAGAATTTGAACCATATAGTATACTTTCATAAAGTTTATTCTTGCACAGCACAAGCAGCCAACCTTTTCCTCGTGCAAATAGATTATTTTGTATTTTAAATAATCACTCCATTGAGACATGATAATAAAAAAATCTACCTACAAAATAGAAAATAAAAAATGGTAAAGAGACGTTGTTTTTGTAATTTAGTAAGACAAGGTCAAATATGTTTGAGCGTAGTCACTGCATACCCTTAGTAGCATTTGAATACCAGTTTTATAATAAATAATATTTATTTTTCAACTACCCACTTATTACAAGTTATGCGAAAATATTACCATTTTACAAAGTTTATATTTGAAGATTATCCGTCTATAGTTCTTTATAATAATACAAGAAATAGTTTTGGAATAAATTCTAAATTGAAAGCAAAACAATATCATCGTCGCAGGATTTGATCTCGCACCTTAATTTTCTCAGTCTTATACACAGACCACGAGACCAGAATTACTTGAACGCAATCATTAAAATAAGCTATTACACTAATTATATTATAACAAGTAGTTATAACATATAACCTAATGCTAACGTTATAAAGATGAAATTTGCGTGTCTGTATTGATTGTAAGTCCTCGTGCACTTGTCTGTTAAGCTCATATAAATTGAATAAACCTTAATGTTACAGCCAGAGGGTCCAAATTCGTTTGTTTTTAGGGTGGGTCAGATAATGTTGACGAGGAACTGTACATCAGACCCTACAAATTATAGACCTATTTCTGTACTACCTACCTTTAGTAAAATTTTTGAGAAATTCATTTTAGAACAAATGCAAAGATTTTTTAATAAACACAAATTATTACATAGCAAACAGTTCGGTTTTACAAGGGGTCATTCAGCTACTGGTAAGATGGTTACAGAATCGCACTGCTGGTGTGCGTGTATGACCAGCAGTGCGATTCTGTAACCATCTCACCGTGAAAACTTAGGTGAAGTGGGTGAAGTGAGCGTGGAGTGAGCTGTCATTCCAACTAATGCTAGGGATTGACACTATTGACAGCTCACTGTATGCTCACTTCACCTAACTTTTCACGGTGATATTTTTACAGAATCGATCGGCTGATGTATGAATGTAAACGAGGGAAAAGCACTATAAACGAGGGAAAGGATCGTAGCGTGTGGCGTTCTGAAGTTTCTGCCTACGCCCACGGGAAGAAGGTGTTTACCTATGTATGTATGTAAAAACAACAGACAAAGGTAATAAAAACTTTTTCGCCCTAACCAGGCCACTGGAAAAACATTTCAAATTCAGAAACCGTGACGCGAACCAACAAGCTGCCACAGCAGCTGTCATTATGCCAGCAAATTATATTTTTGGTTATATTTATTAAATTATAAAAGTAAAATAAAAAAACCTAAACATGGTAAACAGGCGTAAATAGATTTCAGAAATTACATGAAACTAAAGTCATCATTCTCGGATGCCCCACTATGTCCGCGTTGTCAAGTTTTCTCAAGTTATTTACGGCGATACAGACCGTAAGGAAACCTCAAGTTAGGCTTAGCTGCCTCAGCGGGCATCCCAGGAGGAGTTACTCCGACAAGCCAGACATTACGAAGCGCGTCGTAGTTAAATCACAGGTTCTAGCGGGACTTACTATTATTTATTAGTATAGAATGTAGATAGAAATTGTGAAATTTTACACTCGGTTGGTGTAAATGGTGTAGGTATGCCGTTCCAGTAGATGTCGTGTAGTACCTACAGTACATAAACATACTTTGCTTGGAAATCTTATAAAGGAGAATTTTAAGTGAATGTCACAAACAATGAGGTCGGTCTGAGCAGTAAAGGTCGCGGTACAAAGTTTGGTGATCCAAAAACCTAATTCAGATGATAGAAATACCTGCTGTTCCTAATTCCATTTTGTAGTGCTGGAGTTAGGCAGCTTTCGTGTGTGGAATAAATACGCAGAGAACGACATCTGCGTACTTACAAGGGGCAGCTTTATTGCTCCGAACGATTTCGCGAAATGGAAATGAATGAAAACCATTTAAAGGCAGCGGGTAGTCTAAATGTATTTTTCCGGGTGGTTAAGATAGTCAACCAATCAGAAATCGGTTGACATGGTATGGGGAGAAACGAGGAAAATGTCGGGAGGAAAGTTGTGTGTATAAATGTGGATGGCTATTAGAGTAGGGGAAGAACAAAGAAACGAGGGATGGACTGTGTGGAAGAAGATACGGCTGTAAAGGGGGTGGCTACCGAGATTACGATTAAAAGAGAAGTATGGAAGAAGAAAACATGCTGCGCCCACCGCGAATAAATTGAGATAAGGGCGAGAGTATGATTATGATGATGGTTAAGACTGTCTGTTTTAATAAGTGTTTAAAGTATTTTTATTTGTGCAACCGGTTAGACTGGAAGCTGACCCCAACATAGTTGGGAAAAGGCTAGGCAGATGATGAGTAGTTTTATTTGTAGGTGCAGGGGACCGAGAATGAGGAGCGCGTGCGCGTGCGACGAGCGCGGCCCGCTGACGTGCCGCGCGTGCTGCGATTCGTGCGTGAGCACGCAAAGTCCGCCTGGCCAGGCATCGCCACGCCCCCGTCTGCGACGCATTTAGTCCTGTGCGATTATGTCGCTAGGGCATTGGCACAAGGTATGGATACTCTACGAAAGCGCTAGGGTAGCCTGCCCATCAGAAATCAGTTTTTTTGCAATTTGTGATGTCATATACAGGGTGTTATTGACAGCCCTCCGCAAACTGATAGGGTGGCTTCAGTACATCATATTAAGATGACCGGTACATGTAATTCTTTCAGGAACATTAAGGGAATCCAAAAAACCAGATTTGTTTTATTACCTCACACGCAACGTATCGTTACCGTGGCAAAACGCACGTAGCGGACGGCAGCGCAGCGAGCTTGAGCGAGGCTGTTTTCAGCTGTTTTATTTACATAAATGGAGTGTTGCATACAGAGAACGTAATTTTACATTGAAATTAAGGAATATCAGCAGAAAAAACGGCATAATTTTTTTTTTTCCCTGAGAAAATTTCCAGTGGGATATGATTCAGAATAAGGAGCTGAATCAATCCTGTGTTTTTGTGGAGGGCTGTCAATAACACCCTGTATACTATGCAAATACGAAAGTAGCGGCGTGGCGCGGCGCGGCATCGCAGGAGTGATGCGACAGCAGAAAAAAACGTTAACACCTAGGTACATGTGGTTGGATACCTAAGTACAGATTGAGGTGGTCGTACAATGAACACTGATCAGATGTCTTGTTTACTAACGGTAGAAGAGGGAGGCTCTGACTTAGTGGCTCCCTCGATAAATATTATATTATTGGTATGGCAAAACATAACTACAAACACAAAGTACTTACCTAAAGTAAAGCAACATGGTTGAAAAGATTGACAAACGTATTCGTAACTCCTTGTCCAGGTCACTCAATGCTAGCAGAGCAACAAGAATCGCGACGAGGCTGGTCACAAATCCGAGGGTTGGCTCTCGGCATGTCAGTGTGTCCGTGGGACGCGACCATGCTTGAGAAGTGGGCCCGTTGCGTGCGATGCACTCGCTCCCGGAGACTGATGCATTTCACCGCACATTGCCTACGCGCACCGGCCCTCCACGACAAATATCGCGTGCACAACATATTGCAGGTGTTTTGAAATCTTTATTCTTTACTAGCTTTTCCCCGCAGCTTCGCCCGCGTGGAGCTCGGAAATTATCTCATGGAAACGTATTACCGGGATAAAAAGTAGCCTGTGTTAATACAGGTTATACCTAATAAACTATCTGTGTGCCAAATTTCATCCAAATCCTTTTAAAAGCATAATACATGATTGTAATTCTATCGTGAATTTATGCCAGCCTAGTACATTTTGTTAGAATACTGCTCAGATCAGAAGTTGGCTCATATTTCAATGATTGACGATTCGAAAGACACGTAGCGCCATCTAGCGTCCTAAAGCAATTGTGACTGTCGAAAGTTATTGTTCTTTTCCTTGGGAACAGTTTTTTTTATATATAAAATGTACCTACACTATGTCCTTTTCTATACCCCTGACAACGTATATGCAAAATTTCATGATGATCAGTTCAGTGGATTAGGCGTGAAAATTTAACAAACAAACTTACTTTAGCATCCTAACTAAGTAGATAATATTATAAATACGGGGTATAGAAAAGAACAATGGCACCTACAAAGCACAAATTTTATTCTTCACAATTCACAACCGATTCCTTTGTGCTTTGCGTGACAATAGAGACATAAATTCATTGGTGACACTAACTGACCACGAGGCCCATTCACAATCATTTGCAGTTCAATGTTCAGAAAGTTCTAATGTTGGCCTATTTGTTATTACTTATTACATTTGGATGGGAAATTCAGATTTCCTAGCAGCGAAGTTCATAGCTAGACAAAAAAAGCCTCCTCCTTAACAGCCTACCCGAAGAGGTAATCAGAGATTTACCTAAGCTATACTTAGGTAGTTACAAGACAATTACAGACTCCGGGCTGTTACTGAAAAATTCCAGAAGGGAAAACCCAGTAACATGCAGTCGTTACTTTAACGAAAGTACTTTATAACATTTTTTTCTCAGATAATCCTGATTGTCCCTAAAAACTGTCCCAGAAGCTCGGAGATAGTTCAAGTGCTGGTCAAAAATGCGATACAAAGAGGTCGCGACGTCGGCTTCCCAGTTCTTCGGTTCGATGTCACTAATGATGCTGTGTAAGTTGATTTTAATAATAATAATATAATATAATAATATCAATTTTGATTTTGTTAGTAAAGTTTATAAAGTAAATAATATACAGGGTTAATGGTGAAACATCATTAACAACAACTTTTGTTCTATGACTTTTTACAAAACATAATAGGTATGTGTTTTTATGTTGTTTTCATGTTATGTGTTGTTATGTTTTTCATGTTATGAATTTTGTTTATGCCTAATGGTGCGTCAGCACGTCATGAACAAAATTGTTAAGATAAATAGGTATTTCTTTTGTATTAAATATTGTTTTTTACTTTCCAGTGGAAATGCTTTGGAGCAACTGAAATTGAAAAAAGAATGGCAACTCATGTACGATTTACTTCCTGAGTCGCTGAAAGACAAACGCTTAGCAGAGACTTCAACAGGCACAGACGAACCGAAAGCAAATACGGAGTTTGCAGGACCTAGCTTCATAGCCGTATACACGTCCGTTGCAGAAAAAGGTCCAGATAATAAAAATTGCCAATTAAACTAAGAATAAGATATATAATGGCGGGTTCTTGACAGTTGTAAAGTAAACAAGTTTATGAAGATTGTGTTTTAGTTTCATTACTAAGTTGTAGATCACCAAACTAACTGTTACGGCGTTTGTCTACCGCAGCCGTCACTGGGAAGTCAACAAGAAACGAGATTATTCGAACCGAATAATCTCTTTTCTCAAAGCCATCCGCGACCGTTTGTCCACCGTGACGGAACTCGGTGATTTAGCTTGTTATGATAGACGAAATGAAAACCGAGCGAACGGCGGCGTGCGACGGTAGAGTGTGAACAAGATCACAGCGGCCGGTTACCATCTCGTGCCAAGTTCTAGCGGTCGCGGCGAACTACTCGAAAATTCAGCCGGAACGTGGATCCACGCGAGACATAGTGGCTTTATAAGTGTTTCTCTAATATACGGCATTCAACCGGTAAAGCTACGGTACCCTGGAAAAGCGATAACCGCACATAACGGCCGCGATGATGACTGTCACGTAAATGATGACAGTGGCAAAGATTTAAATCGCTAGATACGCCCTACCGTGTAAAAGATTTTGTTGAGTTTTGACACCTCTGATTGAGCTCACTATTCTGAGGTGACTCGGTGAGGGCAAATCTAGCGATTTAAGTCTTTGGGCGTCAAAAAACCCTCTCTAGGAAAACAAACCAACTTGCTTTCATAGATAACGTTTCAGTGACGTCATTAACCGCACCGGTAAATTGCGGACGCTATGGCGGTCACCGTTCATCTGGGAAAGCGTAGCTTTAGCGACAAGAAAATATTCTGACAAAATGTCCTTGCGTTAGGTATCTTAGTTCTATGGCAGCTAGGGCTCTGCCGATCAATTCTGTAAAAATCTCTCACCGTGAAAAGTTAGGTGAAGTGAGCTTAGAGTGAGCTGACAATAGTGTCAATCCCTAGCATTAGTTGGAATGACAGCTCACTCCACGCTCACTTCACCTAAGTTTTTACGGTGAGATGGTGATAGAATCGCACTGCTGTTTCTATGAGCCCTTCACACATTTGCAAGTAGGTATATCTACCTAATGAATATGATAATGAGATGATGATGGTACCATAAACAAGACTTAAGTAATTGTTAATGATTTTTGAGCCGCCGTCTTAGTATCGAAATTAAATCGTGGTCAAGGCACGGTCGAATATTTTACTATCATTGAAAAACAACAAAAGAAAAGTGAAGTCAAGAGTACCTAACCTACTCGGATTTTATTTATCTAGAAACTGCAAAAAATTCTTGTCTCATAATATATTTTTGTGTGTTAACCAACTATATCAGACTTACAAGGATGAGAACATTGAGCAGCATCAGTAGCTAGCTAACAAGAAGAATACCTACAAGAATAAATAGGTAGGCAACCTTAGGAGGTCCAGAAAAGGCATGAATTGGCAAGCGGAGGGTCGTAAGTGTTAACTATTTGATTTTCACTGTTGACTTAGCTCACGAGTAGTGCTAATACATTGTATATAAGTAATACAATTTCAAAATAATTCGTTTATGTTTTACTTTTACGAAATGCTTGCCGACTGTCACTATAATTTCAGCCACAAAAGTGATTTTCAATCACAAAGGTTGTGAGCTATTATACCAGTGGCAATTTATACTCTCAATTCATACAATCAATGGTTTCATAATCGAATCAACTTCAATCGACGACATATCGGAATAGTTTCTCAAGTTCATTTCAAGTCTGCGGTATTTGCTCAATTTCATGCTGTGTTGACTTATCATGAACTATTGAAATACTCGTAGCATTTAAAGTCATGAAACATTTAATTTTCTGCCAAGTTACCAACGTTACTAAATCTTTGAAGGTTATAGAAACTTTGTAAAAGAAATTAATTAAGATGCTGGTAATTACATTGGTAAACTAAACGGTGATAAATATAAGGATTACTTGAATTTGGACATTTATAGAAAGATGATGATGAATAAGACGTTTTCTGTGCTGCGGGGTCTCAATAAAGACAATAATGATTCGCTAGTAGACAACTCTTCAAAGCAATGTTTATAGTCACGAGTCGCCACACACGCCGTCAATCACAAAAGAAAATTTAAAGAAACCTTTGATGAAATGGCCACAAAAAGTGCGAACCTGCTCGAAGGTACTCGAGAAGAAGTGAGCATAGGTCAGCCAGCCGTTGTGAAAGACCCAGGCGACTGCAATATCGTGTTATATAAAATAGACACGATTTGAATTATTGTGTTGAGTTGCTATTGAACTGAACGCGTCAAAGCAACTGTACTTTTGTGTAACGTAAGGTAAAAAAACATTATTAAGTAACGACACTATTCTATTTGTTGCACATGATTGGTTTTGTGCTAATTAAAGATGGTGATCTTGTTTAAATTAATTGTATGAAGATTATGGATGGACTTGGTTCTCCTAAAAGTTTTTATCTATCCCGAATTGTGCCCAATATTTCACCTAACAAACCACCGAATAACCGTGTACTTTGCATAAGTAAAAAAAATAGAACCAAATCCTGAAAAGAATTCTAGCTATTTAATTTTGTAAATGATACAACGAGACTTACAAGCTAACACATCGATATTCTGCAACACCTAATCAAAATCGAAAATATTTTCAGATTTACAAATGGCGTTAAAATTCGCGACGATTGCTTTTGGCCTGCTCCAGCTGGCCACGGCACTGCCGACCAACCCTGCCAACATTCTTGAAGACCTCCTGATGGTCGATGATACCGTATCGGTTGGATCATACGTCAGAGAAACTAGGGCTGCTGCGGTAAGTTGAGACACGATAATTTTCTCATGAGTAGGTAATCAAAATTCGGAGAAGACACACTTTAGAACTAGAGTAATTTTGATTTCCCATTACTTAACGCGCTGTAGTTTTTTCGATTAATTCATCAATTTGATTTTCTAATCATTCACAGCCGGACGACTGGCACAAATCAGTGCAAAACGAAGGTGACGGCGAGATCGGATACTCTCGCAAGAAGACTGGTGGTGGAAAGAAAGGCTACCAGCACTTTGACTCCTTCCACAAGAAGGCTGGAGACAATTACGAGTTTGAAAAGCAAGACTCCTACGGACAAGAAGAGAAGGGCCAGGACGGAGCCTACAGCAACAATTATGAAAAACTAGGTGAATCTGAAAAGCTTATTAGACCACGGAAGATTTTGAGAAGGATTTTCAAAATGCTGTTTTAATTCAAGCGTGATGAAAGTCAACGTAGACAATTAAAAAACATTGAATTACCATAACCCGCCGAATTTAATATAATCCGTAATGAACCCCGCCTATAACTTAAAAAATAATCTGTATGAGTAATTAATAAAAGCCTTAAGTATATTGGAGAATTCTTTTATTTCCCAACTTTTGTTTTTATGTTAGTTATAACACGTTATACCTATATTTACAGCCGAAAAGGAACGAGAACCCGAAGAGATTGAAGATGAGGAGGAAGAGAGCCCCAGAAGAAAGCAGAAACAACGCAAAGATGAATCTCACTCAGAACTGAGGTAAGCAATGACCTTTATAATTTTGGAATTAAAGATAGGTCATCATCTGCCTAGCCTTTTCCCAAAGGTCTGCTTCTAGTCTAACCGGATGCAGCTGAATACCAGTATTAAAGATAGGTACGGTTATATAATAATGATGACCTAGGTAGGTAAGTGCTTTATATTAGGGGTTAAAGTATGAAATTGCCGATTTGTACTGAAAAATTGAAATTCGTTTTTTTTTTAAATTTAACATATTTATTTAATCTAAATAATTACCATTATTATCTATACATTGCTGCCATCTAATAGGAAGATCATTATGCCTTTGCGATAGAACTCTCGTGATGTAGATTCGACAAACTGTGTGAAAGCATTTTGTACTGCCTCCTGAGAAGAAAACTTTTTATCACGCAGAAAATTGTCCAAATCACGAAAAAAAATGGTATTCCGTTGGAGCAAGGTCTGGTGAATACGGAGGGTGACGAATGGTTTCTAATTGCAGTTCCTGTAGAGTTAAAACGGTTTCTCGTGCTGTATGAGGTCTCATGGAGCAATAATGGTGAAGATCGATTCATGAGTCGGGGCTGTTTCACTGCAAGTTTTGCTATCATTGTTCGGAGTTCGGCACAGTAGACATCTGCCGTTATTGCTTGACTAGATCGGAGAAAGCTATAGTGAATAATACCACGCTGAGACCATCAAACAGTTACCATTACCTTTTTATTGGTAAGCTTTGCTTTAGGACACTGTTGCGGCGTTTGACCTGGGGTCAGCCATTGCATTTTTCGCTTACGGTTATCGTAAAGAATCCACTTTTCATCACATGTCACAATTCGATCCAATATTCCTTCTGTATCTATTTAACACGGCAACACAAGTTTCAACACGCGTTTCTTTCTGCAGATCAGTCAAATCATGAGGCACCCATTTCTCATATTTTTTTATTTTATTGATTTGACGCAAATGAGTCAATATTGTTGGTAAGGTACCGTTAAACCATGCCGCTAATTTCTGGGTAGTTTGGCTCGTATCGGCTTCCACCATCTCTTTCAATTCATTGTTATTCACCTGTGTGGGCAGTCTTCCACGTGGTTCGATCTTCAAATCAAAGTTTCCATCAAGAAAGCGTTTAAACCAAGATCGCACGGTGCGTTCATTAGCAGTCCCCTCTCCAAACGCAACATTGATATTGCGACCTGTTTCTGCCGCGTTAGTTCCGCGTCGGAACTCGTATTCAAAAATAACTCGAATTTTCGAAGTATCCATCTTTCTTGTATTAAGCTGAATAAAAAAAAAACAACTGAAAGTCAATACTCGAATGTTGCACATTTTTTAAAAGAAGAACTTCATAGGTAGGTACCATGTGAAAAAAGTTTCACTCAAAAATCTCAAACCATGAAGGTTCGAAGTACATAATACAATAAAACGGCAATTTCATCAGGGCTGCCAGTAGATAATTTTAAATTATTCAGCCACGTTTCTGAAATTATACGAAATTGAATGTCAGGATACACTCCATAAAGGAAAAATCCTTCACATACACAATAATGATTAGGTATTTATCGTGTGAACTTACCTACATTGATTTATTTATTTATTTTGTATGCATATCCTTAGCACGCATCATTCCATATGACAACATTGGCAAATGGCAACTCAAAATATATCCCCACAGATTATAACAGCGAAGTTGAATATGAATATAACATTTAGGTTTACCGTATCCAATTATACATGAGGATCCAGGATACATAGAGGATACGATCAGTCACCTAATTATACAGTTTTTGTATCCAATTATACAATCTGGCAGCCCTGAATTTCATACCTATTTGATACTTTAACCCTATAGTTATATTGTAAATATAACTAATGCCGTAAGATCAACAGATTTACGTGATTTTCCAGATAAAAGATGATTTTCCAGTATGGGAGTTTGTAATGGAAAACCCAGCAGTCGTGCTTGAGACCACTGGACCAACGAGGCAGTCATTATTAACGTGTTATTAATTTTTTTCAGAGAGGGTGCTGACGATGGCAATGGTGGTGTCGAAGCCTATGGCCATGATGAAAATGACTATATCCTACCCGAAAAATACACGTGGGGCGAAGCTGACGCAGAATGAGAAAACTCACTCCATGTGATATTTGTAGACTGATAGATTGTAGAAAAAAAAAAACCTATTGCGGCGAACCCTAAAAGGAGGGTTATGTTTTTACTTTTTCAATTCTATGACAGTACGCCATCTGTTAGCGGGTATTAGCACTTTTCGGGCGTAAATTAATGTGCAATCTTTTATTTAGTTAGGTATTCAATGTGATTTACATAATAATATTTTTTTTAAGAAGTGAATAAAAAAATCAAATATACCTATATCAATGTTTTATTTCTTTACAAAACTTACCGTCAGTATCTATCACATGCACTAAACGGAACGTTACTATAACGTTTTGTTATTTTATCAACAGTCTTCTTAAATTCTTTATTGGAAAAAATATGAAACAGGGTTGGACGTAATTCTAAACTTTAGAAATATTTAATGCACCCTTTTTATCGGTTATTGTTATTGTTAGGACAAAAAATCATTAAGGTTGTCACGATTACTGGATTGTGTACTTGTTCATAAAACATAGCAACTAAACGTATTTGAAGTATGACAGCACAATATTTTTGACGTTTGTTTTGCTTGCGCTACTCGTAGAAAGGTATTGTGGGTATTGTTCGCTTTTTCAAACAGACGAAAATCTCAAGCATATTTAGCTGTAATTGTGATGTGAATATACCCTGGCGCGGTGTTACAACATTATGGGGCTGAAAACAATCGACATTTTGGCAACGTTGCTCCTAAATCTGATACAATACGGTTACTCGGGTAAGTTGTAAGTAGCCAACGATTATTTAATTGAATCAATTTATTCTGTGTTACGGAGTTTATTCTTTTTAACAGAGCGCATCCTGTCCTGCAATGAAACGGTTCTGGATCCGTGCCCTGTGCACCAGAAGTGTAATGCGAGTTCGCATGAATGTGTGTGCCTGGGAGGGTTTGTGCGCGTCGGGGATGACTGCGAGACGCCGGCCGACGCGGCAGGGTCACACAATGGCGCGACGGTAGCTATAGTAACGATATTTACGCTTGCTCTGCTCATAACAGGCGTCGTGCTGGTAGTTAGGAAGTACAATTTAGTTGATTACGTCCGTCAGAAAATTGAGGCGAGACGGACACATGATGTCATGTATGAAGACGTTATGATCGGTAATGACGACCCACCACTCAGTCCCTAGTTGCCTTGCCGTTTGTAATTTATTTATGTAGCTTGTAATTGTTATATTTAAAGGAATGGGTACCTATTGGATGTGTTTTGTTATGATACTACTGGTTAACTAAGATACTAGAGTATTTATTATAGAAGCTAATTTACATATCTTTTCTAGGGTTCTCAGTATTCCAAAATGCTTTTATAGCAATTTCAAAACATATGTTTGTTACTTTTTTGATTCGAAAAACATTTCTGTTCTGTTTTCCTTATAGACTAACAGGAAAAAAATACATTTTTACTACAAAGTACATGAATCATGTTTTAAGTAGAAAATGCATTAACCACAGATACAAAAATATTTGTATTGCGATTAAAACTGAGTGGCATATAACCATGTACCATTAGTACATGACCAACGCACACCTCTAAACATTACCAACTGGTTTCATAAGTGGTTATAAAACAAAAAGGCTCTAGATAAAAATAGAAAGTGTTTTAGAAAGTAACAATTTATGGGAAGTTTTTGGCTATCAAGCACTTTTGGTCAAAAGATTACAACTAAACAAGTTAATTGACAAGAAAAGATGAATTGGAGTTAGTTTTTATTCACATAGACTATATTTCTCATTTTACAATATATTTATTGTACAATGACAATGTTTTTCTCAAGGAAAGTGAAATTGGCATTGGACCAAACTATATCTGACATACATTTATGAACAAGAAAGGTCAAAGAAAACACATCCCAAGTACTGAATGTTAAAATGTATTAAAAATAAATATTTTCTATGTTGTTGTTAGCTATGTGTATTAAAGTGTATTTCTCTTTACTTTTCTTATTCGGTAAACAAATATGGACGGACTGAGATTTAGAAAATTTAAGCATTTTTATAGTAAATTAGATACAGTTTTTGATGTAATGTTTCTTTCAAAGATCAAGACATTCATACTTATCTTATCCGGTTGTGTGACAAAATTATAAAATCAATTCAAAAGTCATTGACTCTCGTGAGGATCCACATTCCAAGATACAAACGATTAAAAGTGTATGTATTTCATAGACAATGTGTTTGTTTACCATAAGACAATGTAAGGAAAAATATACTGTCTATGGTGATTTAAGATTCTTTTGCACACAGACAAATGTCACACTTACAATTTTATTGCTGTATGGTCTGTTGTTTTTGTTGTGTATGTCATTATTTTGATGTCAGCTAAACAAAGATGCAAACAAAATAATAAAACCCCTTTAGATTAAAGTTCATTAAACTATATTCATTGAACTATCTTATTCAAATAAAGCCTTTCTTATATCATACAAAAACAAAAGGATTATTTGTTCATAAGGAATTCACATAAAAATAACAACTGATAATATTTGTGACATCATAATTACAACATGCTGTTCTGTGTGTGGCCTTTGTATGTGTGCATAAGAAATTCACCCTTTATGTGCGATGACTCTCCTTGCCTATGTATAGGTGGACAGATGCCTATAAATTATGATAATGTTTAGGATAGTTTTCAATAATCAATACCTACTGTTACTCCCTGATTCTTTGTGTGATAGCTAGTTAAAAGTGTGTGTTCAGATGAGGATAGGGTTCGAAGTTAATTGAAAATTAGAACCTACGGACACCACAAAAATTAAAATATGGAATCTTTGATAATTAGTTCATGCTAGCAAGATTTTCCAAGTCTCCTACAGATTTTATTCTACAATCACATAATTTCTAAAGACACCTTATATCACTATCCTTGTCTGAACATGCCAATATTTATATTTATCCTTTTAATGTAAATGTCTTTTGCTTGAAATCTAAGATAATGTTTCTATATCACTGTACATACTTCACAAAGAAACTAAATATCATATTAGATGTCATTGTTGCAAAAGAAATTGCACCGTAACATTCAAAACATAAGATTGAATTTTGATACACACAATGTTGGTGATTGGATAACAGTAGACAATAGCGGTGTTTACAAGTTTTTGCCAGCAGTTGCAGACATAACGACTTTAAACATCATAATATGCAAATCAGTCATCATTACTTGATAACAAACAAAAACAATCCGCAATCTAGGATTATCCTGTAGCACAAATTTAAGTATCTTATCATAATTGAATATATGAATTACATACATTAGCATGACAGAAAATTCTCATTATTATTGTTATAAAATAATGAACATCTATTTTGTATTTTCTTTTACTTAGCTTAAGCATGTCATTAGCCAGTATAAGTTGCAATATTTATTTTTTACTGAAAATTATTGTATTCTATTTTAGTTTAGATCAAGTTTAGATTTTGCTTCTGCTCAATTTAGCCAAAGACTGAATGGTGTTGCCAGTTATAAACGAAATAATATTTCACAATTTATTATTTGTATTAGTTTGTTATAAAATGTATGTTTACGTAAAATGATACGGGCTAGTGTTTACTCTATAAATTGTATTGGATCAAGACTAAAATAATACAGTAATTGCATGTATTTTTTCAATTTTATATGTCAACTAATTTTCTAAGCATAACTATGTAATTACCAAAGGCTTAATGGGTTTCTATATTTTTATTTGAGTTATTTATTTATTGTATCAAACTGACAAATTAATATTGAAATTTAAGTAAAAAATTAAACATACCGTCGGTGAAATATAGTAAGGATATTTGGCATAAATTGAATCTTTATTAATTAAATAAAAATAATCTTTGTTACAACTTAACATGAAGAGTCAAAAATATACCTTGAGTTATTATCAGGCATAATATCTAGAACCTTTTCATTTTAGATTCAAAGCAGCATAATATATTATCACAGCTGGTTAATAGCTAATAGTTATTAATATCTTGTTAGTTTCTTTTAATAAAAATATTTTTTGTATGATTGTGTGTAAAGCAGAATTATCACAGCATCATAAATTAAGTTTATCTTTAGTGAATACTTTGCGAATTTAGTATTGCATTTAGCATTAGTTCTTATGACATTTTTCATAAATATATACAAAATGTAGTTCTGTAAGTATAAGGTATATTCTCGGAACTCTATGGAAGCCCTCAAATATATAAATAGTTGTAAAAAAATATATAATAGATAAGTGACATGACCATACATTCCTAGATATATATTTTTCTATAGAAACATTACATATAGGCATTTTCTTTTGTCCTTTTTAAATCACTTTTTAGGCATGTGGATGAAAGTCTTTTTATAATTAGAACTCTCTTTGATTGGCAAACCTAGAGTGTAAGTTACAAATATGTATCTGTAACTTTTAGATGTTTTATAATTTTTGGATACAATTGGAATTTTAGCTTAGAATTTTACCTTAGAACCCGTTACAAATATGACTATTATGATTTTTAATAATTATGTCCTTCATAATAATAGTATAATTACATAAAGTATCCTCTACTCCATGCATTATATTTTTTCTATGTATAATTCTGCTAAATAAGTGTAAAATATAATGTAAACTACTCCAATGTATATTATCGTGTATTTAGCTAAGTAAACTCATAAATAGCAAAATATTGAGGTTATATTTTTGAAATAAATACTCTGTGATACTGTGAAAGTGTTTATTATTTTTTGCTACTTATAACATAAAACGAATAATAAATATTTGCTTACTTATTCCTGTTAACTCCGACAGCTATTTTTGTTCTAAAAGGATGTTCCGATTTACAACCTTTCAAACGCTATCTTTGGTTAATCTGCATGTCTCTTTATGTCTTCAATATCCAAATATTTTCCTAAAGATCGGCGTCACATGGTAGCATGTTATGTTTTTCGTCACGTTACTCAATATTAGAATGAATGATGTTATTAGAACTGGGCATTCATATATCACTGGAAAGAGACATAAAAATCACCTTAAGCATGTGTGAAATGACATGTGCATATTATCTGAAGAATGAAGTCTAGATCCAGAAATGGATAAATGGATTGCTCAACCACTCTTGGAAAATGGTAAAAATAACAATTAAGCCTGTATTCTCCCCTGAAAGGATGAGCAGAATGTACGGTCTACATATACACAAAGGGGATTGAAGATTTTTATATGTTGCCTGGCATACCTACCGTCGCGAGATTTTGATTTTTTTTCAATATCGCGGCCACTCGTGAAACCTATATAAATCGATAGTTGACATCAATGCAAACAGAAAACATAATACCAAACCCCGTAAAGTGTCACGTTTCCGAGACATTGGCTTATGTTTGCAATAATCACTTGAAATACCTACAAATCAAACATCTATATGCAACAAGATGTAAGCAAGTTAAAAAAACGGATGTCACGTGATTAACGTTAATGTCTCAGAAACGTGACACTTTACAAGAATTGATCTTATTATGTTTTCTGTTAGCAAAGATTTTTATTTTTCGATTGGGCATCTCGCAGTTCAACCTATGAGGTTGTCGTTGCCTGTGGATGCGTCAATAAATTAAGGCTTCCAGCCAAGGCCAAAACTAAGCGACTACACGCTAAGGGCACCCCCTGTGGGGTACGAACCTCGGCTTAGGGCCTCGCTGGGATAGGGCAGCAAGCGACAGGCTGGATCGGAATTACGTTAGCATTGATGTCAGGTATCAATTTATATAGGTCTCATGCGTGGCTGCCATTTTCAAAATGGCGCGACAGTAGGTATGCCAGGCTCCATATATAAATCTTTAAACTTCAGCGGTTTACGCATTTATAATAGGTACGTATTATTATGAATGACCACTCTCTTTAGGACAGAGGCGATGGCCATTTTGTGGTGAACATTAAGTCTATTAAGTATAAAAAAGTAAACTCACCACTAAAAACATTGAGGAACACAACGAAGCTGTATATGTAGACTAGAACGAAGTGAATGGTCCTTGTATCTGCGGACGTGTCAGAGCCCCATACCAACATAGGTAAGGTGAAGAGTATGCTCACGTCAGCCAGGGTGAACGCTTTTAGGACTCTCATTATGTCCACTGGAAATACAGAACATAAATGTTTATAAAGTATGTTATAGGGACACCTATACATCTCTAAATGTTATAAAATTTAGTCGCTTTTTGTAGATATGTGTGTGATCGTGTTTTTGGAACGAAGTTCCTTATAGCGCGTTGCGAAAGGGGGCTATACGGAAAAAATTAAGACCAAAAGTTGGAACGACACTTATTGCTATAGTTGTAGGTAAGCCGTGCGGCGTGCGCGTGTTTCTCTCTCTCTCTCTCTCTCTTATAGAAATCAAGCCAGTTATACTTCGTTCCATCCGGGTGTCCCTTGACACCTCTCAAGTTTTTCTTCTAAAATACTCAAGGGATTTTGGTACGATTTCGACACCAACATTTAATATTAAATTAACATTATAATAATGAAATCTAGATGTTTTGTCACGTCGTAAAGCCGTGCGAAGCAAGGGCAGAAATGATAAATGGGACTCTCAAAACATGACGTTCAACATTTCAGTCAACTTCGCGCGACCTTCATAGCCATCCGACAGGCTTTCGTATCGAAAATGACACATTTTGATAACCTGATTTGCCCCCAAGAGCAAACAGCGGTCTGAAGAATAGCGGTCGTCTATTTGATTCAAACTGACAAAATTTTCATGTTTCGAACTTGTGAACAGCGTTTAGAAGACCCCTACGATAACATTGATTGATGTGAATAACTATGCTTCCAGATGAAACATAGAGTGCCTATCTGATGTATGGTGTGTCTTTTAGTCTGTGCTAAATAAATGTATTTTCTTTCTTTATTTCTTTCTTTAACATAGAGAGCTGATCTAAGCGGTAAAAAAATGGCGTTGTTACCTTTATTTCGTGTTGAGAATGGTGTTACCATCGTCATTAAAAGATGTGTTGTCGCTACAAATATTAATATACCTGCAACAAAAACATAACCAAGTATTAAAAACTAGCATGCCAAGTAAAACAATTTATTTCAATTAAACCATTTACAGGCACTTTTGAATTGTCAAAATTAAATAGTCGGTCAGTTAGTCAGAAAGTTGAAGCTAGTTGCCCATTCCAAAGCGTAGATCTCTATGGAGAAGAACGGGCAAGAAACTCCACGGACACTCTTTTAAATCAAGACATTTTTACAAAATCCTGGTTACATTATTTTTATTGCTTCTATATGTGAGAACAATGTAAAGAAACAAATTAAAATATCAAATTAAAAATATAAAATTAAAAATAAGCCCTGGCAGCCAAGAGATGACCAGTCTCAACAGATGGCGCCCGTTCACGAACATGACGCGTGGATCAGCACCACCCAGCTCAACCATTTCGTAGGGAACCGAATGATCCAACACACGCGCCACCACCAGTGAGACATTTAAGTGAGCATGACATATTCTCAACTGCCATGCTCTTTCAAGTCAACATCAAAATATCATAAAAAACGGATCCATGGTTCTTACATTTACAAAATTTTCAAAAATGCTTCTAGATTATACAAAACTATAGTTTGCAATTTAATTAAGAGATGAGAGAAAAAAAAACTACTACCAATCATGAAGAGGTATTTAATACTGAAGTATTAAAAATCAATCCTGATTAAATAAAATAAACACAAAAAAAAAAAAAACAAAAAGGGGAAGTATCTCTTCCAAATATTGAAATTGTGATCAACTTGTAAGCCCAACTGCCTGTGGAGCAGGACCAGCATTAAGCCAAGCATTTTTATCTACTATATACTCGTCCAACTTATAATATGCTTGTCTACATAGTGTGCGTTTAATGCATGTTTTAAATTTCTTCTCATTTAGTTGAAGAATATCGAGTGGTATTTTATTATAACATTTTACACAGTACCCCATAAAAGAAGTTTTTACTTTAGACAATCTGAAGCGCGGTTGATCTAGTTTGTTCCTATTCCTAGTGTTAAAGTTATGCCTGTCACTTATCTTACTAAAAAGATGTAGATGTTTTCGAACGTACATAATGTTTTCGTATATATATTGACAAGGAACCGTCATGATGTTAATTTTTTTAAACAGTTGCCTTAGAGATTCGCGTCTGCTGAGATTGTAGATGGCTCTGACAGCCCTCTTTTGCAGAATGAAGATAGAATCAATATCTGCAGCCCGTCCCCACAGCAAAATACCGTAAGACATGATGCTATGGAAGTAACTAAAATAGACCAGTCTTGCGGTTTCCACGTCTGTTAATTGACGGATTTTCCAGACAGCGTAAGCGGCTGAACTTAGCCGCCCTGCAAGTGATGTTAGGTGAGGACCCCACTGCAGCTTTGAGTCAAGCGTGATACCCAAGAAAACCGTACTTTCGACGAATTCAAGTATCTCCCTATTCAATACAACGTGACATTCACTACTTCTAACATTCGGTAAAGCGAATCTAATGCATTTAGTTTTTTTCTCATTTAATACTAAATTATACATCTTTTCAAGGGTCTTCCAACCGGATTTAAACGTCATCTTTTTAGGTCTTCTAACGGGTTTGAAACGGTTGACAAATTGTAAAATTAACTATATATTCGTTGGGTAATCGACATTGTTGTCGATAGCCTACGTTAGTGGATCTGCACAGCCACATCACTAGCTGGCCGCAAGAAGCAGCGGCCGTACCATGCGCTGCACCGCATAAATAAAGTATCGTTTTGTGATTTTTACATTGCTTGTCTAGTCACTTAGCGACATAGGCAGGTACTTAAGTACCTAGTGGTTAAGGAGCAATGTATTTACTGCGAAAATAGTACAGTCGCTGCGATATTTGAAAACCAAATTAACGTGGTAAAAGCAAGAGTTATTTTACAATTTGTTGTTTTTCATAATTTTAAAGACAAATATAGTAAAACACTTTTATTTATTTATATGGTAGGTAAGTGATTTACAAAGTTTTGGTTTTGGCTTCGGTTTTTACAAGAAACCACTCACCAACACGGCATTCTTATATTTTTTCACGATCACGGTCGAAACCGAACTAGTTCGCGGAGACAGCCATTTGACTAGAACATGGTCATTTTGAACATACCGAGACGACACAGACACGCCCCCTTGCCACTTCTCCAGTTTTCTATGGTAAAACCACAGTAGGGATGCAGTTGTACCAAGTTTACCAGTAAATTTTGACAGGGCGGTTATACGTCTTTTACCATTTGGAGGGATAAATAGCAATGAAAGGAACTCGTAAAGAAGGAAGAAGGATTCGTAAAGAAACGAAACTGGGCGTATCATACTCTCCGCAACGTTTAGGCCTTGTGCAGTTAGAATTCAGCTCCTTTTTTTTTGTAGACAGTTACAGGAAGTACAACTAACCACAAGTAATAGACGAGAACTGCACATAGAAGTCCTTTTCCCATATAAACAGATCATTGTCTTCTTCATGCTTCTCCACGTGAGTCCACGCCCAGCAGCTGACCTTCCAGGAGTCGGGGACTGACTGGGATATGTTGATTGGTATAGTTCTGGAATTAGAAACGAATTTGTCTTAATTACTAAAAGGCTTAGCTGATCACGGTTTGTTAATGACTATAATTTATGGAGATACCATGGACTGATTAAGTATATACTTATTAATGCATGAGATTGTACATAACTAAAATTTACAAAATATTGCAAACTACGTTGAGTTTATGACCATAATCCTAATGATGAGCAGTCAATCTGCCTTTTCCAAACTATGTTGGGGTTGGCTTCGAGTCGTAACTAGATGCAGCTGGATACCAGTATTTTACATAGAGTGACTACCTATCTGACCTCCACAACCTAGGAACTTGGTAATACAATACCCCTAGGCAAGACTGGTTATCAGACTTTTGGGCTTCTGACCACCTGTAATGACTATCAAAAATCTACGAATGGCAGACGAGCCCAACTGCTAAACGTGCTTTCCAAGGCACAGAGTGGTCTCGGTATGTGATTGATAGTTACCCACCTACGGTCCAACCTTGGCATGCATTGCTTAACCTTGAAAATCAACCTGTGCGGCTGTTATTATTTAGCCACAAGCCCCTCACACATCTTCAATCACAATGATGAGCATTGGGCAAAATAGATTCATTAGTGTAATGCCTCAGCAGCATAGGGTACTAGTGTTCTGTGCTCAGCAGTAACAATGTCGAAATATTCGAAAAGTGCTGATTCTCAGCCTAATTTGAATAAAATGATTTGATATTGATTTTTTTTTTCAGGCACCACACATAACGGTACTAGCGGTTATTATATGCTCTAAAAAGTATTAAAGCATTTAAACTACATGGTTCCTACACTAGATGGCCTTAAAACACAAGTACAAAATAATTAAGATAATGTTATTACATACTTACAGATTTGTAGAATTGTTTGTAAAACCGCAGATGGAATTCACACCTAAGCTGAACAAGCTATCACTTCGCCACACTCCGTATGCTTCAAGCATTATCAGTATTATAGCTAGCTTCCAAAATAACTGAAATTATAATAACAAGTTAAATAAAAGCTTTAAAAAAATATATATTTGATTCGGAATTGAGATATTAGTTCCGAGTTTATTTCCCAAATAGAAGGAATATTATTTGAATTATATAGTGTATGAGATTTGTGAGCAATTACTAGTATCGGACAACATTAAAAGAAACTATACTTAAAATGATTGGTAACTAGTAGGTATTTACTTACCTTGAACTCTGTATTGTACAGGATATGCCTCTGTGCTTCTTTAGACATCAGTACCAGGTCAATCATTACTATGACTGGATCATATTCTATGTATTTATCCACAATCTCTTTACATTTCTCCTGAAATAAAATGTTTAAAAAAATGTTCATTATTGAATCTCTTGTGTAGCTTGTGGTTCTTTAAGTAAGTAACAAATTGTTCGCATACTATTAGGAAAGGGGAATACATCGTCAAATGTATCCTATTGTTAAGCTTTTTGAAGCAATTTTATTAGTGTCCGATAGACTCCCAGCTTTCAGTAGCAGTATGGTACCAATTTCTAGGTCGTTAAAGTAATGTATGCGTTTTTTTAGGTAATATAAATCGATAAGACAAGGCGAAGGCGCTTCGGCACTTGAAAATACTTAAACTTACACACTTAGTCAGCTTCAATACCGATGGTCCGTACGTACGGTATAGCGCAGCGGCTGCTGTGCCACAGTTCACACATTTATATTCATCGGTTTCACTCATTTTAACACTGAAATACTAAAAAAACACGAAATAAACATTACACTTTCCGATTACACCGGAAGTCTATCACAAACTTGCTTGAAAACATTGTGCTTGAAAAACGTCTGCTGAACGTCAAAGTCTTTATGCCAGTCAGTCAATGTCAGTGTTAAAATGAGAAACCGTTCAAAAACTAAAGTCTAGTAACAATTTATTGTTGTTAGAGTAATCAGAAAACAGCAATTGTTATAAAATTACTCTTTTTTTAATATCTTTGAAGCCATTATTTAAATGAATTAAAATATTAAAAGTTTTTATTATCTTTACCGAAAACGTGTTTGAAATAATGAAACCCAGTGACGCTTGATAGTTCAAAATATATGGTACAGATGACGCTACTAGGCTGTTTAAAGCTGGTTCGTAAGTAGGTTTGTTTTGTTTGTTGTTTTAAAGTGATCATGATGAACCTACCTATGATTATTCATGAACAGCTAAAGCTGTTCATGAATAATCGTGCGTATGAATGTGCGTGTGCGTATGAAAATACGTAGTGTTGGTAAACCAACACTACGCGTTCACAAAAGTACTCCCTATAGGATTTTGCCACTGCTATTTCGCTACCTACTCTAATAAAATATTTATGTAAAGCGTGCTGTACCTACCTACAAAAACCTGCGGCTAATCTTTAAAATTATCATCTGACCATCCGGCCGTCTGCCCGTAGATCTTCACCATCTCAGCAGTCTTTAACAGTTAGCACGAAGGCTTTCAAACTGTTTTCTCGCACTCGAGTTTCTAGGACTTGGAGACCCAGCAGTCGTCTATAGAGGCTAAAAAAAGAAACAATAGAAAACAAGTGCGTGTCGGACCACGCACAATTAGGTAAGGGTTCCGTAGATGTGACGAATTTATCCCAAGAACAAAGTTAACATTGTACATAATTGAAAAACATGTTCTCTCGGATATCTATGTCTCATAGGTACCTAGGTACCTACATTACACTAATTTGTATGTTTGTACGCTCAATATTGATAGATTTACCATGTTATTTTAAGACTATACTTCTTATCGGTTTTCATGTAGGTAATCTGTAAGCATAGAACGAATTTCTTTATTTTTTATTTTTATTTTAGGCTCAGTACTCGTAGTTTCGGAGATCAGCGAGGGGGAATAGTCAATTTTCATATAAGAATTTCCTAAAATAACTCCAAAACTGTTTATTTTAAAACTATACAAAAAAAAAATTCAGACCCTCACAACAAGTCCTTGATATGTCACACACACAGAACAGATAAATGTGGTCACACTGTACAGTTTACTAAACTTTTGTTTTGAATTTTCTAGTTTGCCCCCAAAAAGTAACCCCCATATTCAAAATTCATTTATTTACTTGTGTAAGTTATACCTATGTGTACTAAAAGACAATGCCCAAAGGTCGTACCAAAAAGTCTCATGCATCAAAATCAAAATATTATAGCAGGTAGGTAACTATTTTCATAATTTTTTACGACATCACGCGTCGGGATTTGATTTTTGAACAGGGAATTTAATTTAAAGTAAAGAAGTGTTGATTTTGTTGTATTCCCTTTTTTTTTTTTTTTTTTTTTGATGATGGGAAATCATCAAATGACTCCTCCCGCTCTGGGTGGAGCAGAAGGGAGTGTCAGACTTTTACTGACTAAAACCCACCCGTGTTCCTTCCTTAGCCCTTTATGTTCCAGGGCAGCGGTAAACCCTTTCGGATGGTCCCGCTACCCTGGAAAACAGGGGGACGGCGCGAACGCAGTCCCCACTACCAAAAATTACGCATCCGAGTTATCCACATTAGGGATAATCGCAGGGGTCAAAAATACACTACCGATTCTACATTACTTACTTAAAAATAACTAGAATAAAGTAGTATAGTAATTTTTACGATTAAGTATGATTTTTTTAGGGCAACATTGGCCGTTCATGTACAGACGCCAGCAGGTCAAGCTACCCGAAACTGTCAAATTTTCCCAATCAACCTTAATTCTTTAGCGATAAAGTTGAAAATCTATTAAAGAAATTTGACAGATTGTAGTAGCTTGATGTGCTGGCGTCTGTACATAATTATGACATCTCAAAAAAAATAAAGTACCCAGTTTGTCAGGGTATTCCGATTTTTTTGAAAATCTCCGAGACCCGGGTTTTGTTTACAAAAAAAACTTTTGTATGCAGCATGGTACGGGATTCCATTCATCCATGAGCATTGTCCTTTCAACTTAGTCAGTCCAATAGATTCGGAGCAAATTGGCCGTCACAGAGGTACAGACTGACGGACAGACAGACCGACAGACAGACACACGAGTGATGATAAGGGTTCCGTTTTTTCTTTTGAGGTACGGAACCCTAAAAAGAGCTTGAAGTGAGCTGTTTATCCCTAGCATTATGTACCTAGATGGAATGACAGCTCACTTGAAGTTTATTTCACCTAAGTTTTCACGGTGTGGTTTTTACAGAATATACCTACTGGCAAAAGTCTTTAAACAATGCCTGTCAAGATGTCGTCTTTTACTTAACCTAACTGTTTTTGGATAGTATTTGAACAGGCTTAGGGATGCTTTCCCCAGTCCTTTCCCTTTCCTTCCTATTTTAAATTTGCCGCCACGCGTACTCATCCAGCGCTGTGCGCGGGCCAAAGACAACCCATCGCTCCCGCCATCTGGCGGCATAAAGACGCAAAAACGAGTTCGAACGAAACGTAAGACCGGCCGGCAGCAAAGCGCGCGCGCGGTGAAAAACCACCAAAATATCGTGAAATACGACTGCTAGTGATACAGTGAGGTGATCTCCTGGCTCCCAGTATCCCGTGAGTACCTGACCTCTTTCAATTTTGTTTCCTCTAGCCTGTTTCTGAATAGGAACCTTCAAAAGCGTACTTGGCGATACGCGATACTCAATCATATTTTTGGTCCATTTCGAGCGCGAATACCTGTAGATTACAGTTTTTTCAGGCATTCACAGGTTCAATTTCAATAGAAAACTCTGAGAATTGCTAGATTTACGCATTTTTAAAGTATTATCCTACAAAATTGTGTTGGTCATACTCGCAGTGTAACCGATGCGGATTCAGAGGTCATCTTAATTAATTCGGGTTATAGCACAATAATTCACGTAATTTACGGAAATTATTGTTTGTAATCTTATTATCTTTATCTATTCACGTTATTTATACATTAACAAACGTTATTAAATAACTATTTCACCTAAAAGTATTGATTTACACCTAATAAATCTCAACTTAGTGTCGTATTTTCATACCTACATTACTTTTTATAAAAATACAAAATGGAAGAGGGTAAACTTAGACTTCTTCAATCTCAACGCGAATATGTTTATCGTGATATCCAAATCCTTTACGACTTATCCAAAACTATGATTCAAGATCGTTCAAAGGTATCGTCGTTCAAGGCGAGATATACTCGAATACATTCAATTCGCGAAGAATTTATTGAGTTATGTAGTAAAATTCAAACTTTGGAGTTAGCCATGAAACCTGATGCACAAGTGTGTCAAAAGTCTTTGCGTTCGTTTGATGATTTGTACTATGCCGTAATCAGTGCAGCGGCTGACTTGCAGATCGCTGATAAGAGCGGAAACATCGACGGGACGTCGCACTCGCAGGTGCCCGCGCGGGCGGGTGAGTCCGACTCCATGCAAACGGGACGTAACGTGCGGCTACCTAAACTTGAGTTACCTAAATTTGATAGTAAGATAGAAAACTGGCAAACATTTTATGATATTTACAAAACTTTAATTCACGATAATAATTCGATTTCGCAAATAGAAAAATTTCATTATTTAGCGTCTTGTTTACAAGGCCCGGCTTTGTCTATTATCAAAGGGGTTCCGATGACCGCCGATAATTACGAAGTAGTTTTTAATAGCCTGATCGAGCGTTATCAAAACAAGCGTATTATAGCTTTAACATATCTAGACAAATTCTTTAACCAGCCAGTAATAAAATCGGGTAACTTCCAAGATCTACAAACTTTAACAAACGTAATTTATGAGTCATACCATGCACTCCAAGCTTTAAAAATTGAAAATTTAGGTGATTTTATCTTATTTTGTTTAACGTCACGCGCGCTGGACTCGGACACGCGTAATCGTTTCGAATTTCAGAAAAACATTTCACAAATACCTACCTTTTGTGAATTGTTAAAGTTTCTTCAAGATTATGTTAAAATCTTAGAAACTAGTCATATATCTTCTAAATCTAATATCAACAACAATCCTATCCCCCGTAACCTTGAAGGGAAAAACCCTTCGCCCGCGTCTAGTAGGCAAAATAGCAGCGGATCCAAACGCTCATCTTATCTCGCAAAATCTATCCCACCTGCAAATGTGGCTTGTGCTCATTGCAGTGATGCGCACTCGATTTATCGGTGCCCTACCTTTCAATCCTTAGATTCTCGTGCTAGACTCGCGTTAGTACAAGGTAAAAACAATATGTGTACAAATTGTTTACGGACAAATCACGTCATAGAAAACTGTGTATCTAAAATGTCTTGTACGGTGTGTGGATTACGTCATCATACCCTATTGCATGTTGACCCAGCGTCATCCAGCGCCAGCGCAACTACTGGAGTGAACGTTACGGCTCATTCTCACGCCGCCGTTCCCAACCGCGATATGGTTTTACTAGGAACATGTCAGGCGCGCGCGTTCAACACCGCCGCCGGCACTCAATGTACCGTGCGTGCACTCGTAGACAGTGGGGCGCAGGATTGTTTTATAACCGCTGCGTGCGCGCGAACACTCGGGTTAAAACTCCGCCGATGTAATCTTCGCATAGCCGGACTAGGACAAAACTCAGTCACACAAGTAAAGGGGCTGACGGAATGCACTATACGACCTGTACATGGTGATGCTCCACACTTTAATATCAAGCCAGTCGTATTAGATAACATCACTGCTCTAATACCTAGCGTTAAAGTACCATCAGTCGTTCGAGAACGTAGCAACCATCTAGTGTTAGCCGATCGCGACTACGATGTTCCCGCCAAAATCGATTTATTAATTGGGGCGGAGCTATTCCACGAAATCTATGACGGTCGACGTATCAATCTGGGGCCCGGTTTACCTACCGCTCTGCATAGCGTTTTCGGGTGGATTCTGTCAGGGGCAGTAAACTCTAATTCTGCACCTTTAAACACCGCGTGCTCGTTAGTGGCCACCACATTTAAATTAGATGAGCAAATTCAAAAATTTTGGGAAGTGGAGGAACCACCGCGCGCTGTTATCACCGTACCCGAGAATGATACCTGTGAACGCATTTACACTGATTTAACCTATCGCGAACCTGACGGACGATACGTCGTACCTATCCTCTTAAAGGATGGCGATCGTTCTTTGGGTGAATCCTACAATAGTACCTTGTCGCGTTTGACTCATCTTGAAAAGAAACTTAATCGTCAGACTGAACTTAAATCCGATTATGTTAATTTTATGCGCGAGTACGAGAATTTAAACCATATGTATCCCGTACCTAACTCTGCGGTACCTACTCTCAATCGTTATCTTATCCCTCACAGTTGCGTCGTTCGCCCAGAGAGCACGACCACTAAATTGAGAGTAGTTTTCGATGCCAGTTCTAAAACTACTAACGGTCTATCTTTAAATAATATTGTATTCACTGGCCCTAAGCTTCAAGTGGATATTGTAGATATCATAACCGGTTTCAGATTACACACAGTAGTTTTAACTTGTGACATCTCAAAGATGTATAGAGGAATCTTGATTAGACCGGAGGATCGGAACTTTCAACACATACTATGGCGAGAATCTCCTAGTGATCCAGTTAAAGAGTACGAACTTGCGACTGTCACCTACGGAGTTAGTAGTTCGCCTTATCTGGCTATCCGCACCCTCCACCAATTAGCAGCCGATCATGGCGCCGCGTATCCACGCGCAGCTGAAGCTCTTCTTCATGAGACATATGTCGATGATATTACGACCGGCGCGCCCTCTGTACGCGAAGCCATAGAACTAAAAGATCAACTTATCAGTTTATTAGGTTGTGCTCAACTTGAGCTCCGAAAATGGAGTAGCAATTCACAATCCTTACTTGGAACTTTGCCTGTAGATCATTGTCAAACACCTAAACTTTTCTCTGAAGAAAGTGATAAACCAACGTTAAAAATCTTAGGAGTCCAATATGATCCTGTGAGTGACAATTTCAGTTACTCACAGTCCCCAATCGAGGACAATGAATGTACCAAGCGTTCCATCTTATCTAGCATCGCGCGTATTTTCGATCCTCTTGGGTGGCTCACACCTTTTATCTTAAAAGCCAAATTGCTCCTTCAAGATCTGTGGCGTCTGAATCTTTCATGGGACGAACCTGTGCCCAGAGACATAGCTCTAGAATGGCAGGGTTTTATAGCGGATCTTCATAACTTGAAAACAATAGAAATCCCTCGTAGAATTATACCTTCTCACTCTAAGGAATTTCAACTCATCGGATTTTGTGATGGATCCACTAAAGCCTATGGATGTTGTGTTTATCTTCGTGTCGTTACCTCTCACGACGTACAAGTTTATCTTTTAATTGCTAAGTCCAAAGTAGCACCTCTAAAAGTGTTGACTGTCAACCGCTTAGAGCTTTGCAGTGCTGTATTACTGTCCAAAGTAATAAATCGCATTCATTCTTTGCTTAGTTCAAAAATAATTTTGAATAAATCTATCTTGTTCACAGACAGCTCGACTGTATTGTCATGGTTGAACACTGAACCACATAAGCTTAAGACCTTCGTTGCCCACAGAGTGGTCCTCATTAACGACAGTACTGTGCCAACTGAATGGCGACATGTGTCCACCCATGACAACCCAGCCGACATCTGTAGTCGCGGCTTGTCTTGCTTATCTTTATCTTCTTCTCAAATCTGGTGGTCTGGTCCTCAGTGGCTGTCCAATGAACCCTGCAACTGGCCTGTCTCAGCAGTTGAAGGGTCAGATACCGTGCCAGAACTTAAGCCCGCATCACGCGCATGTCATACTGGTGTGACACGTGAAGCTGACTTGCTTGAGTCCATCATGGAACGCCACTCCTCTCTTTCCCGAGTGGAAAGAGTGGTTGCATGGATCTACCGTTTCATCAACAACGCGAAAGCTAAACGTTCTGAGCGTAACTTATTCCCTTATCTGACAGCCACTGAACTAGTCCAATCTCTAGATCATTTAACAAGATATGTTCAACATCAAAGTTTTAATGATGTCATATCTTTAATATCATCCAAGAAACCTTTACCCAAACATTTATCTAAACTCTCTCCTTTTCTTGACACTCGCGGAATCTTGCGAGTGGGGGGACGTCTCAAGCACGCGTCATTACCAGATCGCGTCAGACATCCATACCTCTTACCTAAGATTTCTCGATTGAGTACTCTTCTTATTGACCACTATCATACAACTTATCTTCATTGTGGGCCTCGCCTACTCCAATCTTTAATCATGCGTCGATTTTGGATACTCGGCGTTAGAAATCTTATCAGATCGCGTTTATCTAAATGCGTGACCTGTTTTAAAGTCAAACCTATTCCACTTCAACCTTCACAAGGTGATCTTCCATCTTCCCGACTACAACCGGGTCATTGTTTTCAAACAATCGGCATCGACTTTGGAGGTCCTTTTATGATAAAGGAAAGTAGACGTCGTAACGCTAAAACTTACAAAGCGTATCTTTGCCTCATAGTCTGTCACGCGACCAAGGCCGTTCATCTTGAGCTGGTTACTGAGCTCACATCTGAAGCATTCATAGCGGCCTTAGATCGTTTTGTATCGCGGAGAGGACTTTGTCACTCCATAGTCACAGATGGTGGTACTAACTTCGTGGGTGCCAGACGTTACTTGTCGGAAGTTAGCGAAATGCTCAACCGCGAAAGCGGTAGTATTTCCAGTCACCTCGCTTCTCGAGGAATCAAGTGGAAGCTCAATCCTCCTTCCGGTCCTCACTTCGGAGGCATTTTCGAGAGCGGTATAAAATCGACAAAATATCATCTCAAACGTATTATCGGTTCCCAGATTCTTACCTTTGAAGAATTTTATACCATCCTAACGAAGGTGGAAGCCATGTTAAACTCTAGACCCTTAGTGGAACTATCTTCCGATCCCGGCGAGGTTGACGCTCTTACAGCTGGTCACTTCCTCATCGGTCGACCTTTAGTATCTCTGCCTGAACCGAGGTATGCTGAAAACGAGACATTACGTACTCGTTGGCAGCTATTACAGCGCCTATCACAGAGCTTTTGGCGCACATGGCAAAGGGACTATTTGCATACCTTACAACAGCGAATGAAATGGTTTAAACACGGCAACCGTCACCCAAAACTGAACGATCTTGTAACCATTTATGAACCTACCTTACCTGCTAACGAATGGAGGTTGGGACGCGTTGTACAGCTCCATCCGGGTAAAGATGACATTACTCGTGTTGTGACAGTCAAAACATTGAAAGGCTTACTTGTAAGACCTGCTGTCAAAATTTGTCCTCTTCCAATCGAACAAAATAATTAACTTATCTACACATATTTCTATACTTACAATTTAACGCACTTATAACATATCAACATTTTCAAGTATTTAGTATTATATCAAATTATGTATTGCATTTAAACTTATTTTGTTCTTATCAGCTTAACTTTAAACTTAACATCTTACCAGCATGATGACAAATGAATCTGCATAGGCCGTAAGTATCGAACTTCATCTATCTTATCTTATGAAATCCCTGGGTGATTTCAAATGGGGGGATATGAACAGGCTTAGGGATGCTTTCCCCAGTCCTTTCCCTTTCCTTCCTATTTTAAATTTGCCGCCACGCGTACTCATCCAGCGCTGTGCGCGGGCCAAAGACAACCCATCGCTCCCGCCATCTGGCGGCATAAAGACGCAAAAACGAGTTCGAACGAAACGTAAGACCGGCCGGCAGCAAAGCGCGCGCGCGGTGAAAAACCACCAAAATATCGTGAAATACGACTGCTAGTGATACAGTGAGGTGATCTCCTGGCTCCCAGTATCCCGTGAGTACCTGACCTCTTTCAATTTTGTTTCCTCTAGCCTGTTTCTGAATAGGAACCTTCAAAAGCGTACTTGGCGATACGCGATACTCAATCAGTATTCAAGAGCTGATACGACGAGTACCATAGTTTTAACATAATAAGCAACAGGTATTTGCAAGCCCTCAGGACGTGAAAGGACCCTCAGGGTTCATAATAATTGCAAATCAAATCCATGTCGACATACGAATCAACTTCAAAAACAGGCATTGAGAATATTCGTTATTGTGTTCATTACCAAGGCAGTCAGAACAAAATTGCTTTTCGTCGAAATATTGACCTTTTTCTACCTGTGATACGTAGGTACCTATAAATATATTTTTGAAGTAATAATCTTTCGCCCTCCGTCTCTTGGACTATTTGCCACTCTCCTTTGTTAAGAGCTGGTCGTGTACAGACTATTGATCGATGAATATTTAAGTAGGTAGAAATTGGTATTCTAAATACCTATCGGCCCCTCCCCAAAAACATTGAATGGCACGTCGTCAATTCAATTTCTTTGGTAATGGTGTTATTTACGTTCAGCCATTCGGAATATTTCAATGATTTTTTAAAATCGGTTTTATCATTTCTTAGTAGAAATTAATCATTCAGTCATTGACATAGGCCTCCCTCTAAGCATCGTCACAGTGACCAGTTCTGTGCTTCTCGTATCCAGCGGATTTACGCGACCTTCACGACTTTCTTCCTAGCATAAGCATAATCAGCGACTCCGTATCAAAGTAGCGACAAACAAATACGCGACAAATGTTAGAGCGACAGTACGAGCCTATAATGTTCCCACAGCAGTGACACAGGCCTCAATCTACCACGCGGGCCCAGTGCGGGTTGGTAGGTGTCACATGTCTTCGAATTTTAGGTTCTAGAACATACTGGTTTCCTCGCGATGTTATCCTTCACCGTTTTGAGAGCAGTGGTGATGAAATAATTGCGTCTGTGTGGGTTCGAACCACTTTACTACTGGGCCACACTGTGCCACCACTGCTCACCCACTGGGGCACCACTGCTTACCCACTAGAGCACCTCTGCTCACCCACTGGGCCACCTCTGCTCACCCACTGGGCCATCACTGCTTACCCACTGGGCCATCACTGCTCACCTACTGGGCCATCACTGCTCACCCACTGGGCCATCACTGCTCACCCACTGGACCATCACTGCTCACCCACTAGGCCATCATTGCTCACCCACTGGGCCATCACTGCTCACCCACTGGGGCACCACTGCTTACCTACTGGGCCATCACTGCTCACCCACTGGTCCATCACTGCTCACCCACTGGGCCATCACTGCTCATCCAATGGGCCATTACTGCTCACCCACTGGGCCACCACTGTTCACCCACTGGGCCATCACTGCTCACCCACTGGGCCATCACTGCTCACCTACTGGGCCACCACTGCTCACCCACTGGGCCATCACTTCTCACCCACTAAGTTAGCTGTCTTTACATCACTAGGTGACAAGACGTGCAACAGCTCGTGAGCATCAGCTAGGGATTGACACTAGGTAGGATTGACAGCTCCCTTCAAGCTTACTTCACCTAAGTTTTTAATAGAATATAATGGCTGTTCGTGCAGTGCTGACAGTTTAGCGGAAGGCACAGCGTGGGGGCCTTCCCACGCTGTGCCTCGTCACAGTGACCAGTTCTGTGCTTCTCGTATCCAGCGGATTTACGCGACCTTCACGACTTTCTTCCTAGCATAAGCATAATCAGCGACTCCGTATCAAAGTAGCGACAAACAAATACGCGACAAATGTTAGAGCGACAGTACGAGCCTATAATGTTCCCACAGCAGTGACACAGGCCTCAATCTACCACGCGGGCCCAGTGCGGGTTGGTAGGTGTCACATGTCTTCGAATTTTAGGTTCTAGAACATACTGGTTTCCTCGCGATGTTATCCTTCACCGTTTTGAGAGCAGTGGTGATGAAATAATTGCGTCTGTGTGGGTTCGAACCACTTTACTACTGGGCCACACTGTGCCACCACTGCTCACCCACTGGGGCACCACTGCTTACCCACTAGAGCACCTCTGCTCACCCACTGGGCCACCTCTGCTCACCCACTGGGCCATCACTGCTTACCCACTGGGCCATCACTGCTCACCTACTGGGCCATCACTGCTCACCCACTGGGCCATCACTGCTCACCCACTGGACCATCACTGCTCACCCACTAGGCCATCATTGCTCACCCACTGGGCCATCACTGCTCACCCACTGGGGCACCACTGCTTACCTACTGGGCCATCACTGCTCACCCACTGGTCCATCACTGCTCACCCACTGGGCCATCACTGCTCATCCAATGGGCCATTACTGCTCACCCACTGGGCCACCACTGCTCACCCACTGGGCCATCACTGCTCACCCACTGGGCCATCACTGCTCACCTACTGGGCCACCACTGCTCACCCACTGGGCCATCACTTCTCACCCACTAAGTTAGCTGTCTTTACATCACTAGGTGACAAGACGTGCAACAGCTCGTGAGCATCAGCTAGGGATTGACACTAGGTAGGATTGACAGCTCCCTTCAAGCTTACTTCACCTAAGTTTTTAATAGAATATAATGGCTGTTCGTGCAGTGCTGACAGTTTAGCGGAAGGCACAGCGTGGGGGCCTTCCCACGCTGTGCCTTCCGGTAAACTGTCAGCACTCCAGAAATTTATGGCCCCATCTCTTATAAGTTCTGCGAGTAATAAACCCCGCCTGCACTGACTACACGTCTGCCATTTTCTTTCTTGCTAAGTTCTTTATGTAGGTAACCAGTAAATCATGATACAGTATGGATCACCAATCTCTTCAAGAAAATTCTGAACGCACCCACTCGGTTTAACAAGCTTAAACATAAGATACCTTCGCAATATAAATGTAAATTTTGCCAAAGTACCTTGGTCCGAGAGGCCTACGAAGTGGCACTTTTATGAACCAAGCCTTATCCGAATTTTAATAAAATAATTCAAGACGGCTCCCATAAAAACGAACTTTGAATATGAAAAACTCTTTGATGGCTTTTGGTTCATATTTTAAAAAAGGTTTATATATTAATTAATCTTTTGAGCAAACTTTTCATTAACTTTCTTGCTTACTTTTTAAGTTATGATAGGATGTTGCTCGTTTCCAGTAATTGTTTTGCTTCATTGTAGGTTTGTCGACGTACTTATAAGGTCTAGTTGGTATTAAGATCTTTAATTATATTTACTCGTATTATTGCCTATTGGTTCAAAGATTCAAACGTCCGTGCCCATAGATTGCTCTCATGAAATTCATCCCATAAAATATTTGTGTCTACTTTAGTTCACTTTATCAGCACTTTGTAAGTGTTTAGACAAAATACGACTTGCAGCACAACAGAATTCATTTTGGAACAGCTTTCGTAAAGGATAAAGGAAGATAAAGGATAAAAGATTCCACTTAACGATAATTTGGATTTGTAGCTCTCCGTAAACGCCTAGCTTTCGTGTGTACTGTCAGCTGAGAGACGAAGGCTTTCGTGCGTTTTCCTAGTATCATTAAAACTATCTAGGTTAGGTACTGTGTTCAGTCTTTCATGACTTTCTCTAGAAGTGAAACAGAAACGAAATTAATTCTCATCGGTTCTCCATCCCCAATATCAATTTCGCATTTCATAGAAATAGCACCTTTTCGGTGGAGACCCTACGAAGCATACGTTTACACTACAAGACTTTTCTAGCCTGGGGGTCTACTCCGAAGTAGTATCGGCCGAATGTTCGGCCGTTTCCTGCTAGGAAGTTCCTATTTGGTTCGGTCGGTTCCGATCCTACACTCCTACACTCTTTCGAATATTGACTATGTTCCCTACCCAACGGAGCAGATCCGAACTTTTTTCGCATTTTTCAATAATATTCGGTTCGGCCATGTGTCGGTCCGATCCGAACTTTCGTACTTCGGAGTAGGCCCTGTCATGATAGCGACATCGCGACATATGTACTGCGGGGTTTATTTATAAACGATGATAGTGACGTTCAAACGTCATAAATGTGTGGTTAAACAGTGGCTAATCATTATTTATCTTTAAGCAATGTTTATAAATAAACCCCAACATGGTTTGTTGAACATAGTTTTTTTATTAGCTTTCGTTGGAATGTCTGAGTTGACTATTAAATGCATAATTACTAATCAGATCTGGCATAGGTACTTTGAATTCAATGACTTCTTCTAAAGAATTTATAAGAAATTAACTTTCACCAACATTCTTTGAGTAAAGCAGAAGTATTCATAGGAAGATGTGATTTTATTGATAATGCGAGCCTCAGTTTATTTCGCAATCTCTTTCTTAAATTATCTCCCACACCACCTCTATTAAAATATTCAGGAGTATCATTCGACCTTCTTACTTAAAACCTAACTGGCTAAGCACATCGTGGGCACTAAAGTGGCCTCCGGCCTGCCAGGTTATTCCATTAGAGGTGGCCGGTGCGGGCCGCGCGCACCGCTTTTGGGTCGATTTTAAAATAATTGGACGGCATAACTGGATCATCCGAGCTAGGTAAACTTTGTGGTGTACTAAGAGATAGGATTTTGAGAACAGTTTTTAGCTGGTGATGTGAAGTTTATCTACTTGTGTGTTTAAATTAACCATTTACCATTTTTATCATTTATGTACACACATATAAACAGACAATGAAAAACAGAACAGAAAAAATAGGTACAGAGGTGATGCTTATTCATAAGAAATCTCTTCCAGCATACCTGAGATAGGACAATAGATACAGAGATGTAGTTTTTAGATATAGATACAGAGATGTAGTTTTTAGATATAGATACAGAGATGTAGTTTTTAGATACAGATACAGAGATGTAGATTAACTTCCTGTGTTTAAATCTCTGCTCTCATTTTCCTGTTGGAGTCCTTGGTTTAATTTTTTTCTCGACGCTTTTGATGGAGGTTTTACTAGGGATGCTTTTGATAGGGATTTTATGTGAATAATCTAATAATACAAAGGTCAAGGAAGCAGAAAGATAAAGGAAGACTTATGGCGAAAAATTTAAAGCGGTGTAAGAGTTTTGGGGAGTCCCATGTCTTGTTGTTGAGAACTCAAACCCCAAAATAAAAATGACAAAAGCTAAAGAAAACCAACAAAATAAATAATATGCTAAACAGAAGAGTTAACAGCACCATCTACTGTACAGCATCCATTATCCTCGAAACAGCGAATTGGAAATACATATTCAATTGAATCTGAACTCGAAGGAGCCGAAGCAGCGAGTCTCAAACGATTACAAATTGCGCATAATCATTGACAGCTCTACCCCTCCAATAACAATACATAAATTACCCGCAGAATAAGCGTTGTCAATAAGAGGATCGGAATCGGCCATTCCTTTTGCGACAGTAAAAAGGAACGGCGTGATAAAAAGTTTTGGAGAGCGTGAAATGGCTCCTGAATTCATTATGGAACTGAGTTGAACGTCTTGACTTCCTTCCTTTAATCGATATCGCTGTCGTTACCATTTTTTAGATCAATTTTAACTTTTGGTAGGATTTGTTGATGGCGATTGAAAATAGTAGCTGTAGGATCTGGACAGAATTTTGAAGAGCATCTGTAGTATTAACAGCTACAGACAATTTTCACTAGGTATATTATATTAGACAAGTCTTTAGTAAGTTTATCCGAAATTGAGAAAAGTTCGCATGGGTTTAGTCCTACAGATCTAAAAAGAGTTGAGGTCAAAAAAGCTGTTATTGATGAGAAACTACTTCTTAATGTGATAAAGTTTCAGAAGCTAACAACTACGTTGAAGTTACAGCTATCAGTTTGTTAGCTTGTTTTAAGTTGTAAGAAGTTTCAATTGATTATTCGGATAGTGTGCTGTTTTACGTTCAAGAAATTAGCTGTTTTAAACTGCAACTTATTTTTGATACGTTTCTGGAAAAGAATCCATCTAGTATACACATAAAGGAAGAGAGCGGGTGGCTTTAAAAAAAATAAGCTTAGAATAAGTAAAAGCACATTTTTAGACAAAGAGTCTGATTTCTTAAAATAGAAAAGGTTGCACTGCATTGCTTCAATTAAAACGGGTGCTGGTTACTAAACGTAGCTCGGTTAAGCTTCTGGAAGTGTACCATGAAGAGACCTTTCTACAATTCTCAGGTATGTATAGAAAGTCCTTAGTCCAATTTCTCAATGCGGCGTATAGCATTCAGTGTGCCACAGCGGTGCGCTTCCAACACCGCTATTTCCTTTTTACCGTATTTCGTCCAATAAAGCCAATTTACTGACCGAACGCCACTAGACTTTTTCACAGATATACCATTTAATATTTATACTCCATGTACTTAATATTTAAGTGCACCCTCCGAATTAATGGCTTCGAGGTACTTGGCCTAGTTGCCCAAATAAAATTCTGTTTTTAGGTTTTAGTATGCTGTTAGGGATGGTTCGGTAACGACGTTGGGCCCGAACGAGTATTGAAATTAAATTACTTGTGTATTTGGTACATTAAAGTAATGTACGAAAGTGGCTCGGCTGAGCGACTGAGTAGGTTAATGTTTACCATTATTAATGTATTCATGTTTACCATTATTAATGTTTTAAGGCTTCGTGTTTTATGGAATAAAGATCTTATAGCCTTGACAGGCGAGGTTAAAGTAAGTAGTGTGGTGACCCCAACGGTGGGTTCAGTGCATTATCCAGGCGCGGCTACTGAGCCCCCCGGCTCAGTAGCCGTGGCTTGGCCACCCACGGTGAACCCAAGAGGAACCCGAGGAGGGGCCGCTCGTCAGGGCTTTGCCAGTAAGCCGACGACGAAGCGGCCAACAAGTAGGTTGCGGTGTCGTTTGGAGGACATCGCAACTGAGACAGGCCGCGATGTCGTATGGGAGGCATCACGGCTGAGGGTTGGAGGCCGCGGCGGTAGAGGAGTGCCGGTATTGCGGTGCGCCGCTCTCCTTACCTTCCGCGGCCTTGACGGGGTTGCCACCGTCTGATGGCGGACGCGGTGGGACCGCAGGGGAGGAAGAGTGTTGGTATGACGTTGGCTGCTCTCCCTATCGTCTGCGGCTAAAATTTGGAAGGCGGCTTGGCCAATGACCTGAACCGTCGCAGGGGGACCAAGGGTGCCCAAACACGGAGTCATCTGGCGACTCCGTGTTTGGGCACCCTTGATCCCCCTGCGACGGTTGGATGTACTGGTTTGGTCCCTAGGGTGGTCACGGCGTGCTATATGTTCTGGTGCGCCGGTGATGGGGAGTACTCCCCAGAGGAGGGTCCGGTGACGGACAGCCGCGGCGGGTTCATGAATGAGTGCTAACACGTGGCCGTGTTCCCGCTGTAAGCGGCAGAGGAGGACACCGTGGAGTTTTAGTGGGTTAGAGTTCCACATAACTGCACTAACTCCCCGTGTAGTGCAGAATGCATGTGCATTTCTCCACGATAAAAAAAAGGTAGTGTGGTGACAGTTTAAATATTGAGATTAATTCATATCGCAGTATTGTAATGAGAGAGGGATTTGAGATCTGTCGTTTCAAATTGTTATTAGACTGAAAGTCTAACACGTTTTCACGGATATAAAATTCATCCTGATAAAAAAACAAGGTTTTAAAAATATTCATGTTATCATTAAGCTTTTAGAATGCCTGGTACTCTGCTACTTCATTCTTAATTGGATTCCCTTCCAATTACACCAGAATTTAACTTACAATATTATCATTCCATTTGCCTTCAAGTATCGCCGCCCATTCCTATTCAGAACACGTAAAAAGGATCTATTTTAGTACCGACAATGTGTTTAAAAAGTGCAAAGCGCAAGTCATTCGACTGAACTGAACGGTCTTCACAAAGCTGGGCTCGATACAAATTGAATTCTGTAATGACTTGGGGGCGACTTTGTAAGGGCCGACGGTACAAGATGTATTTGTATAGGAGCTAAAAATAGGCTAGCATGAGTATGGAAAATCATTCAATTCAATTTACACCGTCGTTAGGCGGTGTAAATGAAATGTTTAGGGGAAAATAGCTGAGATTGTAGTTGTACATAGGTAATGAATTATAGAGAAGTATGATAAACCGGGTGTAAAGTTCACTCTTTCTCTATAGAAAAGGGAGGATCCTCCGACAACTGCCTGACGTTTTTATGTCGGGACGTGGTATACATGCTACTTGCGCGGTGAACGTCAGTGTGATGCGTAGTTCGCATGCGGCGATGGAGGTCACTCCACATCACTCCCGTCCGGAGACCAGCAGCCGGTCGATTCTGTAAAAATCTCACCGTGAAAACTCAAGTGAAGTGAGCTTTAAGTGAGTTGTCAGTAGTGTCAATCCCTAGCATTATTTGGAATGACAGCTCACTCCACGCTCACTTCACCTAAGTTTTAACGGTGAGATGGTTACAGAATCGCACTACAGTACGATTCTGTAATCATCTCACCGGTAAACGCTTTCGCTGACTTCATCGCGTCCCGTCCGGCAGACTTCTACACTAAAGGGATAAACAAACTGCCATTAAAATGGCAAAATTGTACAGATAATTTCGGCTTGTACTTGATTAGCTGAAATAAAAAAATTACCAAAATTTTTATATTTTAAAATTATCATACATATCTCCAATTTCATAGGTAAAGACCTAATATTAATCGTTCTAACCATTATGTTTAGCATTTCTGGAGGCACAGGACTATTCCATTGCGATAAACATTTGGATACTCACAGAGGAAAGCGGCGTTACGCTTCCGTAAGATAACAGAAACTGTAAGGGTGAGACTTGGTGACGGGCAGAGCGACAAGTGGGGAGGAAGTTTGAAGTTTCCCCCTTATTTATTACTAACCGCCGCGGTTTCACCCGCATAAGTTTCGATCCCGTGGGAATATCGGGATAAAAATATCTTATGTGTTAATCCTGGTTATAAACTGTTTGTGTGCCAAATTTCATCCAAATTCGTTCAGTAGTTTTTTCGTGAAAGAGTAACAAACATCCACCCATACAAACCTTTCGCGTTTATAATATTAGTAGGATTATTATACTAAGCCGGTTTTCTACGAAGGATCATTGTGGGTATGCCGCATTTGCGATTCCTCTTGACGTACGTCAGTAGTTTTAATAATGCTGTTTGATATCCACATAAAACGAAGCGATGGTTTTGGCTGTATTAATTGGAAGTAAAATACTTGTATTTTTTTTTTGCTAAAGGCGCTACCGATGGTTCTCCTATTCCAAACTACAACGCTGTTCTACCACCACCAAGACAGTATCCCAAACATTAATATTCATTAACAGTCGTTGGCAACAGCCACTCCCAGCTAACTTATAGCACTACTATAGCAGTATGTTTTAGTTACAACTGCTTTTAGATCTCTTGTTCTTGCTAATTCAAATCATAAAGAAGGTGTTCAAAAGTTATTTATACTGCAAAAGAGAATAATGCACTCGAAAACACTAAGAAGTAAAAAGCGTCAATTTTATTTATGGACAGGATGTCCTGACCGCATTTCAGTTATGGCAGCCAATCTCAAAGGGGACTAGCCTTCGGCGAGGAAGATACGTATTATAGTGCACAAGTGTGTGAGCGGACACAGGTGCACTCCCTTTTCCTTTACTCTTATAGTCCGATGGGACGGAAATCTGACACGACCGGGGCTTAACGTGCTTTCCGAGACACGGGCGTATCATACCGCCAACTTCCAAACTCCGCGCAAAATGTAAACGTGTAATTTTGATGGAAATGTCCATATTACGTAGTAAATTTATAATTTTTCATGATTTGAAAACGGCACATTTGCACCACAAATCACCTAGTAACTGACAGTGACAAAATGTTCGAATGAAATGAACGTTTTCAGTCATTTGTGGTGTAAACGGGCCATTTAAAGTTCATTCTGAACTCTAAAATTACGAAACAAAAAACATTACAAAAACAAATAATCCCACTTATAAAAACTCGTTTCCCTTCTCCGCCAGTCGTGTTCTTAACAACTCAGAACATCATCTACATAAATTGACTGCAACACGTCGGTTCAGAACAGAAAAGTAAGTACGTAAGTAATCATGAAGACTGACGGGTAAACTCAGTCTCGTGGTAAACCGGCCTATTTTAATTATGTTGCTCAATTTTGTTTTGAGTAAGTTGGAACATGATAAAGAAGAAGGTTGGATTGGTTCGTAAAATAAATTATATAAGTAATTTACTTATTTTTTTATTACTGGTTAAACGTTGGGAAATGGAAACGTTAAATATTAGAGAAAGAAGAGATTTAATTGCAATCGGTGTAAAACTATAACTTCAAGACTTACAAGTACGAAACTCAATAAAAATAAGTAAAAGCATCTTTATCATCTTCATAATTTCAGCCCGAAATCACCCACTTCTAGGTATTAGAGCTCCCCTTTTCTCAAAAGCATCTTACAAATACTATATACCTACAGAGATATTTCATCAAAGCTAAAGTTTTATATTACGACATTTTTATTTGACTCTGCGTTATAAAGACACTCATCTAAAAATGATAATAATGCATATACGAAATATGTGTACTATCAGATGATATCAGATGGTCTACATTTCCAGCCTATAAAATCCTTCAAAATAAAATCCCAGAGGTCTTCCATTCGTAAAACAAAGTAGGCTGTTCTATTCAGTTCCATTCATAGTATTCAAGATGGCCGACATGTTGTCAGACAAACGGTATTTAATTATAAATAAGGCACGCTACACACGCTCGTGACTCATTGTAATGTTCGGACAATAGTCTCGGCTGGTAGGGATGGTACGTTTGTCAATTGTCGATAAATAATACCAGCATATTATTATTGTCCCAGGGCAAAGGCCTCTTCTGATACAAAGAAGGCACGAGCATTGATCACGACGCTTTCTCAAGATGGGTTGGCGACGTCAGACTTGTACTTACCTATGGATCCTTGACATTTGAATTAAAATTATTTTGTTTTATTAACTACAAGTCCAGCGCCGTCACTGCGTAGCATACACAATCTGAATGATTTTGCAGGCTATTGCTTCATGTCCAAAAGTCTGCTCAACATCATAAATAACGAAATAAATTTTGTGGAACTGTCAAAATCACACTAACGTGTGTTACGTAACTGCCCCGCTGGTTTTCTCACGATTTTTCCATCACCGATGTCACTGATGTCTAAAATAAACTCAGAAAGTCACATTGCAATTTCCCGAGAATGAACCCACAACCTCGAGCATGAGTGGTGAAACGTTAGCTACTGGGCCACAACGTTTGTTGATAGACGAAAATTACTTTGTAGCTACCATTATTATTTACAGAATTATAGCCGATCGACCTTGTTAAAACTTTGACAAAAGTTCTACTACTAAACTGTACTACAAAAAAAGATTACTAAGTATAATCAACAGCAAAAGTAGATGATCAAAATCAGAAATTCCATACTAATGAACGGAATTCGCGTCAGAACTGTGTGGCGTCGAAGTGATTCAACAGTATGTGATTGTAAATTATACCGAACATTTACTACTAGTACAGCTGCCATATAGCTGCGAACTCCGTTCATTAGTATTGAATTTCTGATTTTGATCATCTACTTTTGCTGTTGACTGTACTACTAAACTTTGACGAATACTTTAACAAGTGAGTATACTTTAACAAAGTTATGTTTTACGAATAAAGTCTACTTCTACTAATATTAATGTTATTTATTTTATATACACTTTACCAGCAATAAAAATATTGGTGTAAAGAGGCGCAAACTACTTAGAGATATTCATCTAAACGATCTAAATATTTGCAGAGTACGGCTACGGCGTAGCGCGTAGCATGACTTAAGCTACGTCGTAGCAGCCGCGTAGTAGTTCCAGCAGGATCAAAAGTGGGTTCTCATTTCACCAGACCATATCCCCTGGCAGTGGCTCATATATATTCATATAATATTGGAACAGTAACATAGACTTTCTATCGACTATCGATACGTATTTTCTAACGTTCCTAACTCTTTCAAAAGAGGCTCGCAAGATAGCAGATAGAAAGCGCTTCAATGTCCATTGTGTTGCTATAGAATCCAGTTGTAAGTGTTTCAGCCGATGAACTAGTTTAATGAACGCTTGCAAGTTGTTTCTATTTCAATCTAAAAGTTGTTTGGCTCTCTCATTCGTAGCTTGTTGATTGTATTAGTTATTCTCGTGAGTTTTGTATTGAATCACGAGTATATATTTATTTTCGTTAAAGCAGTGGCGATATCAATAGACACGATAAGAGTCCATAAACTATTTTCCGAGGCCCAGAGGATACAGAGTGTCAGAAAATAGCTTTTACTAAAACCCAACGTTAAAAGTCAAATCGTTTATTTCAATTAGACCATTAAAAGGCACTTTTGAATGCCATTTACAAGAAAAAAGAAGAATTGAATAGCAGTGTCGTATGGAAATGAATGGACAGGAAGCTACTTACTTAGTTAAGTACTAATATTTTGTTAAAATTATTTAAATAATCATTTATATAAAGTCGATATCTTATCTTATGATAAGATGAGTGTCATAAGACTTATTCCCTTTACTTTCTTAATCACTCACTAATGATTAAACAACTCAAATAAACGAACCCAATAAAAAAGTTCACGCTTAAAACTCAGTAAGTAAAGAACCCAGAGTTTCAACAACTCCACAAAGCATTTAATGCCGACTTCTATTTGATGGAGCACTCAACCCGCAGCGAAGGTTGTCATTACCTGTAAAATGTTTACAGCGTCGTAACCTCCACGTTTATGCACCAATCGGCAACGAGACTTCTCATTCAATTACTGCTTACATTATTTGGAAATGGTAATGAGCGATTGATGCTAAGGCTGACAATGTAAGGGGACTTTTAAGACTTTCTTAATAATTTTGTGTTTGATTGTGAAAATGTTTTATAGCCTGGAAAAAGGGTTATGGCCACAGTGCTATTGAATGTGTTGACGGAGTAAATATAGAACAAAGTAATTTGGAAAATAACCAGAGTTATAACCGATAAAGCTTGCAGAGTTAGCATGCTGAAGTGGCAATGGGCAGGCCATTTTTGTCGAAGGACCGATGTCCGGTGGAGCTGGCGTGGAGTAGAGACCGCTTATAGGCAAGCGTAGTATGGGACGCCCCCCAGCTAGATGGACGGATGACCTCAAAAAGGTGCCTGGGACAGACTGGATGCTGAAGAAGGAGGACATAGTGTTTTGGCGTTGCGGGGGAAGGCCTTTGTCCAGCAGTGTACTGCAATTGGCTGAGTAGATAGATTGAAATAATAAACTGTTTAATAAGTTTTATTGTACCTATTTTTTTCAACAAATAAGACGACAGCTACGAATCACTTTAGGATTAATTGATTACACTCCTAATAGTTGTGTTTTGGAATGAACTAAGTTGTTGAGAGGCTCACAACTCTCAACAACGCAAACAACGTACCATTGAACTCGTCATTTTCATTTTCATTGAACTCATGATTAACTTCAACAAAAACGAAGCAGAAATTCGCTCCGCTATTCATCTTTCCACCTAACATTAGTATTAAAACAACGTTTGTGCTCGAACTATCCCGGGCACCGTGATTGGAAAAAAAGTGCTTAATATCCCGTCTCTTTAGATTTATAACCTATTCTGTTACGGACCGCTTTTGTGTGAAATTCCCATTACTAGCCGTACGCCCGTACAGCTATTTTTTATTGATGTTCGCTCAAAGAGATAACAATGTAACTTAGTTTAGCTCCTATCCTGACACTGTGATGTATTTTTTAACGCAATATCCTTTGTGTGCATGATATACCTACCTACCGGTGTGGCTCTAAACTATTTTATAGACATCTATTTGCAGGTAGTAGAATATACGTTTTGTCACAGTTAATTTTTTCAACTCTGTAACTTTTGTTAAACTTTTACGTCGAAATATATAAACGTTACTTAGCTCGAGTTTGAAAGACATTTTCCAGGAATAACGCTTAGCCAAAGTACGTGCTAAGTAAAGTTTATGGGCCTTAGATTTCATAAAGACATTCGATGTAAAAGTTACATAAAATATTGATAATCAGTTATTACCTTTCAAATAGATACATAAAAAACAAAATATGTATATTTTTAAACCCACGAAGGATGTAAACATTGTAATGGAAAAAAGATTTAATAACATTTTGGAAAATCCCCGACTAAATGGAAATGAGTAACGAAAGATAAAAATAAAAAATCCTGTTTGGCGCTGCCACTGAGATCCTGTTACCGATTGAAATTAAAATATAATAGCAGTATATAATAGAAACGTTATTATGTGTCTCGTAGGGATGCAGCAATTTAGATCAATTAGAGACCACATTATTTTATTTACGTACCCAACGCAATTTCCATTAGTCACAAATTCATAAAATTGCAAAACTTTAGATCATTTTGGGGCAGGGATTGGCAGTCTCTGGCAGATTTTTTATTTTGAAAACAGAACCGTATTTAAATCGGACTAACCGTCTTGGAGATAAACGGCAAACATTCTTTTTTTGCACACACAACGTCTCACCCTAAACGCATACACCTTCCCTTTCCGTCGTGGGTAACAAATAAGCAAAATATATTTTTTATTTGCTCAATGTACTCATACAGTTATGTACAGACTAAGCTAAAACTTAAGAGTACACAACCCTGTTAGGATGCAGCAGGTAAACACCAGCAGCAGCAGCATCTAACTTATAGCTAGTTACTTAAAGTTAAATTATACTGATATCTAAAATAAATAAAAAAATAAAATAAGCCTTTATTGCTGTTAGATTTTAACTTATTTGACTAAACATTACTTTTTAAGAATAAAATAAATGATAACAATAGAGGTAAGAAAACTACATATAAATTAACTAAACTAAAATGTGTTCTCGGCATTCGGCTTGTCTCTCCTCTTAACAGCTTGTCTTTCGACAAAGGCCTCCTCTAAGGATTTCCATTTCTTTCTGTCCTTTGCTGTACGTAATCATTCTGGGCCAGCTACTTGCTTCAAATCGTCTTCCCATCATTTTGGTGGTCTTCCTCTACTTCTTCCGGTTTCTCCATCTCTATTCCGTTATTATTCTGTCTGCTGTGTGAAATGTCCAGGGATTATTCTGGTCCATTTCTCTTTCTCCTCTCTCAACATATTATGTCCTGTCCAACGCCATTTTAATTTTCTGCATACTGATTGAACTTTTCCAAACTTAGTCTTTTCTTTGATCTTTCTTAATTGTATTTTATCCCTTCTTCTTACTCCCAATACGCTTCTCTCTATCCCGTTCTGACATATATTTAATTTATTTTGTTGTTGTTCGGTTAAGGCCCAAGTTTGGCACCCGTATGTGAGACATGGCAGTATGCAAGCATTGAAGACTTTTCGTTTCTCTGCCGAAGGCATTTCTTTATTTTTCATTATTTCGCTCAACGACCAGAATCTCTTCCAAGTGTTTGCTATTCTTCTTTCTATTTCTTTCTGCATGCTCTCTGTCGTTGATACTAATTGTCCCAAATAAATTTATTCATTTACATATTCTAATTGCTGATTATTAACTAAAATAGCTTTTTTTTAGAGGAATTGCTCATTACTTTTTGTACTGATATCTACTAGATATTAAATATCACAAAAATTCAAAGATTCGACAGAACAAACTCCTTGAAACCTGACACGAGCTATTATTTCCCTCTTGAATAAGTACTTCGACGTAAATCTGTGAAATAAAATACAGCAGCATTCGATGGCCGGCTCCGTTACGAGGTGGCGCCAATAAATCGTGCTGTGTCCACCGCCTGTTTATAGAACATTGAAGTAAAACGATATGTCTCCTGTGCAATATCGCGGGAAGTGTTTTAAAATTGCAAAAGGATTTCAAGCGTGTATGCCAGTACTTTAGATTTATTTATTCTTTTTTTTCTTCCTACTATTCATTGGCAGGTCAATGTCATTTTTTAACTTAATTTTCTTCTTCGAAAATGCTCCATACCTCAAATGGTGACTGCAGTAGCTTGAGAGAGATCTAGTCCAGCAGTGCACTGCGATTGAGTTTATTGATTAATTGCTTCAAGGACGAGCTAATTAATGCTTCATTCTACCGCAAATATTACTCATGAACCTTCCCATACCTTAGTTGTCACTTCGACACCTCAAAACGATTTAATGTCAGGTACCGCACAACTTAACTGTAAACAGTGCCACCGCGTCTCACTAAATCTAGGATTTCCACTCAACTCAACTTAAAATGAGTTCGAAGTAACTAATCTACTCCAGTACAGCTTAGTCAAGTAAAGCATCTGATACCCTGATACCCTTTTAATTCGAACTAGCAGCCAAGTTTCAACGCGGCAGGACAAGTCGGCAGTGCTTGCGAAAAGTAGGTAAGAAAGTAATTTCACTTACCTCGGCCACTCCGTGTTGCAATCCTGTTTAATGAGAACTTGACTATGAGTTGGTTCTTGGCGTGAATTAAAGAAATAAGAGGATATGCCAAGAGGAATTTGGCCACTTTTTCTTAATAAAAATGTATGTATTTTAAATTTAAAGATTTCTGCTGAACCCTTTTTACATTGAAGTCTTATCTGGTAATTGTGTTAGGTAAGTGTTGGAGCAAGTATGCTTCTATTTTGATAAATTAATTATTTAGAGTTTTTCTAAAATATGAAGATGTTAACATTGTGTTAAATAATTATAAAAACCTTTTCAAATGTCGACATTGTTTACTTATTTATTTACTAGCTGCGTCCCGCGACTTCACCCGCATAAGTTTCGATCCCGTGAGAATATCGGGATAAAAAGTCTAAAAGATAAAGAAAAAGATAAAAATTCTATATGATAATACTGGTTATAAACCATCTGGGTGCAAAATTTCATCCAAATCCGTTTAGTAGTTTTTGCGTGAAAGAGTAACAAACATCCATCAAATACAAACTTTCACGTTTATAATATTAGTAGGATACTTTATTGTATACCAGAAAATACATAACACAACTTACATATAATACACACAACATATACACAATAAAATACATTACCCCATGCCAAGGACCAGAGTTCAATATAATCAAAACACAAAATGAGGATGCAGAATGCCACAAGCAAGTAGCAGGTTAGCGAAGAAATGGTTTATTGATGTCGTTTACTAAACAATCTACCTATCTTTTTCCCAACTATGGGTCGGCTTCCAGTCTAACCGGATGCAGCTGAATACCAGTATTTTATATACATGAAGCGACTGCCTATCTGACCTCCACAACCCAGTTACTGGGTAACACGATACCCCTTGGTAAGACTGGTTGATATCGTTTACCATACTACCATTTTTCAAACCAATATTATGCATGTCTTATCCTCCATATTCCAAGATTTTCACTTGTATTGTTGCAATAACAGAACGTATCATCCAGTTTAGATCTCAAAGAGGTTTTTGTTTTAATTTCAGAATGTCGTAACGCAGTTCCTGTGTCTGAGATGTTTTTATTAATACTAGGTATAACAATGAAGAGTCGTTTTGTGGTCTATTAAGTTGTACCTATCTAAATTACAGTGATTGCTAGCTTTTGCCTGAGGCTTCGCCCGCGTGGTTGTCGAAAAATATCCCAAGGGAACGTACCTACTAAAGGGAAAGATTAAAAGGACAATATGTGTTAACCCGAGGAAACTATGTGTTCATTCCGTAATACATTCTTTTCATATAACTCTATTAGTTTACGCGGCGCATGCCAGTAAAGCTCCCAGTCGGCATGATTTTTTCCAACATCTTCAACAATCATCGTCATATTTCAGCCAATTTACACAAAACCTTAATTAATTATACACCTAAACCTTCCTCATGAATCACTCCATTGGTGAAAACCGTATGAAATTCCGTTCGGTAATTTTTGAGTTTATCGCGTTCAGACAGACAGACAGACGCGGCGGCGGGGACTTTGTTTTATAATATGTAGTGATTATTATTGAGTCGATAGTATCCATTTTCATTAATCATTTTTCGGAAAGTTTTCGGAAATAAATTAATTACTTTAAGGTAAGGTTAGCTAATGACCGATTTAAATAATTTACGGACCGTTATTCGTTAAAATTTAGACTTTTGTAACTTAAACAATATTGAAGCAAATACCTCATTCATAGCTTTTCATAGTAGACCCTCCTATACGGAAATCACACACAATCACACTATCACAGGTAAAGTTGGCTTACGAATATATTTATATACCCAGTTTGGCAATAAAAAAAAACTATCATTTGTAAGCAAACGATCCGTTTTTGTTTATAGGAACCAAGCATTGATGAACTAAAGTGGTGGGAAAATAAAAAGCACAAAAGTGCTTTCGAGTCTTCTAAAAGATTCCAGAGTACTCTACTTTTAATACGTTATCTTTCAAAACGAGAAATAAACTGAACTTAAAAATAAATTAAAGGCACCATAAAGAGTCCACAAAACCCTAGTTATTATTATGAGGAAAATAGAAGGAACACGGAAGGCTCATGATGCAGCAGCTTTTATTTTAAAAACCGCATAAAAAGGCTTTTCTTAGGAATTTACTATCAACCAAATGTGTTCGTGAACCACCTTACGATATACGTATGGAAATCCTATGCACAAAACTTGGGATCCTGTCACACCGTAGTGTAACTACCCAAAAAATATATATCTTATGAATGTTCTTATTTTTGTAATTTCGTTTATCTCCAATAACAACATTATCAAGTTCGATTGCTCTTTTACTAACTTATCTAGAAACTGGAGAACTGTCTCAACCTCGTTGGTCTGCTGGTCACGAGCGCTACTGTTGAGCATGGAATCCTGGCTTGGGCAAAGTGTTAGTGGGATTTTCAAATTCAAATATTTTTATTTTTGCAATAAAAAGTAAACAAAAAGTGTAGATGTTAATATTAATATAGTGGACGCTATGTCATGACGTTAATGTCGTACAAATGTTCTGAGTAGAGCTGTCCGATTACTGACAAATGCGTGCACTGACTGGACAGGTCCACTCTATCTGTGTGGTTCTTTCTTTAAAAGGCCATTTCAGACACCAATCTACATGGTCTTCACGTGATCTGACCAAGATTATATCTGGACTTTAAAAGAGACTGTGACCTCTGAGTTTGTTTCGGCCTTTCTTCTCACAGTAGTCAGATAGGAAACGCCGACCTCATCTAGTTTAAAAAAAATATGATTGACGTGTGAGTGTAAGTGCAAACCTACTTACGGTGAATAAAATCATTTATCATTTAATCCATCGGGAATTTCTGTAGCAGCCCGGAGTCTGTATTTATGCCCGGTCGATGGCAGCAGGCTTGCCCTCTATTCCAGAGGACTTAAATATAACTAGCGAAATGTGTGTACTGTAGGTACACTCCTGCCTAACCCTTCGAGGAATACAGATGTTATTTATGTGTATGAAATTGGAGAACAGTCTCTTATGGTTAGTCCAGGGAATCAATTTTTAAAAGGGTTGACAGGTATATACAAGTCATGAGCAGTCCAAATTGCTAGTAAATAACCAAAATGACACAATAAACACACATACAGACAAATTCAATAACAAACAAATTAACAATATTCCAATGAAAATTTTCCAACCATTTAATAAAATATGGCCTCTCTACTACTATTAGTTTCCAACTAAATGTTATGGATGGTACATGATAAGATCATAATTACGTCAATTTATCTATATTAGATGCCACTGCGATATGTTACGATCGTTACATGCCAAATCAAACACGAATTGCAATTAATGAGGCTTGATAATTCATGATATTGATTTTGATTAAAACAGTACTCGAATAAGTTATGATTTGGCGATCATTTGTTGAAGTCTACTGTGTTTTTGTGGCTATCCGAGTATGATACGTAGTAGGATTCTAATACGAAGATAGAAGACAACATTCGAATTTTGATTTTCTCCAAAACAAAACTACGATCTTTTTCAAAATCATCTTTGCGTGTTTTTCAACCACAAAAATAACAACATATTTATTTTGGTCAGACGGGCACATGGCCGCCATAGACCATCGACGTAACTTAGAATTTGAATTGCTTTCCTTACAGGCTTTGGTCACGTGTCAATTCAGCTTATTTGTTACACTTCGCTGTGCTCCACATCCCATATATGCCACGCCCGCCTGGCGTGAGACCTCGATAACGACCGGCTTCCTGCACACCTGCATTTGACTCCTCACTTCAACTCCGTTCCAGTCCACGCCTCTCCAGCAAATATTTGAATGCACTCGAGCATTGAGCTTAGAAGAATTCCTTTTCGAAGGATTACCGCTTTCTATGTAGGTTAGTGTGTTATTCTGGCTGTTTTCTATTGCAGGATTGGCTGTATCTGGAACTGCAAGCGACCGATGGCTAAGTGATTGGAGTTATTTATGGATGGAATATTTCGGACTAACCGAAGTCGAAAGCTGGCTCTGTGGAATACGTTTGGAATGATGTTGTAATTCAGCTTAATGGTATTTTGAGCTTTATTGGTAGTCATGTTGACATGGATTAACATGTGGGGAATGGCTGTTACCGTCTGCTGGGAAGATAAAAAGTAATCAATATTCCAATACATCAAAAATCTTGAAGCGATTAACCTTCGCCCGCATCCTCCCACGTTCCACAAACCCAATTTGAAAGCGATCACATCAATCCTACTTTATTGCTATAACAACAATCTTTTAGGTCAAGCAATAATCGTGTGGGATCAAGTCGCACTAATGCCGTAATTTCACTGGGTTTAGTTTTAGTGGCACTAAAATTTTAAGTGCCATATGTGAAGTGCCAGTGGCCTCTGTTTACCCGGATGGTATTGGATGGGATTTTTATAACCTGTTTGAATAAAAGATGCGGACGTAAGCTTGTAAAGGGTTGTTAGGTTTAGAACGCATTTAGTTTTATCGTGAGATTGTTTAGGCATTGGGTGGACATAACGAAAATGGAATTTTAACATTTTGTTCTGTTAAAAATCAGCCCAAAATACTCTTACGTATGCTTTTGAAATCTAGAAACATTTTGGGTCTCAACCGACACTGTAGTAATGGAGGCCTTGATTCATACAGCCTTGTTTGAATTAAACGCAGCTGTCAGAGATTACAATAAAATTACAATAAATATTTCCAGGATTCCACCTGTCGATATTAAGCAAATAGAAGAGCATTACTACAAAATCTTCAGCGCATTGAATGCAGCGCTCGAAATTTATATTCACTCCAAGATCAGAATTTCAAAATACACAGGACATTATAATATTCAAATCTCTTCAGTATCCGAATAAAACATGCTGTCTTCGTCTCCAATTGAAGTCAAACTGAAATGGAGTATATTCTCAAATGTTCACTAGATTCTCAATCGCTATTCTCAATCGGTGTTCTCTGATTCATGACATGTTTGAGCATGTCATTTCGCTTGTCGTTGTGTTTAACGAGTGTGTCTACTGCATTTTGATTTAGATGGAACGTTTCAGAATTTGTAGTTATTCAATGTGTCTTCAATATTCTATTCTGTTGTTTACACTTTTGAAGCTTTATTCTAAACAGTGCTTCGCGGTTAGATTTGCATTAACTCTTTTGTGTATATATTTATAAATCATTCTTCTGTCGATTTATGTGCCACAATGATTTGTTAATCATTGAATCATGATTTAGAATCACTTTCTTTCGACTACCTATTTAAATCATATAGTTATCTTTTGTTTTCCTTTATCGTGTAATAATTTGCAGGGATGGCCTTAGTGTTACATACAAATGTGTAGTTTCATGTAAAACTAACTCGACAAAAGTAATAGTCATTATTAGATAATGGACTTTCAAATCCTGACATTTGCTTTCGTCCCAAGCCTCTAATCATCCTCCTATTCACTCCCCCTCAATTGGCAGAGACCAGTAATAGCGGTTTCAATATAACAATACCGAGACAGATTCGACTTCCGTGCAATTAGTCCAATTGATCGATCTGCGGATACTACGAAACCAATTCTAGAAATATCTTTGGCTAAAATCCTATGATTATTTTCGAAAAGAAGCCTTATCATTCATTAAACAATCAGTTTACATACTGCTCCCACTCCGCATCAGTTCCTTGATATGCAGTTGGACTATTTTGCCTACTCTTCTTGAAAGTCTTATTAGAAACTGGTACTGGTAACATTTCAAGTTTGCGCTTGCTGTTATGCATTGTCTACTCTATCAAACTGAAACTCAACGCATTTATTTAAATGAAACCATTTACAGGTACTTTGAAATTGTCATAGGAGTCGGTCATTCAGAAAGAAGAAGCTGGTTATTCCATTCCAAACCGTTCCTATGGAGAAGAACGGACAAGAATCTCCATGGACACTCTCTTAAATTCTATTAATACAAAATATTAGTATCTAATTATATATATCGCTCATCTCTGAATCGAGATCCATCAGTAGAGGTTTAACTAGCAGAACTAAATTTCAGGTTAGCGCGCTGCGATCCAGTTGTTCTGATTAGCGTGTCCGATGGCCGGCGGCCATTTGCAATTTCAGATGTAATGTTTCGTTATTATTGGGTTAGGTGGCCATATTGGATTCGTGTACAATAGCGATAGACTTCATTGTTATTTGTAATTAGTGATGACGTTATTTTGAGTCGATGAAAATAAAGATCATCTTTTTAAGGAAATATATATTATAAGTATTGTTTTGGACAGCTTAGCATTTGTTCAGGAACTGAGGTCATGTAGCTGGTGTAGCAAGATAAGCTTCCATAAAATAGGGGCTACCATTAAAAACGAAAAGAAAAATCTATAATATATGGAAAATAAAGCTGGGCTTCTATCGTGCTATCATTTAAATTTTATTTCAGTTAACGTTTCCCAACGGGGCTTTGTTTTGCAGCAGTAATAATTAGTACTCACTGAATGCATGGTTCTTTTATACGGTTTCCTTTTGCATATGCGTTGCATTTTAAAATAAAAAGTTATCCACTAGGTACGCTAGCCCGTAGTCGGAAATTAAAGTTTATTTGTGGATCCGGTCAGTAACGTTGAAGTACCTACCTATTGAAAATTCAGTATTGAATTTCAGAAAGGTCAGTCAGTCCAGTACCAAGAATTTGCAAATGTGGCAGTTCTTTGTGACCAGGCTAACATTCTTGGAAATGTTTCAGAGGACGTCCGTGTTAATAGGTTGCGATAAAACGAAGCTGTTTCAATAGATCCTCATCGTCACTTACTGCAGAAGCGAGCGTTTGACAGGCGTCCCATGATACAGCATCCAAAAGAAAACTATGCTTTTAGCAGAACAAAATTATCGGTACCTATCTAGAGACCTCTATAGATAGGTACCGATAATTTTGTTCTACAGAAACAGGCAGCCCAGAGGCAGGGATGAGATCAAGGTAGCTACCTTGATCTCATCCCTGCCTCTGGGCTGGATTGAGGTCAACAGTGAGCCCATTGTCAATAAAAAAAAACGGCACTGTCATTTGTCACGTAACCATAGAGCGTCCATAATAATGTTATTATAAAGTCTCTATTCGAATGTGTGGTACGTGTGTGCTTGCCGTGTAGCTAGGAATATTGTAAATTGGCTATTAACATCGGCGCGACGAGTTATTGGGTCGTGGGCAAACACGGAATGGCAAATATTGTTCGATTGCCGCGACGTGATTATCAACTTGGGTTCTGTGCGAGTGGTTGGGAATGACTTATTAGTTTTGATGAGAACGTTTATGCTAATATTAGAGTAAAACGTTAATGCATATACAATGTGGAGTAGACAATACGGCAATAAATGAAAACACTGACAATATTAATGCAAAGGATTAGTTTGTAACTATCAAATAAATCCTAACATCGAAATGAAAAGTGACAAAAAAAAAAAACTAAATATAGTTATGGGTTTTGCCAATTTTTGACTAAACTATTGGAAATATTTGTTTGAATTTTTGTATGCAGACTGGGAACGTCATTACATATACATAATCAGTATATAAAGTTTCCACTGCTCCATACAGGCGTCTTCTCTGTGAGAGGGAGTGGGGTGGATTACACCACCACGCGGGCCCCGTGCGGTTGGTAGATGTCACATGTCTTCGAATTTTTGTTCTAGGATATATCAACATTTATTGACGTATTCTATATAAGATTTTTATAGTTGACAGCAGATAGCAGGAACCAAAATCTGCCCTGAATTTTAAATGGAATAAATAGATAGGTACTTAAAAAGGGATAGATAAAAAAGAAAGGTGAAATATACAAAATATTTTGTTCTTTGTTATAATTCGAACACAATGTGACATCCACCAACCCGCACTGGGCCCGCGTGATGGAGGAGGCTGTGTCCCAGCAGTGGGAACATTATAGGCTGATCATGGTTATGCTATGCTTTGTTCGACGGCACGGTTGGCGCAGTGGTTAAGCGATTGACTGCTGCGCTGCGTGTCGCGGGTTCGATTCCCGCACGGAACAAATATTTGTATGACCTACATGTATTTGTTTCAAGTCTGGGTGTTTTTCTATCTATAATATGTATGTATTTACAAAAAAAAAAAAAAATGTATATAAGTAGTTTATCAGCCATCTTGTTACCATAACACAAGCATTAGGTTGCTTAACTTGGGACTAGATGGCGCTGTGTGAAATGTCCAGGGATATTATTATTATTGTTATCTGCCGCTTCAAAATTACAACCAAAACTGCACACTAACTATCGAAAACTTACCATTGAAATAAGACAATGTTTGTAAGTCCGTGAAACTTTATCTTTATTCGAACCCAAGTTATACGCCAGCGTGACCCAAAAGAGTGCCAAGTTTCTGAAGCACACTGTATCCCGCGATTTATGACCTTATATGCAAGAACTCGCATCACCAATATAAAAGTTTCGAGTCCAGTTTTATTTTGGAGTTGTGTCTATGAGCACTTTTGTTTTCAGCACAGTTTGGTTTTAGTGTACGTAAGAAGGTTGATTTTTTTCAGATTTTTAGCTATCTACATTACCTTCCAAAACAATAGCGTCAGCTTCAGAAAATTTTGTAAAACTTATAACAATATGGATTAACTTACAAGTTCATCACTTTTTAGAACTTAACATAAAAAACAGCCCCCAGGCGAAACCTAATCCAACCATCCTTTGTTTTTCCCAAAATCACCGATCCAACATTTCGGCTACTCACAAACTCGATTGAAGACTAAGTTACCAATACTTAGAGCCAATCTTTGACGTCTAAAGCTCGACAGTATAATAAGTCTGAAGAACTAACTTAACCACTTTGGCTATAAAACATACTTTGGGAAGACCTCGAAAGTTGGATACAAAAAGTATCAACGTTGAAGTAACCTGCCAGTAAATTCAAGGCAAAAGAAAGTTAAGTCGCGGCTAAAGGCCGTAGTTTAAATGTAAATTGGACGTCCCACCGAAGATCACGGTATTTGAAAGGTGCGGGTTTTCAAACACACTGCGGTCCAGGAAAATTGAGCTGGATTTTTTTTTATAAATCACAGTTCGCAATTTTTCCTTGTTTATGGTGCGTAAAGCTTAGGTAGCTACTTTGATTGAAGATGACAAACGCGTCAGTGACTCGTTTTGAATCATTAATACTCATATTTTCAGTTCAAAATATGTACATAGTTACCCTCTTACCCTTAAACAACATTGCAAATAATTAACATTGGAAAGTTATATTAATTCGTATTCATCAAAACTGCTTTAAGCATGAACAAAAACCATTTATACAAATTGACCAAAAAAGAAGAAGCAGCATTCATTTGTTCAAAAAAATGTTTTTTTTTCTATTCATTATTAAATACATAGTGCGGTGCAACTATTCCATTAAAATACATTTAGGTATGCGGTGTGCGCAGTGCGGCTGTATATACGTTTTATTGTATTATTTTTAGTTGCGATTTGGTCCAAGCGACACGGCCCGGGGGCCTGAGGCCATCAAGTTAGGAGTAAACCCCAATTCGATGAGTTTTGTGAATCAGAATACTGTTTGTTTTTGTTTTCATGCGAGCTTGTTGTCTTTTTTTCACGTTTTGGGGGAAAATCGTTGTTAGATACATACGTTCAAAAGTACCTTTTATGTGCCTATTTGAAATAAATAGAATAGAATTTTCTTTATTCAAGTAACAAAGACTTGGCGAATAATTTGAATATTCTTCATCTTTATTATGTGCACCATATAAATTCAATCAATCAATCAGCCTATTGCAGTCCATGCTGGACATAGGTTTCTCCCAGGCTGGGCCACAATACCCTGTCCTCCGCCTTCCGCATCCAGTCTGTTCCAGCCACTTTCTTAAGGTCGTCGGTCCATCTGGCTGGGGGATCTTATACATTATAGCTGATATATTTTTATTTCGTTGAAAAGGGAAGTTAGTATGTTTATATTTTTCAAATGTTAATAATTCGTGAGATTTGATAAGAAAAATATAATCTCAAGAATTTTAAATGATGCCAATATAAAAATTTCTTAAAGTTAAAGCTAATGCTCTATTTATAAACTAAATAGTTATATATTTATATACTCTATTTATAAAGTAGCTTTCCTCTTAGATTCAAATCAACTGGCTTGAATCTAAGCAGAAACCTACTTTATTCGCACTGATTGAAGGATGATGATAAACGCAAACTGTTCCATCGACTGCTACCGTTCTGACATAAGTACACGCACCATAGGCGCGTTCGGAAGCGTCAGTGAAAGTGTGTAGCTCTATTAAAGAAGCATTGCTACAAGATACCCAACGAGAAATGTGAACAGAGTTAAGAGCTGGAAGTGACTGTACGAAATCAAGGAATTGTGATTTTATTTCTGTTGGTCATCATCCCAGTTACATTTTAGTATCCACAGCTGCTGTAACATAAGTTTAGCCTGAACTATGCATGGCCTCAAAGTAGGATCAAATACCTGATTTACTAAAGATAAAATACCTATTACGCTTTGTAATTTTTGAAATTAGTTTTAAATCTATGGAAAAGAATAATCTGTCTGTTTTACAGTCCCAGTATAGACCAAGTGTTTTGCTAGGAGTGTCATTTAGATTTAATTTTTTATCTTGATTTTTAGGTTTTATATTAGTGACTGACTCTAATATCTTCGGACTATTTGATTGTCACTTTCTAAGCTGAAACTTGGCGGACTCGAGAGTATTCACTACCCCTTTACATAAATTTATGACTGACTCAATCGAATCGCCACCACTCAAATAGTCATCTACACAAAAATCACGTCTGATAGACTGACTAACCTCTGGGTCTGAACATTGATCTGCAAGTGAAACTAGGCATTTTGTGGCCAAATACGGGGCTGAAGCTATAATAAAATAATATCCCTGGACCCTGGACATTTCACACAGCGCCATCTAGTCCCAAGCTAAGCAACCTAATGCTTGTGTTATGGTAACAAGATGGCTGATAAACTACTTATATACAATTTTTTTTTGTAAATACATACATATTATAGATAGAAAAACACCCAGACTCGGAACAAATACATGTAGGTCATACAAATATTTGTTCCGTGCGGGAATCGAACCCGCGACACGCAGCGCAGCAGTCAATCGCTTAACCACTGCGCCAACCGTGCCGTCGAAGCTGTACCGTATGTCACTGTATTCAGTGCATAGTTCTTTAAAGGGTCTGAGGAATTGAATCTGAAAACAATTTGTTGTAACGGGCGCTGATGAGATGGCTCAACTAAAATGGCTCTATACATTTTTTCAAGGTCACCCGTTATAACAAACTTGTGTTGCCTGTATCTTAGGAGTATGGATAGCAGATCCTCCTGTACGGTTGGACCTACCATCAGAATGTCGTTGAAGGACTTGCCCGAGGTGCTGGAGGCCGAAGCGTGGTAAACTACACGAAGTTTTGTGGTAGAACTTGACTCGCGCACAACACCATGATGAGGCATAACATAATTGATTTCTGAATGATTTGGTTTTGAATGTTCTGTCATGTGATGAAGGTCAATATATTCTTGCATCAATTGCAAATATCTATTTTTAAATGTGGAGGCCCGCTCAAATCTACGCTCTAAGGAGAGGAAACGACGCCGCGGCGCTTTGCCATCGCGTAAGAGTCACCTAAGCACTCGAGCGAGTCCTTCAATGGTATGGTGACAACGAATTGACAATGCGTATCCCGACGTATGGTCTCTTGAAAGTGTTTTTCAACAGAAGAACACCTCTTAACATTCTAAGTTTAAAAAATACATCGACGGATTTCCAAGTAAAATCGTTCTGTTAAAAAAAATCACGTTTGGCGCGAATTTGTTATACAATTGAATAGGTGCCTACGCTGTTTTCAGTCGTTAACAGTTCAAGCGTATGCTGCATTTCCCAGCCTATTTTGCCAATCGTATTAAAGAATTTTGCATTCGGTCTCCATCATAGAATGAATTGAATTTCACCTAAAATGGATTGACCGAACTCTGAAAATGAATTTAAAAATGGATTTTATAATTGCCAATTTCCCATTTTTCGCTAGTGGAGGCATTGTTATTGTGGTTTTCTTAATGACCAGTTTCCACATTTTTTTTATTCCAAACTTGTTTTCGACTTTTTATTAAGACTCGCATAGTTATTATAATCTAGTTAATACATTATAGAATTAGAAGGTTGAGCATACTTACCAATTTTATCGATAATTATTATACTCGTAGCACAATACCATTTATATTAGATATTTATTTGTATATTTAGTTAGTTAGTAATTTAAAATGAGCAGTTGTGATAAAGTGGCAACGGCCGCGACTTAGGATTTGTAGATCATAGGTTCGAACCAAGACAGGTGCTTTACTTTGTATAAATTATTTCATCAATGCTCTCAAAACCGGCATGTCCTAAAACCAAATACATAGTTCACAAATTCTCCATAGAAAAGGAAGGATCCTCCGACCAAACATGTGTTGTGTGTGGTGGGCTCCTGCCCGACTAATGATGTCGGAACGTTGTATATGCTAGTTGAGCGGTAAACTCTGCTTGCGCGATGCAGATTTTTTGGGTGACGTCAGTGTGATACGTAGTTCGCATGTGGAGTTGTAGATCTGCCACAAAGTTATGCTTAGACTGAACAACTTCGTGGCAACATCTACATCACGTTGTGCGACTTTAAAAAGTAATGTTATACAACTTTGGTAACAGTTGAAATGATTTAAACTCACTGTTAACAATTGTTTACGAATACGGCATCTGTTGTGTTAGAAAATAATTGTTTTGGAATACTAATGGGAACGCTTTAACATAAGTCACGTAAGGAGAATTTATGTTTGAGTTATATTCGCAAATCACGTGTGCTTGTTTTCCGTAGACATCTTGAACATAATGTATAATAATATTTAAAAGTTATTTTGCGATAAAGTGAGTTCTTAACATACCTATACAGGTCTTTGATCATATTCAATGGCAATCATAATAATTACTATTTTTTCTTCGCAAAAACAAACTAGTTTTTACTCTCAAGTATTTGCTAACTACTAATGTGATAAAGATTTGTTTGTTTGTAAGCCTATATTGATTAAATTTTGCATTTGAATGCCCAATTTCTGAGGAAGGCTTTAGGGTACTTAACATCACACTAGAACTTTTAGGAGCCGAGCAAAAAGAAAAAAGTAGGAAAGAACGTTAAGGGAAAACGAAATAATAGCGCGGGCGATGCGATGCGACGCGGGGAGGCAGGGGAACAAATAATAGCGCGGGCAATGCGATGCAATGCGACGCGGGGAGGCAGGGGAACAAATAATAGCGCGGGCGATGCGATGCGACGCGGGGAGGCAGGGTAACAAGTAATAGCGAGGGCGATGCGATGCGACGCGGGGAGGCAGGGGAACAAATAATAGCGAGGCGATGCGATGCGACGCGGGGAGGCAGAGGAACAAATAATAGCGCGGGCAATGCGATGCGACGCGGGGAGGCAGGGGAACAAATTTCACGAAGACGAAGTCACGCGCAGAAGTTATAGTTATGTATAAAACGAAAGAAAAGATTGAATGCTCCGTATACCTACCTAGATGAGACACCAAAATTGAATAGCAAAAAAAAGGTAGCGCGAGTCGAGTAGGTTCGTTTCGAAGAAACGATTAGCTACAAAATAAATTAATGATTAGTTACCTACAAATGCAAGTACTTAGAAAATTCTATAAACTATAATCTACGAAAGAAATAGCAAACGTTTATGCCTGAATGAATACTGCGACAGTTAATTACAGAGCTACACCTTAGACTGAGGCTCGAGGCGGCACAATTTCCGTGTAATATCCGCCATATCCGCTGGTATCCGCGCCGTATCCGCAATCCGTACGTTTTCGATCAGCGAGATCATGCCAGCACATACGGATATTTAGGTATGTATCGCACCTTTGTTTTTTGTAGTCAATAATTTTTGTTATTGGTAAATACGACTGTGTCTAAGCAACATTTTGCTGTGTGATCGTTTTATTTTGGGTTATTGGAGGGCTGTAACATTTACTTTCAAGATTAATGATGACGATGTGCTAAACGTTTTTACTATTCTTCATGATTCAAATAATTGATGTCTTGTACCAATATAAGTACAAAAACTTGGTACCTACTGCTCAAACTTCCAAAATCTCTCTTGGTCCAGTCATCCTGACGCAGACCAATTTACCTATGTAAATGTGTCATAGTTTAACAATTGTGTCTGGTTCATACAGTTAAAGGGTAAAGCGCAGGCCACACTGGGAACGCAGCTAAGTTCGTTTAGGTTCGCTTAGCTACATTAGCGAACCTAAACGCATATGCACAGGCACATGACAGGCGCTTTACTTTGTGTAAATTATTTCATCACCGCTACTCTCAAAACGGTGAAGGATAACATTGTGAGGAAACCGGATGAATAATTCATTTGAATGTATGTGCCCACTCCCTCTCACCGAGAGGAGGCCTGTGTTAGATTTATCTGAATTCTAATGCTTGTAAGCTAAGCTCATAAATAAATATAGCATTATTTTCCGGCACCCAAAATTTATATCACGGGCACTAAAAATTGTCGCACTAAATATTGGTGGAACAATGAACCTGGTATTAGCGTTTAGCACCCAATATATGGAGCAACAGTGTCCGCTCATAAATTCGCTCTCTATAATAATGTCACGCGCGTTATTTACGACATATTTCTAATGAAAAATATTATTTTGAGCCGATTGTAACGTTTATTACGCTTTGTCCTGCTATGATCGTTTATGATTTACTGTTTTGATTCTCGTACGGAAAATGGATGAGCAAGGGCTCTTGTTTTGTCTTAGTTATGTCATCGAACCCAGACAGGCGCTTTACTTTGTGTAAATTATTTCATCACCACAGCTCTCAAAACGGTGAAGTGAAAATGTTTCGTAATCTTAGATAGGTTTAGTCGAACTTGTGCTTATTCTTTATCATCATAAGGTTGAATGTCACTTGCACGTTACATAATGACAAGGTGTATAATTTGTCTATGTCACAGTTACCCCGGAACTCAGAGTTGTTACTTAGAATGAATCAATAATTAACTTTAATTGAGAAGTATAAATTGGAATGCTGTCAGTCAAAAATAGTCAGTGTTGTTGACATTTGCGCTAAGATACATAGTGGTTAATCAAAATTAATGATTCATTTTATGTCCCTGATGAGGTCCCTGAGTGCGGCAGTTAGGTCAACTCAACTTTAGTAAAGTTTCAATTCAATATTAAAAATCGTTTTTTTTGTTTTAAGTAGCATATACTTTCATATGCATTTATTATTATAGTAAAAACTTGTTATTTTGAAATTACAACCAGATATAGATTATTTCATGGTATTCATATTAATCATGTTTCCAATACATTGTCTTTTATTTACTTTGCTAAACATCATTCCAATTAAGCTACAAACCATAATTTCAGACTAGGCTTGCAATTTCATTTAATACAGTTGTCATGTTAATGTAGATAATATCATGTAACATAATGTACATACTCACAGTTACCTTCATTCATTTCTCCAGGTCAGAACAAGCATTCTGTGACCGTTAGGCGCTGATCTGATCATTTCTTACGACACGTTCTATCCACAATCGGTACACAGACACAGCTTCCAACTTTAACATGAGACTATGACGATTTAGTGTCATCCAAGGGTTGGTAGTTTCGCCCACATTGATGGATATCATTTTTCCTATAAACACTATACTTCTAATACAAAATAACTATAGATTTTATTGTATTTTATTATAATATATTTTATTATGACAGCTTTGACAACGACGTTTAATACGTCGTCATGGCAACGTACCTTTCAAATTCTTACCGGCCTGTATCTTTTTAGTGGATTTGATATGCAAACTCACGTAAAAGAATTACTGGCTACGTTCCTATCTCAAATTCATATTTTCTACATAATGTTATTCTACGAGTTTTCTTTATTGATCCACGCAATACAAGGATCAGTTCTGGCTTCGCCTCTAAAGCGAACACTACAAGGAGCCTGATACTCCAGGGTCTCTTATCCCGGAAATACCCAGCGTACCTCTCTGCTGCGGTACCTGATGGACCCTGCCTACGCCTCCGCCCTCCGTCCTCCGTGAAGAGGGTTACTACATCTATTGGGCCGCGCCTCACCTGAGGGCCGCCTCACCTGAGGGCCGCCTCTCCTGCTGCCGTGCTGCATTCTGGCCTGCTGCGTGGGCCCTCCTGTCCTCACCTGACGGGCTGACAGCGTCTCCGCCGTGCCTCTCTCTCCTGCTGCCGTGCTGCGACCTGGCCTGCTGCGTGGGCCCTCCTGTCCTCACCTGACGGGCTGACAGCGTCTCCGCCGTGCCTCTCTCTCCTGCTGCTGTGCTGCGTCCTGGCCTGCTGCGTGGGCCCTCCTACGGGTGTCCACCGTGTTGCCACGCCCTAGCACCTGTCTTCACCTGTTCCTGCTCCTGATCCTGGATCGGCAGCTGTACCTGCCCCTGTCGCCAGCACCTGCCTCGCGACTACCTCCTCAACCCACCTGTATCTTCACCTCAACCTCCTCAACCCATCTATCACGCATCATCACTTATACACCCCACCTCCACATACTACACACCACTCTTCAGTCCATCTCCATCCTTTTCTTATAAATATATATCTTTAATTGTCTTCTACCTCCCTGTCTTTTTATCATTAACCTATGAGCTTAGCTTTCCTTGTCGCTACACGACATTTTGGCGCCCAACGTAAATTAGTTCTTTCCCTCTCTCACTCTCCCTTTATCTAATTCTTTGAATTCTCCTAGTTCTCTTTCTTTCATTGTAAAGTTTCATCCTTCTTTCGTCTTCTTACATAATTTTCATACATCCATTCCTTTCACACTTTCCTAAATTCTAAAACAACACTTCATCTAGTGTAATTTAAACTCTTTGGCTAATTTTATTTCTTTTCATCCAAACATCTTGAGCACACTGTACTAAACATCTATACTCTTCACATTTAACTTTATTTTTTTCAACAGGAAAACAGGAATATTTTTTACGTAATTTTATTTATTAACTTTTAGATATTTTTATGTAACCTTATTTATTAACTTTTCAACCTTTAGTTATGTATATATTGTATATACTTAAACATCACTCTCTACATTACCTTATCTTTATTCTATTATGTTTATAAATACTTTATTTAACTCGTGTTCTTAAGCACATCTATTTGGTAAAACCAAACGGTTTTAAAAGATGATGGCCTACCCCATCCATCTTTTACCTACTCTTCTATAACTACGGCTCTACAGCCATAGTTATAATGATCATGATGCTCTACTGCATTGATCACTGGATATGCTTTATCAATCGGCTCTAAACCATTGGTAATCTAAGCTATCCAATCTAAACTTATCTAACTATTGTATATATGCATATATGTATATGTATTCTAAAGAGCGGTTGCAACTCTATAAATAAGCCCTTGCAGGAGCGGTTGGTTACTCCCTAAATAAGCCTAAACTAAATGTACAAATGTATCTATCTACTACTACTTAACTTATTACTTAACTCTATCGCTCTTTAGATGAGCTTAATTTCCTGTACTTAATTTGTATAATACCTTTTCTTTTTTTTTCCATGTCTGGAGCGGCTGACAACTCCTTAAATAAGCCTTGACGTCGTTTATAAAACACCCTTCTAGAGTGGCAGTCATTGAATGTGAACTCCACCCTTACCGGAATGCGGGAGATTGCTTAAAAGAGATAGTATGATTGGGTGAATGGAGAGGTATGAATCTGCGAAGTTGTGTTTTACAGTTTCCTTCGGAAAGCTTCATCAAAATTTTCTCTGAGTCGAAAATTTTCTAGGGTCGGGGGGAAAATGTAACATAATGTACATACTCACAGTTACCTTCATTCATTTCTCCAGGTCAGAACAAGCATTCTGTGACCGTTAGGCGCTGATCTGATCATTTCTTACGACACGTTCTATCCACAATCGGTACACAGACACAGCTTCCAACTTTAACATGAGACTATGACGATTTAGTGTCATCCAAGGGTTGGTAGTTTCGCCCACATTGATGGATATCATTTTTCCTATAAACACTATACTTCTAATACAAAATAACTATAGATTTTATTGTATTTTATTATAATATATTTTATTATGACAGCTTTGACAACGACGTTTAATACGTCGTCATGGCAACGTACCTTTCAAATTCTTACCGGCCTGTATCTTTTTAGTGGATTTGATATGCAAACTCACGTAAAAGAATTACTGGCTACGTTCCTATCTCAAATTCATATTTTCTACATAATGTTATTCTACGAGTTTTCTTTATTGATCCACGCAATACAAGGATCAGTTCTGGCTTCGCCTCTAAAGCGAACACTACAAGGAGCCTGATACTCCAGGGTCTCTTATCCCGGAAATACCCAGCGTACCTCTCTGCTGCGGTACCTGATGGACCCTGCCTACGCCTCCGCCCTCCGTCCTCCGTGAAGAGGGTTACTACATCTATTGGGCCGCGCCTCACCTGAGGGCCGCCTCACCTGAGGGCCGCCTCTCCTGCTGCCGTGCTGCATTCTGGCCTGCTGCGTGGGCCCTCCTGTCCTCACCTGACGGGCTGACAGCGTCTCCGCCGTGCCTCTCTCTCCTGCTGCCGTGCTGCGACCTGGCCTGCTGCGTGGGCCCTCCTGTCCTCACCTGACGGGCTGACAGCGTCTCCGCCGTGCCTCTCTCTCCTGCTGCTGTGCTGCGTCCTGGCCTGCTGCGTGGGCCCTCCTACGGGTGTCCACCGTGTTGCCACGCCCTAGCACCTGTCTTCACCTGTTCCTGCTCCTGATCCTGGATCGGCAGCTGTACCTGCCCCTGTCGCCAGCACCTGCCTCGCGACTACCTCCTCAACCCACCTGTATCTTCACCTCAACCTCCTCAACCCATCTATCACGCATCATCACTTATACACCCCACCTCCACATACTACACACCACTCTTCAGTCCATCTCCATCCTTTTCTTATAAATATATATCTTTAATTGTCTTCTACCTCCCTGTCTTTTTATCATTAACCTATGAGCTTAGCTTTCCTTGTCGCTACACGACAATCATTTGAGTAAATCATATTAAACATAAGTTGTAAGGTACTGTTTTGCGTTTACCGTTACTTGCAAACACTAATCGAATGCAAATTGACCTAACCAATAAACATTTTGTTAATCGGTTGAAGGACGCTGAACGAGAAACGATAGAAGTTTTATTGTTATTACTTCTGGGGGCGTTTAGTGTCCCGCAAAGTATTAACTTTCCATAGAGACGATGTTACATTGTAGGATAGATGTAAATTTTTTGTTATGGATGAAAATGGGTGAATATTTAGATGACGGCTGATGGAATACAAGAGAAAAAAGTTATTAGCCAAAGTGAAATAACAAATCAAATCAAATCAAAAGTCATTTATTCAAATTAGGCTGAGGATAAGCACTTTTCGAACGTCAAAATTACAAAAGACAGTCCCCCAAAAACGCCCGCCCTTCACCACTTCCTAGTGCTATCGCTGGGAAGAAGAAGTGGCCAACAAACTTCCCAACAAAACATATGTACCTACAGAATGCGTAGAGGATGACTTATTGATTCGTATTTTTAGACGTGTCATCGTATGCGAATGCTATGCGCCTGGTCAAACCATGTCTCATAATGTTGGAGTGTCCAAAGTGTCCATACATCAGCCGGTCCATTCTGTTAAAATCTCACCGTGAAAACTTATACGCAGACGAGATATTTTTACGGAAAATATAGCACAATTACTTCACTTCTGAGAACCTAAAAAACGCCATTGAATTCTCGATTGGCGTGGTCACTTTTTGCCCCCTACTCATCTAACGTAATAAAATATTTTTACTTTTGCCATCGACTCGAAAAGAAGAAGGAGAAGACACATCGTATGTCTTGAATATCAGTCAAATATCTTTATTTAATATCTTTTATCTTTATTTTGTGCAGTTTGAGTATTTTTGTTCGCTAATTTTATTTATTTTTGCTCAAATAAGGCGAAACCCTAATGAAGGAAGGAATAAAATGGAAAAACATTTTCACAAAAAGCTTTCAACAGGATCTATCCAGAAGTATTAGGCGGCCCCTACACCTACAATAAGTTTGGCGCAATATAATTGGATCACCCCTTGCACTCAAACGATCCATTAATTTCACGCAATAACCTACCCGCAGCTCTCCCGCAGCTCCCCCGCAGCTCCCCCGCAGCTCCCTCGCAGTTTTTGGGCCGCATTGACAGCCCATGAGCTTCCAGCCATTTTGGAACTCGCTTTGAAGACCATGAGCTCGCTCTTCTTAATATTTAAGGTCGTATGTATGGGCGTACGCTTTAAAAATGCTCTTGAGCTCTCTGAGTTCCCCTGCAGACGAGCTCAGTAGCACCATGTCGACTGCGTGCTGATATTGTTAAAACAAACATCATCAACGTGACATCCAACGTGGTGGCTACTGAGCTCAACAATTAATATCTCACTGATGGTGGCGCGTGTGTTGAATACATTCCCCACAAAGTGGTTGACCTGGAAGGTGCTGATTCACGCGTCTTGTTCGTAAACGGGATCTACGTTTTGGAATGGGTAACTAGCTTCAACTTTCTGACTAACTGACCAACTCTTTGACAATTCAAAAGTGCCTGTAAATGGTTTTATTGAAATAAATGCTTGAGTTTGAGTTTTTGAGCTTAGATCATTGATGTACAGATTGAAGAGCGTTGGCGAACTCAATCCCCCTGCCTCATCCCACACTCCAACTTGTACGAATACGACAGAGCTCTCGACCATTTCATGTTATTGACCTGGTCTCCGTACCAATGCAGGAAGATCTTGACTTCTTCAGGAGTGACTTTTATATCTAGAAGCTTTTTCCACAAGACTTGGTACGAAACCTGGTCTAATGCTCTAGACAAATGGAGAAGGCAAGCGTACTGTGTTCCGAACTTTATAATATTTGACAGCATGCTTTAAACTCAATATGGCACCATCAGCTTGGGCCTGAACCCAGATGGTATCATGCAACGTTAAGGTCTTAATTAAGTGACAGTGAGCGTGCCGTCACATATCTAGTGAGTAATATTAAGATTTATTCAAAACTAGTTTCTGCCCGCGACGTCGTCCGCATAGAATGTCTTGTCCCCACCTCACCGCGTTGCACATTATCGCCGGCCCGCACTATTATTTCGATTTCACTTAGCGTTCTTTCCTACTTTTTTTTATTTCTGCTCGGGTCCTAAGAATCCTAGCGTGATGTTAAATGAAATATAATACGAGAAAATACGTGAGCCTATAAACCTTTCCAAAAAAAAAACACGTGAGCCTATAACCTCTCTAAAAAAATTCCGACTGGTTGGTCCAGAGATTAGCGCGTTCATACAAACAAACTCTTCAGCTTTATTCTTAGTATAGGTCTCTCCTAAAATAGATTTTGTTATTACTTTTCCAACCAATCCATACTATGTAGTCAGTGGCTACACGATAATACATCACATCTCAATTATAAATCTTTGAAGTAGGTATTTATCAAACAAACACAACTATTCCAACAAAAAACAATATCCACAATCGTACAATCGAACTCCCAGAGTATTTATGTTTTATGTTTAGATACTATAAATAATATAAAATAAGAACTGTATGACGTCATTCCACTTCTAGTGCAAGTTTTTGTAACGGAAAACAATTTTAATAACGTCTCTCAAAGACATAAGAGCGAGCCACATTTCGTGTGTTCTACATTTAAATTAAAGTGCTGGTAGAAGTCAGCTCACGACGTTTGAAAATGGAAATAATACTGCTACTAACTTGGGAACTGTACTGTATAGTATTTTTATTTAAAAAGTTGTTTTAGCCAAACGGAGGGACACTTGTGAGAAGCGGGTCATAATAACATTATCAATCAAGTAATATTGGCCGATACTCTGAGACAATCATGTAGACAACTTAATAAATTATTATCATATAGGTATCTTTATTTTATTTATTTATCTCAAGATTATAATATATTACAGGCAGTGATTAATATAATGCACAATCTTAAATAGAGAAACGTGTCTGAGAAAGGAGGGTCCTGAGTTACAGATCACCCGGCTCTCTTAGATAGGACATGTTACTTTACACAATGGTTAGAGTGGAGACATTATAATAATAAAATTGCAATTAGGTATAAACAAGTACAAAATTCAGAACCAAAAAAATCTAAGAAATGTTACCTAAATCTGATCAACTATCACATCAAGGAGCCCTGGAGAGGTTTGACTGGTACAGCCAAGAATACTTAGAGAATAAGACTGTTTGAAATGTTTTCAAAGAAGGTAGGTATGTGAATATTCTGATAGATAATAACATTCAAATTCAATTAGAATGAAAGAAACACTAAAATCTCATTTCAAAATCTGTTTCAAGGAACCAGAAGATTGCACCATCACTGCTTTCCATCAGTTTATATCATTAAAAAAAAACAGATATCTATAAATCTGCATAGAATAATGATTACCCTAAGTAATAACACACGACTTCCAGTCATGGCATTAGCATGCAACATGCTGTTACAATCTTATTTTGTCCCAACATGGCGCTCCCCTGCCTTAATTAGAACATGAAGAAATTCCAATTTAGGCGTTTTGGCAAGAAGTTCAGTTTTAACCATTTACTGTTTATTTTTCATAACATCAGAATATGGCGATAGATGTATTTGAATAATTTGCTCTGTATCAAAACGCCTTGCTTACTATACGGTATCATTTTCATCAGTCATTACAGTCTACGTTGATTTACTTGTATATATTTCCAAATTATTTCTTGAGGTTATCATCATCATCATCACCACTTTTAAGTTTATTTCAGACTAAAATAGCTTTTAGGAGCCTTTTGTAAAGAAGAATGTTAACGGAGCTAATAAAGTCAGCGACCACACTAAACTTAATGTCGATTATAAATTAACATACATGGCAGGCAGTGGTTTGTCTACCTTACTGTTGAGTATGAGTCCACACACGATGCTGAGTACTATCACTAACAAAGCGCTAACATGATTGAAACAATGTCTGGCATGAACAAGATGGATCAAATGATTAATTGGGGAATCATATTAGTGATATATTGGACTGAAGTACGTGGCCATGGTCATAATGCTCAGCTATTATGGTAATAGTTTATGTTAGCAGAAATCTAAAATCTTGAGTTGTATAACAGAGGTGTTGTAAAGCATTCATTATTTTGTTATTTTATTCTATTTTGTTACTTACTTAACTTTAGCAATCACATTGTAAACTAAGTCTTTATTTATACATAGTCTACATATTTTGTCTTTAGTTTTAAGTTGGCTTGTAAACTGTACATGTACCTAAGCTTACAGATTAACATAATTTTAGTTCATGTGGTGTTTACCTTTATGTAATTGTTACACTGATCAATGTTTTTAAAGATGTTATTTTTATCAAGATTTTAGTGTAAACAATTATTGGTGAACCAAATAAATAAATAAATAGTTTCAGGAGAGGGGATATACCTATGTCTTTCCTAGCAATAGACTGTGTTTTCCTATAAGAGCGGTAACCGCCATATAGTGTCTGCAATATACCGGCGAATGACGTCACTGAAACGTTATTAATTATAGTAAGTTGGTGTGTTTTTCTAGAGAACGTTTTTGACACCGTAAAACGTCACATCCCGCTGCCTAAAGATTTACATCGCTAGATTTGCCCTCACCGTACTATCATGCGAAAAAATGTCCATACTGAGAACAGTGAGCTCACGCATTATTAAAAAGCGGTAGGGCGAATCTAACTATTTAAATCTTTGCTGCTGCTATCACTTTTATGACAGCCGTTACTGACCGTTATGTGCAGCCTCTGCTGCTCTGCTGCTCTGCTTTTCTAGGAAACGGTTGCTAAAATCACCGCATCTTTAGAAACATAAGTATTTGTTAACATGTGCGCAAAAATTGGCTTCCTAAATCACTCATCCAATCAGGTCAGCCAACCAATTCTATTTAGTTTCCCCATTCATCAATGCTGACGTAATGGAGCTCTAGAAATGCATAAATCACATTGTCCAGTGGATTGACGGCCGCTTGATTACGGATTACCCGAGTAATCCGCTGTGATACCGCTCCAATACCACAGATTTGTCATACTGCTTTTATTTAGGCTGTGGCGTTTATTTGAACGGGGGATTGGACTCGTGTGTGTTGAGAATTGTCGGGTTTGGGATATGTTTACTCTTGTAAAATATTATCTTTTTCTGAGTAAATGAAGGAACTGATAAATGGCCAACATTTTGCATTTTCCGGACCCCGTTGGCAGGGATGGGAAAAGCTTTTAAATAACAGGGATCTGCAGCCCCCAGCTACTACAACATGGGACTTAAACATGACTGGCGACATGTGTGTGTACTATGGTGCAGGTGCAGCTCTGCCTAACCCTTCGCGGAATACAGATGTGATGTTACGTTTAAGTTACGTTCGGGTTTGCTTCCAGTCTAAAGCCAGGAAAAGCAATCCACTGACTGTGAAACCCTGTGTTTTGTATTCCATTACAGCTGAATGCAATATTAGGAGACTAATGAGAATTCATCCTCACGCTGCATGATGAATTTTCCCAGCATAGTTCAAATTGGAGACTAATCCAAATAACAGAGAATGCTCAAAGAACAACAAAAAGATCCTTGCACTTGATGCCGAATCCAAAATGAGCGAGACTTCCATATTCATGGAACTTCAAAAGCACTCATTTGCCGACCATTAGACGGTGCCATTCAGTGCAATGGTATAACAAAAGGCACGTTCGCATTCAAATCAAACTGAATAACGTTTAATCTTCATAGAATATTCCAATGCTAACGAGATCGCGAGAGACTTCCAATGTCCGCCTTCCTTCTCACGAGGACTCCAAATGAACTAATTCCATTATGAAAATCTTTTTCTTCGTCAAATTGGAATAATCCTGCTTTTTGTTCGGATTAAAAACGATTTATCAAAAGAATTGTTTGCTGTAAATAAAATAGGATCGGAACGAGATGAGGCTCGGATTGCCTGTGCAGCTGTTACAAGAAAAATTGTCTGTGCTGTAATTTGGGACGCTTCTCTTCCTCGTCAGCCTGTATCGTTTAGAATTGTATTAAATGCTATGATGAGGCTTGTAAATATTTGTGTTAATGAAGAGGAAAACGGTGGATTTATGGTCTTGTTTGAATATAATTTCGAGATGAGAAATAGTTTGGACCCCGTCAGATCTTTATGAATACCATAACGAAATGAAAAAATATTTTTATAGCATTTATAATTTGATTTGTCATTCAATAATATTGGGTTGAAAAAATACCCTATTTACCTTAATTAATATTTAGATCCAACATAGCTGCAGAAGCACATTACTTTAGGTAAGCAGTGACTGACAATTTATTTCTTAAAACCATCCCAAGATAACGTTTACTTACAAATGAAGCCATTAATACTTGCCGAGTGAAACATGCAAATACTCATGCAAATAATTTTCATCAAACCCCTCGTATACAGACAGGAAACAATATTTGAATAAGACTTTACATTACTGTCGTCAATATAAACGCTTATAATATTATTCAAACGGTGACAAATTTTGTAATGTTACAAGAAAGCTTCAAAGCTGTTATGTATCTGAAGGACGACTACTGTGTGTTTGGATTGAAAAGATGTTCATGATTTTGGGAAATTTTGTCGCAGACCCGCACTTTGTTTAAGTTATAATACTGCTGTTCGGTCTCTCTCATCTACCCTACAAGAGAGACTGAAAAACAGTATTATAATAAAGCCGTTTATTTCCGAACTTTGGGTACGTCGTTTCTTAGCAGAAAGTATTTGGGCCGAAAGCAAATCATAAAATATCCCGCAGCTCACACGAATATTATTTTGTGTTAAAGATAACGCATTTTTTGGAACGCTAAAAATAAAGAGAATTTCAGCCACAGATAAACAGTGCAGATTGTATATCGTTTGAATAAAACACACGTCGAAATGAGCCAAGTTCTAACACAAAGCAAGCTAACTAGATATTAATTTGGTTAGTCATTAGAGAGGCGTGGGGATCATTCCGAATTAGAATCAAGCTGGGGCGTTCCATATTCATTAATCAGATCCTACGGCAACACACGCCGCTTACTCGCGGCAGGCGACTCTGATGTGTACTTGAGTGTTACTGTCATAATTAATTATACATTTTATCTATTTTATTTAAATTACTAGCTTCTGCCTGCGACTTCGACAGCGTGAAATTTCACCGCAACGCATCGCATCGCTTAACGTTCTTTCTGGCTTTTTTTTCTTTTTGCTCAACTGCTAAGGGTGGAAGCGTGATGCAAAATAGCCTTATTCTTATATATAGTCTGATTCAAGTATGGGGCAATCAAATATAAAAAAAAATCGACTGGTAGTTCCAGAGCTTAGCACGTTTAAACAAACAAACTCTTCAGCTATAAAGTATTAGTATATGTAGATATGTCAGGTCTTATACCCGAGTTCTGCAAGACTGATAATGTCTGTAATTAGTAAATCTGTCATCAACGTTCACTTTAGCTGGTGTAATTGCCTGGTTGACTAAAGTAACTACAGTTCGTCAAGTGAACTGACATTAAGATTTGACAACAAATGCTTTTTAGGGTTCCGTACCTCGAAAGGAAAAAACGGAACCCTTATAGGATCACTTTGTGTTCCGTCCGTCCGTCTGTCTGTCTGTCAATACCCTTTTTCTCAGGAATGCGTGGAGGTATCAAGCTAGAATTTATATCAAATACTCAAGTCTACTGACCCTTGGAGCTGTGAAAAAATCAAACTTCTAAGCCAACGTAATCAAAAGATACAGCCGTTTGTGCCGCAAATTTCCGCAAATTTTCGACACTCGCAAGGGAATCAAAACCTACAGGGTACTTCCCGTGAACTCAGAATCTTGAAATTTGGTACGAAGCAACGTCTTATAGCACAAATAAAGGAAAAAATGCGAAAACTGTAAAATTTTAGTTACATACCAACAAATTTGTACGGAACCCTCGGTGCGCGAGTCCGACTCGCACTTGACCGGTTTTTTTAACTATAGGCTGCCGTTTTTGTAAGCTAACCGCATTAGGTACATTTTGAAAACCGTACCTAGCCTGTAGTGTGCCTGCCTTACTTAACTATGAATTAAGACTACACACAGAGCAGTGGTGACTCAGTGGTAATGCCCGTTGTAGTATATAGTATAATAGTTTAATAAATAGTATAATAGTTGTAGGTCGTGAGTTCGAACCCAGGCAGGCGCTCTTCTTTGTGTATATAATTTCATCACCACAACTGCTCTCAAAACGGTGAAGGAAAACATCGTAAGGAAACCGGCATCTACCAGAACAAAAAATTCGAAGACATGTAATATCTATCAACCCGCACTGGGCCCGCGTGGGGGATTACAGCCCACTCCCTCTCGAAGATAGGAGACCTGTGTCCCAGCTGTGGGAACATTAAAGGCTGTTTATACTATAAAATAATAATTGTTATTCCATAAAGGTTTCTTGTTAGCAAAGATTTGTCGAAACCCCCAAGGGTCAAATGTTGTCAAAACATCGGGGGGACAAGTAACATAATGACACACATCAGTACTGGCTATCCAAATAATAAAGTTTGATTCTGTTTAATATTCTATTGCAGTCGCCAAAACGTCCCGACATCGGCATCGCTTTAGCATTTCAATAGCAGCAAATTGTGAACGATATAAAGTCCAGTTAGGTTGGTTGCAAAGCGGCGATTTTGCGACGCGCACGTTCGGTTAGCACGTGATAGGCGGATGTGGAGGTACATGGATACTAATGGATGAGGAGAGGATCTAGATTACAGGGCCTAAGATCTAGAAATGTACTTAATAAAGTAAAAATACTAATAAGTAAAGTAGGTACTTATTAGTATTTTTGGAACGAAGTTGCGGAAGTGCGGTAGGAGTAAAACTGGTAGCTAAGCAAGGCCACCCGGACTAAACGGGTCAGGTTACATCAGAACTGTGGCCAACAACGCGCTAGTCTAATTAGTCATTGTAACTAAGCTGGGCACTCCGACCAAATGGGTTAGTTTAGGTCAGAACTGTGACCAACTGCGCGCGAGTCGAACCAGCGCTACATCCAAGTTACTTAGCTAATTAGTATTTTTAGGACCCCAAAATAGGAATTGCTTGAGGTTCACAAAAAGAGGCGCATTATTATATATTATTAGAGTGTTCAATACTATTTTTAGAAAAGCAATACGAGAATTATTTGAGGTACGATTACACATGCCATTGTAAAATACTATGTTAATCTCGTGAAGGGTCTGCTAATTATCTTTTATGATCGACGTTAGAAGGAAGGAAGGAAAGAAAAAAAATAACGCACAATAATTTTATTAAGGTACGCAACATTCACACAAAAACAGAAAAAAATACTTAAAATGGTAAGTATGGTGTGCCTCACGGCTGCACCAAATAGGCCCAGTTCAGCATAGATGCCATACAACTAGTGCCTGACGCAGGTTTGCAACTGGACGATCGAGTGCATATTTTGGATATGGTCGGTCTCTTTAGCTGTCTGCATTAACCATGGAACGACAGTAAATATAGCAGTTTTACGATCTACGTAGCATTATCCTACTTCCAACTTTTCCTACTAATATTATAAAAGCGAAAGTTTGTAAGGATGGATGGATGGATGTTTGTTACTCTTTCACGCAAAAAGTACTGAACGCATTTGAATGAAATTTGGCACAAAGATAGTTTATAACCAGAAATAACACATAGGCTACTTTTTATCCTGATATTCCTACGGGATCGAAACTTATGCGAGTGAAACCGCAGGGCGCAGCTAGTAAACTATAAACGTCGTGATAAAGCAGAATAGGTACTTACTTTAGCCACATGTGATTCAGAACTAGTTTATTGGGTTTAACTAGTGATTTGGAAGAGGGAGCCAATTATGTGCGCTAATACATTTCATTGGGTAGGTACACAATTTGAGCAGAATTACGTAAAGAATAAAATGGTTTCTTGCCCAATGGAATACTAAACTTCTATATCGACGACGATGTGATTATAGTTCCATTTCGGGATGTGATGGTGGATGAAAAATATAATAAAACAAAAAATTATCTCATCTTGCAGGATGGGTATTAATTTGAAGTCTGACTGATCATAGGAATCGTTATCATTCGTCATTTTGGTTTCAACAGTGTGTTGTGCATTCCCAATCACACATCAAACATCATGAATAATAAATAAATAATAATTTGAGAAGACATTAAAAAAATATCTTGTAAAATGTTAAATACTTACTACAAACAGACGTAATATCTAACATTACGTAATATCTAACATTACGTAATATCTAACATTACGCCAGCATATTCTCCGAAGCATATAGCAGAGATTATTGAATCTTGGATATCATTCAGTCATGCTTAGTCCCGTGAGGTGGCGAATTTATTGCCATCAACACGACACAAATCTAAACTCTAAGCTGCCTCTGAGAGAATACCTACATAAGTATCCAATATACCATCCACTATAGCAATTTATTATTCTGAGAGATGTTGTATATTTGGCCTAATAATCCGCACACTGAATCCACACTACCCAAAACTTTTTTTTTTTATGAAACAAAACACACGTTAGCACGTACCCAATGCTGGGGAATCTCTGTATATGTATAGATTTGAGTAAATCTGAAACTTTTCGACATCTAAGTAACAAAAACCAATGTACGACCACGGGACAGCGGGGAAACAAAGGGACGACCACTACTTAGTATATGAAAAAAAAACTAAACGTGAACGTTACCACGATAGTAAAATGATAATTAAATAATATTTATAAACTGCACCTTGGTACGTAATTTGTTGGCGCAAAAAAAAAACAGCTTAAAACGAGAATAACTTGTTAAATTATATTATAAATAGATATGGCGACGGTCGTCTCAAAGTCGGCGGCGGCGCCTCAACAATCTTTATCAGATACAGGATCGACCATAGAAATGTAATAACTATATCTATGGGTGGGCCAGTACCTTGAATTACATTGACGAGCAAAGTAAAAAAGCCACTTGCAAAATGCCTAAAGAAATCTAAATATACGTTACCAAGTTACTTTCATGAAGTGCGGAAATGGTTACTTTTCATATTTTGGATTACATTTAGGTAAAAAAAATTACACGTTATATTTGTCGAAAGGTAAAAACCATGGCGCTGGTGCCGATACAAAATGGCAATCTGACGCTGTGAGATATACGAGATTTTCAATGAGCATGCCGTTCATATTTGTTCAATATGTATAGCAAGCTATACAGCCCTTATAACTCTGAAATGGGCCCCAAAATTATACAGCTTTAAGTGTAGATTTATCTGTATAACAGCTGCATAATAGCTGTACTATTTGGCTGGCTAAGATACTATTGATATACTTTTATACAGCTTCCATTCTCTAATTTTCCTTTTTATTCTTTTATACAGACTCAGGCTTGTGAAAATCTTAATAGAAGAATAAATATATTATAATTGTGTTCGTGGTTGAATTCATTCTCCATTTTATTTCTTAATTTACTATGTGCCAAGGCAGAGACCATATTTTGTGAAGTATAAGTGAAAATAATATTTAATAACTAAGTGGTAAGTACTTTTTCCTGTTTATCGTTGTTATTATGCTTGCGACTGATATTTTTATGTGAATATGTATACTAGTTTTAAGCTCAAAACTCACGCCCCTTCGAAATAAGGAATATACATACATTTTTTCTGTAACAACAAATATGTGATCAAATCTGAAAACAGTTTTAAGAGTAACCCGGACTGTTCTATTGTTAGTAAACGTAATTGTGTGTACTATACAGTTAAAATCCTTTGTAAATTTGTACTGAAATTTCAAAAACAAACAAAAAAATATCTCGTATAATTGAAATGCAATTTATAGGTTATGATAAAATGGCGTCCTTAGTTTATACAGCTCTTGCTCTTCTAATACCCCTTAATGCAGCTTTTTCGGTTTAAAGAACTTTATTTCTCATTAAGACAATCGTCACTTACATGAGAACAAATCTTATTACTAATTATATTATTCGGTGCGGGTAGAAGAAAACAAAAACAAAAGTAAATAAAATAAAAAACAGAAAAGTGGGTAAGATCTTTGTCAACAAAAGCGAGTTCACTGCATTCTCAAGATAAGGCGGTGGCCCAAGTTAAAAGATGACAATCAATATAGCGTTTCGTCGTTATAAATAAAAGTAAATACTTTCTTTTTGAACACATTGAGTGAAGTCGCTTCTTTTACATCCTTGGGAAGTTTATTATAGAGTTGTGCTCCCCCATAGGTTAAGTTGTTTTTGCCGTAGTTAGTTCTTATTCTAGACAATACCAGGTGACAGGCTCGACGAGATGAGTATTTGCTTCTTTCACCTTCTGTTGTGAATGTAATGCGTGAGTGAATAAGTTTGTGAATAATTTTATAGATAAGTACGCATGTGTTATATATATAAAGTTGTTTGATGTTTAATAGCTTGGTCTCTTTGTAAATAGTTTTTGACGGTGTTAAGAAGTCGTAATTGTGTAATATTTTGATTATTTTATTTTGTAGTATTTGGATTGGCTTTAGACTAGTTTTAGATGCGTTACCCCATATTTCGATGAGATATAATAAGTGAGGCTTAACAAGGGAGTTGTATATTACTAGCCGAACTTTTTTTGGAATACATCTAACAATTTTATGCAGTGAGCCCACCAATGATGAAAGTTTGCTTTTAATATGTTGAAGGTGTGCTTTCCATGTCAGATTGCTATCAAGAGTGAGTCCGAGGTATTTTTCTTGATCAGTCCTTTTTAGTACTTCTCCGTTAATGTTTAGATTAGGGTAGTTAGGGAGCTTTTTATTTTTTTCACAAAATATTATATATGAGGTTTTGGAGGCGTTAATAGTTAAAAGATTGCACTGGTACCAATTCTGTAGTATATTTAAATCATCTTGGGCATTTTTTGTGATATCATTTATGTTGTCTCCAAAATAAAATAGGCATGTATCGTCTGCATAAAGGGCAAGGTGACCTTGCAAACCTGCTTGGTGTATGTTGTTTACATAGACTAGAAATAATAAGGGACCTAGAATTGAACCTTGCGGTACACCGCATGTTAAGGGTTTTGACGTGCTTTGGTAAGTACCGATTTTTACAACCTGATATCGATCACTTAAATAGGACTTTAGCATTTTTGCATAACAGAGTCGTTACTTAAGAACGTATCTCAGCCTAAAGAGTAACATTGTCTGTACATTAGTATTTAAGTACTGTAGAAGCTGTGTTAAAGTCTTATTCATATTCATTATTACAGTTAATTAGGGTTCAGTTGAAAATATAGAAAACCTCATTATGACCCAAACCAAGGCCCGTAAGGCGGTGAGCAAGGAATCGGATTGTTTTATCGAAAGTGTAACAAATATTTTCGATAAAACAATCCGATTCCTTGTTAATGGCATTTTTATCTTTTTTCTAGATTTTAATGAATTTTTTAAATATATAATATAACTATTAGGCTCAAAAAAAAGTAGAAATACTAAAATTAAAAGTCTATTTTTAAAACAAAGCGTATACGAGTATAATAGAGTATGTTCGAAAAGATTGTTTTTATATGATAAGTACCTACTGTAATAAGTGATTATTTTATTCCTGCTTGGATGCAGAGTACTATCTAGGTAATTTATAGAAAATTGTAGTCTAAGGCAAGGGGCAACTTTAGTTTATTTTTAAAAGGAAAGAAAACTGCATTCAAGGTTTTTACTATATTGCTTTTTTCAGGATCAACATGACATTCAAGATTGTAGAGATAATCGAAACATAACCTCAGCTATCCATCGTGCCAAGTTGCTGGGAAAAGAAGGGATTATTAAGATGACTTCTTAAAAAATATCACATAAATAAACTTGTAGTTTTAGTTTTAAGAACTAACAAAATCTTGTGTTTGATTGTGATATTGCAGTTTTAAGAACAAACCAATTCTTGTCACTGATAGTGTCATTTAGCTTTAAGAACAAACAAAATCTTGTGTTTGATTGTGATATTGTAGTTTTAAGAACAAACAAAATCTTGTGTTTGAAAGTGATATTGCAGTTTTAAGAACAAACAAAACCTTGTGGCTAAATATGCTATGAAAAGAACTTTAGAATCTTATTGTACCAACCTCAATTAAGAGACAAAATAAAAACAAATTATCAATTAAATCAATGAAATTTTATTTCTCACAAAGTGTGTAAAAGTGGTATGAAATATGATTCCTCACCATGTTCAATACAAACAAATTTAAATTTAACATCACCAGCACGTAAAACTATATCATTGCACTGACTGTTATTTAATTTCGTTTTGAATATATTAAAAAACGATGACTTCACCGGTAATTCAAAAACAACAGATAGTCTTGTGATAATATTACAAATTATGTCACCATCTTCACTGATAGACTTTATTTTGACTATTTTATCGTCTTTGGTCATGAATTGAATTTGTTATCATGTTGTGTAGAAAGCAAAAAGTATTTAAATTGTATTGGATCCTGAGGTAATAAGTCTGGAAATCTTCCGTTTATTATTTGGATTAATTTTTTTAATGCACTTTGAGAAATATTCTTGTCAATGGCCCATTTTTATATATTATTGCGAAACAATAAATTTAGATTTGCTTCGTCTTCATCTGATGAACTTTCAGACTCAACAATTTCGCTATAATTGTCCATACTTTGCTCCATTATACCCGATTCTGCCTGTACAGAACCCTCACCGCATGTTACTAACCCAACATACATATCTTCAGCACAGATATTTGCTATTTCATCATGATCCAACAATTTTAATTCTACGGAACACTCATTGCATGGTGGTGATACCAACTTGGAATTTGGCTGTCCGTGCCCTTGTAAAATTATATTTTGTTCCGTTAGTTCACGTTGGGATTAAACTTTTTTTAATTTTCTTTTTATTCCGCCGGTTCATTTTTGTTTTTTCCATGGTTTTACATCCATCTTAACTCTTGTTCACTTAACAAATTGGTAAATGATCAAAATTATGACTCCGTTTTGTTATTAGTTGTATCCAATAAATAGACTGATTTTAAGCTATATTAGTTTCAAAATAATCGATAAGCTGGATAATTGTGTATGCCAACACTATAATAATAACTTTAATCTTCTAAAATACGAAAAACTGTAAAAAGGGAAAAATGTACGCCAATCGCATAGGGCTTTAAAAAGGAGTAAATCTAAACTCTTCTAGGTGAGATAGAATTGTATTACACTATTATAAAGGGAATTGCTTGCTAAGAGTATCCTAGATTTCCGTTGTACAGCTATTATCAAGCTTAACTTGAAGGCTGAACAATATAGTAATTTTACACCAATATTCAGGCTATAACAATATTTAATGCTCTTGTACAGAAGTAGGTTATACAAAAGTATAATTTGAGAGCAATATACAGTTATTGTCGTATAAAGTTGCTGAACGCAGTTTTTTACGCCGCGGTCTGTATTTTAGCGTTTTCCAATGCTATTTAAAAGCTAAAGGTAAAAATTTAGGCTCTATACAGCCGTTAATCAGCTATTCTGTATACAGTTGTACAGTTATACTTTAAGTACAGTCCTAAACATATTTTTACACTCTTGTACATCATTTATTAAGCTTATAGCTGGTAATGCGCTGGTAAATATAATATTTTTTCGCTTAAATGTTACTTGGGCAGTGAGAAGCCCTGACATAAGCCCTATCGAACATGCCTGGGACGAGCTTGGCAGACGTGATGGAATACAAAACTCACTTCCAGTCATATTTCATGCCCTGAAAAATGCACTCATTGATGAATAGGAGAATATTACTCTCTCTCTCTTCCTCTTTGGTACTCAGCATGCCAAATTGTATAGAAGCCGTATGCAGAGCACGCGGAGGCAATACAAAATCTTGCATGATTAAAATATATTAAGTTTCAATTTCGTAAAACTTTAAGAGTTAATTGTTTTTTCTCCAAACGGATTTGGTTTTTTCTTTCTTTACTCATTATTATTTTTTGTTTCTATTAGCGGTTTTTTAATGCGTTACCTACTAAAAACATTGCACATATATTTACATTCAACTTTTTTGTTTTGTGTTTGTGTTCTTTCTCTGTGTCATGTTTGCCGCGAATAACCGTATTTTCTTTCTTTTTTTTTTACTTTCGAATCAATATTCAAATGTATTTAGGTAAGTGTTGTGTCATTCAAATGTAGTTTCGGAATATTGTTTAGTTTGATAAGTTAGTGGCTTTTTAGGGTTCCGTAGCCAAATGGCAAAAAACGGAAGCCTTATAGATTCGTCATGTCTGTCTGTCTATCTGTCCGTCCGTAAGTCACAGCCACTTTTTTTCGAAACTATAAGATCTATACTGTTGAAACTTGGTAAGTAGATGTATTCCGTGAACCGCATTAAGATTTTCACACAAAAATAGAAAAAAACGATAAATTTTGGGGGTTCTCCGTACTTAGAACTGAAACTCATTTTTTTTTTTCATCAAACCCATACTGGGGTATCTATGGATAGGTCTTCCAAAATGATATTGAGGTTTCTAATATCATTTTTTTCTAAACTGAATAGTTTGCGCGAGAGGCACTTCCAAAGTGGTAAAATGTGTGCCCCTCCTGTAACTTCGAAAATAAGAGAATGATAAAACTAAAAAAATATATATGATGTACACACGGCTACACGTCAAGCTATACAAAACCAGTTTGTCTTGGCCTCACTTTGTACGATATTTTCTCACAATGAACGGCCGTAGTATGTGTAGGTGGCCGTGTGTACATTAATCTCATATATTTATTTATTTTAATTTTAAGTCTGACTGTATGGAATTATGGATCAATTAGTTATCTGAATTAAATGATTTTTTTTTTTTTTTATTACCATGTAAAGTTCCACTGAAAATAAGACCACAGAACATAATACCCTAAAGGGCACAAGACGGACTGCTCTGTCAGACACTTCCCTTCACACGACTCTGCAGACGTGCCGCCCCCTCTAGCGAGCAGGTCACGGACCGTAGTACTAAAATAATAATCAATTGAGAGACTATAATCGCTCCACTTTAATAGACATGCTGTAAATAATAATAATTGCGAAAGTGAGACAACACTTATGTCAAAATGTGTATGTGTGAGCAAGACATAGCATACATTTTCTATCTCTATTTGCGTATCGGTTTTTGTTGTTTGCTATCGATGGCAAACAAATTGTGATGTTAAAATATTTTCGTTGATATAAACTGTGAAACGCATATTTTGTGTAATTTCTGACTTTATTGATATTCTAAAAGGTAATATTTAGTGTGTAATATATAATAATAATAATAATCAGCAAGTAAATTAAAATAATATTGTACTTAAGACTATTTTGTGTCAATAATAAGCAAAATATTGTGATAATTTCATCTAAAACGACGATTAAAGCTGCAGTAATGTACTTATGTCGAACTATCGCTATCGCATACTGCACACGCTGAGGACTTGTCTACCTAGTATCCTCTGTCTACGACTTTTATAATCTACGATAAGTATTTATTTCTGATCTGCAATTTAAAATAATTAAAGATACGGAGCAATAATAATCTAGAGTTCATTATAATTAATAATTGTAATAGGTATTAATGCTCAATCTTGACATGTTAATCTTTCATAATTATTATTTTCCTCAAATTTATTCAATGTTTTTCTAATTTTTTTTTATTTTCATCCTGCTACACCATTTGTAATATGAATGCTCAATCTTGATATTATGTTACTTTATTTTTTTTCCGTCTAATTTTATAATTTGTATTCATCATTAATAATTTATATTCTCTATTTTTATCGTATTTACACACTAGTTATATGTGCATGCAGTGGTCTTCAGTAATTGAAGGAGCACACGTAAAAGAACCTTTTTTATTATTGTAAATTTCTATTATATATAAATTTATAATCCTCAATAAATAATTTGTTTTGTGAAATAATGATATATGTAAAAGACAAGCTTTAGCAAAATCATTCTTTAATGGTTATTGTACAATTTCAACGGTGACATATGGACGGAATAGACGGACGGACTAATGACCGTAATGACCCTTTGGTACCAATTTACTCAAAACATCAGTAAAACAGGTAGCTCAACCAGCATTATCAGTATTAGGTGTCTCAACACACAATGTCGAAGGAAAAATGACGTTTACTATTAGATTGTATAGTCCCCAATTGGGTTGAAGTCCTTGCTTATCATATGGGTCTCGTTGTGCGCCATTTTGTAACCCCATAGATGCATAGCTTCTCTGCACGCTATCTGAAATGTTATGAATAAAAATATTTCCATAAAAAAGACGGCGAAAGAGATCATGGTCAATATTAAAGCAAGTTTGTATTTTATGCTCAAGCATATAATGTCATACAGCTGAGCAAAAATCATTCAAAAATCTACTCCGTTAAAAAATCCGTATTTTCGACCAGAGAATGAAAACCGTCCAAATATATGTACATTATCCCTTTGATTTAAGCAATGTTAAACAAGTAAGGGACATAGATTTACAAAAGCTTAAGACATCGAAGTTGGTACCTGTAGGTTATTAACGTAATTAAAGTCTAGAGCAGTCTTCCATTTGAAAGGAACATTGCGGGTGACTTTGAAGGTGGAGTGGACACCAGCTACTTCAACTGTAGTGTGCGACTGCAGAAACTCGTCAAACGCCTGCCTACCATCCAGCTTTAGGAACTTTAGAATTCGGTCTGTAGTAACATTAGGCTTCAGTGCTAACTCTTCAAACCGTATTACCCTGTAATGTAACATTTAACGACTTAGCGGTCTCAAACAATAATGATGCTATGTCTGTGGAATTCGTTTTCTACAGGCCTGTACTCGTAGCATGAGCACTTCTGTGTACTGTATGAAGAATAGACTTATGTACTTGTAGCAACTAGGATCTTCTGGCACTCGAATGACATTGACAGGGGGGTGCTGTTGGTAAACATTTGCAATTGTTTTGCGAAATGTCACTGGAGATGTATTCAAAAAACAAGATGGCCGCGTTAGTTCCGATTTTGGTCACGCGCCAAAATAACCTGAGGAGCAATTCTCGTAATTTTAAGAACGTTCACAGTCTGATCTCAGTCTCAATCTGTCAAAAATACTTCTAGTTTCCCGACATTTTTGACACGGTTCTGACATTTGTTTGTCGCCGAGATGAGACTAGATTTTGAACGTTTTTAATTACGGGAATTGGCCTTCTTATATCCGATAGAGTTCTATCTACACAAAGTGACATTTCTTTTGTTTATATTTAACATCTTGCCGTAAAAAAACTCTACGTTCTGTCATTTTGTCTTTCGTTCTACGGGCGGTGGTCAAGCTTCGCGTACTGATCGAATATTAAATCTCATGATAGTAGATCTAGTGATAGAAGAATAAATCTCTTTTGGAATCTCATGACTGGTTAACTGGAACTACAACAGGCAATTAAAAAATCTAAAGCAAGTGAACCGTAGTAGTAAATTCATTCATTCGCTCATGTCTAATCCATGGAAATTTAAAACTTACATCAGTCTGTCCGGATACTGCTGCAGTATCTGACCTGCTGCCAAATAGTCGCTGACCAAGTCGGCACAGACCAGTGGGGGCTCCCAGCAATCTGAAGAGAGCTCGCAGAAGCGCCGGTGTCGTCTCGACTGCATCAGGCCGCGGGGGTCACGGACCAACAGAATTATCTTCACGTTGAGCCTGTAAATCATTCAGTTCTTCAAAATGGAAAAACTGCAATACAAGAACCAACAAAAAACTGTTTGATACTTAGCTTTATGAAACTTGTAATATTAGGTCCTTACATATGAAATTGGCGTTTTATCGAACTGGCCACTTTGACCTCAAATATCTGGAATTTGGTTAGAAATTTCCAAATTCAAATTTATTTCAAATTTAGGCTTGGGTATCAAAGCGATTCATTTGTTTACGCGCCATTTGAACTTCCTTTGATATCGTTCTGTTTACAATATGGAAAACTTAAAACATCGAGTTATTTACGAATACGAAAATTACACAGCAGACGGTCGCTAAATTAGAGGAGCTGCGGTTGGAATGTCTCCGACACCCACCATATTTTCCGGACCTTGCTTCAACAGACCTTGCTTCCACTATTACGGAAATTTGCACAATACGCAAGGAAAACAAATCAATTCCGATGAGGCAGTCAAAAACGCCTTCAAAGATTTTATAGATTCTTGGTCCTTAATTTTTTCAGCAAAGTAACCAATGAAATAACCTACAAAATGGCTAAACTGTATAGATAACAATGCACATGCTTTGATTAATTATTATTGTTTATTTTTTTTTCATTTTACTTTTTCCATATAAAAAGCCAATGTCATATGTAAGGACTGGTGGCAACCCAACAGCAACCATTTTGCAACTAAAATCAAGATCACTGTGACTTTGACAGTGATGCAAAATCAGAGGTAAAAGGACTGCACGTGATTCTATTACCAACATCGACGTCTATGAAAGCATCAACAACTCACTCTTTATCGTTCAATATTTCCTCAACCAGCCGTAACCTGAGTCGCACAAGTTTCATACTTTGGAACGGGAACAGCTTACATAACCGAGAAGTGAACTCTGCATTAAAACATAGCTCGTTTTTATTTTCATCCTTACAATAGTCAAATAATCTGGTGCTATGGCTGAATAGATTCAAGTCTTTACTTTCAAACTCAAAGTAATCTTCTAAACCGTAAAAATTACATTTAAACATTCGTTTAACAATGCTCAGGGCTTCGCTTGCATCTACTTGTTCCCTGATTTGTTTAGTACCATACATTAGAAGGGGTTCATAATGATAGTATGTACTTGGCACTGAATTCACCAGGTCTCCAAGAAATGTGGACCCAGACCTCCATGATGTTATTATTAAGCTTCGCAAGGGCTGTCCTCCAGATTCCATAACTAAATCTTCTAAACCATTAACATCAGATTGTGAAAAGTTATAGTTAGAGAGGTCTTCTTTTATCTTTGTCCTTGCCTTTTCTAATATCTTTTTGATTTTTGCGGAACTGTGAGTTACATTTTGCGTATTTGTGAGTTTGTTCATTTTGTCGTGTCGTCCATGGGAATAGTTTTCATTCGTCATTATGGGTATATCATCCATGTCAGTTGAGCCACCATCATGCAGTACAATGGGTATCTGTTGCGTGTAGGTCTCCTCTCCATCTTCGACTTTTATGATAATCTTGATATTTCTTCGACTCTTGATAGATGTGAGATAAAATGCCGTCTCAGTATACTGAGTCCCAATATTAATAAGAAGAATAATGAGACTAAATAGTAAACATATTGCGTAAACGTTAACTCGCCGCATCATCTGTAAGAATAAACATTTGTAAAACTATGACCACGAAATATTTTTGTCTTAAAAATTTGAATAACAATGCTTCAATCAGCTCAAGGGCTTTGCAAAATTTAGGACCTGTTTAAGGACGAAACGGAAACTAAAGTTATCGTCTACTTTATATTTACTTACTTGCTTTTTTATAAGTCCGTTGTTTGTTTTGTAAAAAGTTTTCTCACATTTTAGATTATGTATCACCTCTTACGTTAAAATAAAATATATTTATTCTTTATCAAACTAAAAAATAATTATTATTTCTTTCTACGCTTACGGCACCTAACAGAACTAGAGCCCAATCTTTGCGAATAAAAGACGACGTTTTTAGCACCCTGGGCCAAAGCCGAATTTTAGGGTTCCGTACCTCAAAAGGAAACAACGGAACCCTTATGGAAATACTTCGTTGTCCGTCCGTCCGGCCGCCTGTCTGTCTGTCCCTCTGTCTCGAGAACGCGTGAAGGTATAAAGTTGATATTAATATCAAATATGTAGCTCTACGGAAATAAAGCAAAACCTTAGGTACTTCCCGTTTAACAAAAACATAATAGGCAAGAATAGTAAAGGAAAAGTCCGAACGTCGTTAACTTGTAGCTTTATCACATTAAAAATATTTTTTTTGCGATTGCAATCTTATATTTGCAGTTGGAGAATTGGCCGTGACGTATACTGGTGTGGGAGAACATTTTTTTAAATAAGTACAAAGTTAAGTTTGTTCTTGGGATAATCATGATTTTGTAGTTGGGATCATCCCAACTACAGAATCTTTCAACACACACAAGGCCGGTTTTTTTTTGGGATTACAATCTTATATTTGCAGTTGGAGAATTGGCCGTGACGTATACTGGTATGGGAGAACATTTTTTTAAATAAGTACAAAGTTAAGTTTGTTCTTGGGATAATCATGATTTTGTAGTTGGGATCATCCCAACTACAGAATCTTTCAACACACACAAGGCCGGTTTTTTTTTAAATACGACCTGGTAAAATTGTCCTGCGACTATTTTGAAGTTGTATTCTAGTCTAAAGAGATCCAACCGAGAATGAACAAGCCAATAGATGAAACCACATGGTGCCTGATTGCCGAAAGATGTTTTAGCATAATTATTTTTAATATAAAAAAACCGCACTCACCCAATGCCTATGGGAATTTGCAATAGGATTATATAATTACAAACTACGGTTTGTCACTAAAAAATATGTAATGAGAACAATAAAATTAAAAGGGGAATTTGAGAAACCGCAATTTAAAATAGTAATAGTAAAGCAAACGTGCGTCTTTCGCGATTCTAAAATACTAATACGTATCGTGCATACTTAATATACTTTGACACAAGATGCATCTATAAATTATAGATCAATTTACATAGATATTGGGTCGTATAAAATATGCTCATGGGAAATACCAGTATAACTTGTTTTAGTACTGACGTAAGTGTCTCGAACACATGATAAAGACTTTTTATTAATAGAAAATATGTACTGTGTTATTTTTAACACAAACACTCCAACTGTTTCGGTTAGTAACTATGACATTGACTATAAATTCTATAATAGGTCAATGTCAAACCCAAAACCCACAAAAAACCTAGAATAATCTATGTACATATGTCATTGGCTCACGTTTTGTGTGTTACAAACAACCATTATGATTATTGTGAGCTAATCTGATGGGACGGAATATTATGCTCATGTATTACCTACCTACCTACCTTTTAGATTAGGTGAAAAAATATGAAATACTAGCTGCACCCCACGGTTTCACTCGCTTAAGTTTCGATCCCGTGGGAATATCGGGATAAAAGTATCCTATGTGTTAACCCTGATTATAAACTATCTGTGTGCCAAATTTCATCGAAATCCGTTCAGTAGTTTTGTTATAATATTAATACGATGACATCGCAAACAATTTTGATTTTAAAAAGGTTTAGTGACCCGCTCCTGTTTCGTACGGTTGATATTTTATTTGACAAAACATCGATATTTCCGTGTATTCCCGTTGTCCCCGTAATCTGTGTCCCCGTTACGGGGACAACAGAACGTCATATAATTCCTTACCGTTGTCCCCCTTATGTACATATGGGCAACGGGGACAACGGACAGTTAAGATTTCACGCAAAAAGTATGTATAATTTAAATATGACTGTACTATACACTTACACCTTCTAGAATAAATTGTCAACATTTTTTGGCGAAAACCGCAACAAAATTTATTGAGTGGTTTAGAAAAACTTAGCGGTCACACAATCAGACTCGCAAAGCGACTTTGTTTTATACTACTAGAAGCAGTAAGAACTAAACATAAAAATACCACTTAAAAACCAAATGGCAAAAATATAAACTCAAAAATAATTGTACGAAAGTAGATAAAACAAGATATAATGAATTATCTGCATTGCGCGACTCATAAGAGTCTTGCAACGCTTCGCTTTATGCGTTTATGTTTAAAACTAACCCAAAATAGATTTATTACTTTGATTTGTTATTTGTGACAAGCAAAGTAAAAAAAACTAAAGAAAACGTGCGAAGATAGAATAAGGTAATTTAACACCTTTTTTATTTTTTTTTGGTTTTTCTTCAAGGTAATTTTTAACTATAAAATCTTAAGCAAACTCATTTAACTTACACGTTATCTTATCTAATCAATGTTTACTGTATGTACATCATTATCATCACTGTATGTAAGTACCTACGCCTGTTCTCCCGACAATTTAATGGTCGGCTGGAACCACGGATATCTATGGTTGGAACAGATTTCAAATGAAATAAGCAGTAGGTACAGTCCCATCAAAAATAATATTATGTTCGTCACGGCATCCGTTCGTCGGCTATTTTTGTCTGCTCATTGCACGATAGAATCTACTTTACCGACCCAGCATAATATTGGGTCGTATAATGTCAATACCGCAGAATGACAGTCATATCCGACCGAATTAAAAAGGTTTAAGGTTGACGTCAACTCGATATTGGTTAAAGGTGTATACTATTTTCGATCTTTATTTTAAAGTAGGTAATTGAATAATTATAGTTTTATTTACAATAGTCTGCTCAGGGTCTGTTCAGGCCTGGATAGGAGTAGGGTAGGAATAGGGTAGGAGTAGTGTAGAAGTAGGGTAGGAGTAGGGTAGGGGTAGGGTAGGGGGTAGGACACTACGCGAACGAAGTAGCGCCGGGCAGCTAGAAATAATTAATATGGCAAAACAACGTTTGCCGGGTCAGCTAGAAGAACGGCTGAACCGATTTGGCTGAAAATTGGTGGGGATGTAGCTTAGAACCAGGAAACGGACATAGGATACTTTTTATTGAATACTTTTATTTACTTATAGGAGTAGGGTAGGAGTAGTGTAGGAGTAGGTTAGGAGTGGGTAGGAGTAGGGTAGCAGCCGTTATTCTAGCTGACCCGGCAAACGTTGTTTTTAACCGACTTCTAAAAAAGGAGGAGGTTCTTAATTCGTATGTTTGATTTTTTTGTTTTATGTTTGTTCGCGCATAACTCCGTCGCTTGCCAACCGATTTGAAAAATTCTTTATTCTTTTTTTTCTTTATTTTTTACTTATTTGGTTAGGAGTAGAATTAGTTTTAATAGTTACAATAAAATTAGTAGTTTAGTTGGCAAGCAAGTTGTTATTAGGGTACCTCTAATCTTGTAAGTATATACGAATTAGTATGGGGTAGGTACAACTAAAAAGTGAAAAATACAAAACTTTTTTACGTTAAGTCTGTGTCAAAAAACGAAAATGCGTAACCAGCGACACTGACTTCCGAAATTAAAGTTATTTTTCTCTTTGTAGTGTTTTTTTTTTGGAAGTCGGTTGATTTTTTTTTGTAAAAAAGTTTTTTTGGCACAAATTATTTCTAGCTGCCCGACCCTACTTCGTTTGCATGGTGTCCTACCCCTTACCCTACCCCTACCCTACTCCTACCCTACTCCTACACTACTCCTACTCCTACTCTACTCCTACCCTACTCCTACACTACTCCTACCCTACTCCTACCCTACTCCTACCCTACTTCTACCCTACACCTAACCTACTTCTACCCTACTCCTACCCTAATCCTACCCTACTCTACTCCTAACCTACTCCTACACTACTCTTACCCTACTCCTAAGTAAATAAAAGTATTGAATAAAAAATTAAATAAAAAGTTTCCTATGTCTGTCTCCTGGTTCTAAGCTACCTCCCCACCAATTTTCAGCCAAATCGGTTCAGCCGTTCTTGAGTTATAAATAGTATAACTAATATGACTTTCTTTTATATATCTGGGAATCCACGTACCAGGCTAACATAGATGAGCAAGATAATACTCACTGTGCCACAGTAAAATGTAATTGCTATAGAAAAATAAAAAAAATCAAAAATGTATCCAATGTCCGTCTTCTGGTTCTAAGCTACCTCCCCACCAATTTTCAGCCAAATCGATTCCGCCGTTCTTGAGTAATAAATAGTGTAACTAACACGACTTTCTTTTATCTAAACATATATAAATAAGTATAATAGTCTGCTCAGGGTCTGTTCAGGCCTTCAAACGGTTTTATGTATCCTGCTTTGAAAGAGAAAAGAATTAAAAAACTGAAGAAGATGGTTTATAAAAGATTTACGTACTTTTGTACACTTAGCTGACTTAGTGGAGTTTCAATAAAATAAGAGGCCAGCTTATACTTACTGGTTTTGTTATCAGCGAAGTGCGGCCACGTACACGTACGATACTTATAAAAACTTTTTTGCAAAAAAAAAAACAAAAATAACTTTAATTTCGGAAGTCGGTGTAGTTGGATTTTCGTTGTTTGCCACCGACTTCCGAAATTAAAGTTATTTTTCACTTTGTAGTCGTCGTGTGTCGTTTTTGGAAGTCGGTTGTTTTTTTTTGCCATAAAGTTTTTATTTTTCACTTTTAAGTTGTAATTTTTACCAGTAATTTTGGTTTAAAAACCAAACTACTGAACCGTTTTTGATGAAATTTCCATGGAACCATTTGGAAAGTATTATCAACAAAAAAAATATTTTTTCAAATCGGTTGGCAAGCGACGGAGTTATGCGCGAACAAACATAAAAAAAAAAAATACAAACATCCGAATTGAGAACCTCCTCCCTTTTTAGAAGTCGGTTAAAAACTAATAATAGGGTTCTCTGAGTCAATTGAAGAAACAATATTCACGAACAAGTTATTTATATGAATTCCGTTACGGTTTCATTAAAAATATACTTTCGCACATTTTATAGTAACTCACAATGTTTATTTAAAACCTACCTACGACCACTCTAGGTACATTTAGAACCCCTTTTGTGATATGTAATGGAATTTTCTTCTAGCAGTTAACAACGGACAAGAATTAGATTAAGGCTATCGAAAAAGAAAAAGTGACAACAGGGCTTAAAACAAGGAAATTGAACCGACCGAATAATGCCTAAACGACTACATCAACCCATTCCTCTAACTCCATAAACCAATATTCCCTCACAGAACACTTACTTTTACTACCAACTACACAATACAATAAAGAAAAGAATCCTCATAACGCTTCTAAAATAACCCATAAATAAACACACCATAAAGACTTCCTTTGATCTCTGAATTTTCGATCTCAGATCGCCATAAAATCGAAGGGTAATCTTTGTGAACTTTCATGGATAGTGTTATTAAACTATTAGTCGGGATCGCCGACGTTACTCACATTCCCTCGGGAAACTATATGCTGGCGGAGCCGCCATTAATCGGCCTACACAAGTGAATTTTGGTAATAAAGACAGAATTGATGTTTTTGGATGCTCTCCTTTATTCCAGCGTATTGATTTTATCTTAATAGCTAAAGATAGACCAGCCGACCTTAAAACGTGTCTGGGATAACCTGGATGCGAAAGGAGGAGAACCTAGTGTTGTGGCTTGACTATTGAGTATTGAGCCATATAATTCAAGACTACCTATTAAGAGGTTTATCCCCGTAGAATTCATAGAAAATTACAGTATCTCAGCACTCATTATAATTTTGATTGTACGAGTTTATAAGTTATATATTATATATTAAGACAACGTCAGGCAGATTCTTATAATAATGGATGAGCACGATAATGGTGTGTAAGACCGTGTAATCAAGGGGGAATTATAAGTTACTACGTACGGAAAACACTAGTTAGATGATATATAAGATCAACTGCCTACTCTACTACATATATAACTTATTTAGTTTATAATGTCTACATTGTCTGTGTAGGTATATTTAATATTTTTGTTTTACACTTCACACATTCATATTTTCCTCTTCTTGTTCTCTCACACTATTGTCTACATTTCTTTTTTTACTTCTCCTTTCGCAGGTCTGCTGGAAAAAATTTCTTAAGAATAAGCAGTACCTTTGTACTCATATTATAATTATGTCATATCAATATGTATTTTACTGTGTGTACATAAATAATAAATAAATGTCTATATCTTGATGTTTAAATGAAAATACCTAAGTAAGCAGTACGGATCTAGTCCCTGACAATCCTACTTATTTATTTGATCCAAAACTGCTGAAGATCCATTGATATTATTATTTAAGAGCAGTGACTTTACTCGACCGGTGGCCAAACAAATCTAGACCAAAGTTTCCTGCATCAGATGTAATAATTAAAATCAGAAGATAAATCTATTAATCATTTATATAAACAATAGTAGGTATTTAGAACTCTTTGCGGATGTAATTTATTTTCTTTCTCCGTGTTTAATTCCCTTTTAATTTCTTTCGTTGCGTGTATTACTTTAATTGCTTTCGTTCTTACTTATTAGAGTTTTAATTGTTGTGAAACTTCGTGGGAGTTATTTACGAGTTCAAAGGTGAAGTTTTAATGAAATAAGATTTTAATTAAGTAGTCTTTAATTTAATTATGTTTTTGATTGATGTTTTATAAGAACCAACGTAAGAATGCGTTTGGTTTGTTTGTAGTTTTGCTTTCATAAAATAAAATTTGATTGTAATTGCTTTCTTGAGAATGCGGTTACTGAAAATATCCTGAGTTAGAGCGCAATTTGTTGCACCATTGAAAAAACGTTGTTTGATGATAAAAAAATGTGAAATGTTATTCAAAAGTAGGTAGGTCATCAAGTAAGTAGGTAGGTGGTTCATCTAGACACATTCTGTCACTCACCACCCTAAAGTAAATGATAGACTACATCACTATGTTTTAAGCACGGGCTTCCTTATGCAACACATTTGTTAACCATATCCGTAAAAGCGCTCTATGAAGAGGGTTCCCCATAGAGCCATCGAGTGCTATAACCGATCATTCTGAGCATAGAGCTGGACGTTAAGCAAAGTGTTCCTCAAGGCATCATGTTTGGACCGACCTTATTAACTCAGTAATGGTATAATTGAGCTGGACACAATCTAATTATAAGGGGTGACGAACGCACGCCTAATGGGCTAATGCAATAGTTGGTTTAGTTCGGCCGTCGTGTGTCGATAACGGACGGGAAGGATTAATGGCCAATGACCGATTTGGATACAGGTGTGGAGATTTAGGCTAAGTGAGTAAGTATGCTTACTTAAGTCGCATATAGAAAAATAAAATATTAATTCTATACAAGGTTGAATAGGAGTTATAAAATGATGACGACTACCTTACCGAAATAATTAGACTCCTGTCTCACTTTAATCAACACTACGGAAACTTTTCTATTTTTTATAATTTTCCTGCGACCAAAAGGTATTAAGAATGTTTGCATGTGTGCAACTAAAGCGCGAAAGTTTTCGGTAGGTATATACTATTTCTTTTGCATAGCAAACCTTCAGCGTTGAGCCCTTCTCACACCTGTCAAAGTTAATTGCCTATTAGATATTTTGAGGGCAAATAGGTTCTCTATTTTTATTTAAAAAACGTAGGGTAAAGAAGTGAAGGGAACTTTTTAGTAGGTACCTACTCAGTTATTAGAAAAGGTACGTAACCGTATAATTTACAACAAAATATTAATTAAGTTAGCTTAAAAAGCTACAGAAAAAAGGTCTGCAATAAAACTCAACAAAAATCTAACAACTGTATTTTTTCACTACAAAAATAAATTAAACATTTCACTCTTCAGCATCACAATAATAATTATGTTAACGAAGGCTGAAAAAAATAATTATTAAATACCACGCAAAGTGCCCTCGCGTTCCAAGGTCAAGCACAAGTGACCTTGACCCCGGTGTGAGACGAGATGCCATGCCTAGCATATTTCATAACACCGGCATGCACCGTCCCAAGAATTTTCCTTTTCCTTTTTTTATTGGTAGGTATGATTTCTTAATAGAGAGCCAATTTTGTTTCATATTGATTTCTTTTTGTCTGCCTAATTTCATCCATTTCTATTCCATATTTACGGATGTAACTGGTTCTATATATAAGACATTTAATAATTAGGTACTTTTCTAATATAGGCACGTTTCTTTCCAATTCCGTTGTTTTTTTCAATGTTTCATTCGAAAGTTTCAAGAAAATTTGTCAGTATATATTTCATGTTTTTTTTTCAATAAAACCGAAAAATATGAAAGAAACGGGAAACTTTCATGTTTTTTTTATTCAAATCCGTTCTTACTATATTTAACTTAAGATATTCTATGCTTTATCTCCTTCCATAATAATACGTACTAATACCTAAAATGGAGGGTAGAATGAAAAAATATATCGGTGAGCTAAGCGCGCCCGCCCCCACTGTTGTGCATCTAGTATTTGAGCTGTCACTTGCATAAATAGTTTTATCAATTTACGTGCTAGTTCCGTTGCAGTTTGTTATCTTAAATATCGAATGCAAATAGTGCAATTGTGCGTTGTGTGATATTGTTTACATCATAATGCCTCGCCAGAGCGACATAATAAACTTGTTTACGTTCGATCAAATTTACATTTAGTGCAAGCTAAAAAAGAAGCTTTCAAATTCGAGCTCGAGCCTGGTGAAGATGACGATTCTTCGGACAGTGAAATTGGGATTGTGGCCGAGGAGAGCTAGATGGATATTATTTTTACGTATTTGTATGTTTTCTATTCTTTTTTGTTGTGTATTTCACCTATTAAAATATATTTCAATTTCAATAAAACTGGTTTTTTTCAACTTTTCAAAACATCAAGCGAAACATTCGAAAGAATCCTGTTTCTTTCCAAAATGTAACATGCGAAAAAAACGGAAAAAAACCACAATTATTTTTTTTTTCGTGAAAAAAAACAAATTGTTATTTTCGGCATTTTCAACGCTAGTAAGTACCACTCATACCTATGAAGTCACACAAAAAAGACCCACCACTGTGTAGACGAATCAAAAATAATTGACTGTCTAAAATCAAACACAAGTGCTGGAATTAATGGTATTAGCTCTGCTTTGCACAAATATATTATTTATTCTGCTTTCACAATTAAATTGTGTCGATAAATATTTAATGGTAAACTATAACAGTTTGAACGACCGAGTTCTGTGCGGTCATCCACTGGATTCAAGTATTCACGAAAAAAAAAACGAATTGTACTCTAGAAAGTTGTCTCGAGGCGAGTCAAATTCGACGGCTCTCGGGCCTCGACTGGAGGCGCTCTTAAGCGCATGCATGGAGAGAGGCCAGTTTCCACTCCGTTGGAAGACGGGGAAGCTGGTCCTCATTCAGAAGCCGGGGCGCCCTGCGGACTCTCCGTCCGCATACCGGCCCATAGTGCTGCTCGACGAGGTTGGCAAGCTCTTTGAGAGGGTAATTGCGGGCCGCCTCGTCGGGCACCTTGTGGGGACTGGGCCGGATCTTGCGGATTGCCAGTTTGGCTTCCGCAAGGGGCGCTCTACGGTGGACGCCATCATGCGCGTAAGAGCCCTCACGACGGGGGACGCGGTGTCCCGGGGTGGGGTGGTCGTGGCGGTGTCACTCGACATCGCCAACGCGTTCAACACCCTGCCCTGGAGCTGCATTGGGGAGGCACTCCGGTATCACCGGGTGCCGACCTACCTCCGTCGAGTAGTCGGGGCGTATTTGACGGACAGAGCCGTCATCTACCCCGGTCGCGACGGGAACTGGAACCGGCGAGAGATGTCGTGCGGTGTCCCACAGGGATCGGTTCTGGGGCCGCTCCTGTGGGACATCGGTTACGACTGGGTGCTGCGGGCCGACCTCCCTGAAGGCGTCAGCGTAGTTTGCTACGCTGACGACACGCTGGTCCTGGCGCAGGGGAGGTCGCATCAGGCGGCGGCTGACGCGATGACACGCGGGGTTGCGATAGTCGTGGAAAGGATCCGGCGGTTGGGTCTCGAGGTGGCATTGCACAAGTCCGAGGCCATGTCCTTTCATGGGCCTCGGTACGGGCCACCTCCGGGATCCCAACTAGTGGTAGGAGGGGTTCACATCGGCGTCGAGACCACGATGAGGTACCTGGGTCTCGTCCTCGACAGCCGATGGAACTTCGTCGAGCATTTCCGACGTTTGGCCCCCAAATTGGAACGGGCCGGGGCCGCCCTAAAGCGACTCTTGCCCAACCTGAGGGGGCCAAACGCCTCCTGCCGGAGGCTTTACGCGGGGGTCGTGCGGTCCATGGCCCTATATGGGGCCCCGGTATGGGCGCGTTCACTGCGGCTTCGAGCCGCACACTATCTGAACGCGCCCCAAAAGGTGGTAGCCGTAAGGCTGATCCGGGGCTACCGCACGATCTCAGGCGAGGCAGCAAGCCTCCTTGCCGGACTGCCACCATGGGATCTGGAGGCGATAGTCCTCGCGCGCCTATATGATTGGCGCGCGGAGGCACTACGCCGGGGGGAAACTCCGCATCCGCGGCAAACCGCGGCGGAGCGGACGAACCTCCGGTGCGATCTCATGGCGGCATGGAAGGAGCGACTATCGCAACCCAGCGCAGGGCACGCCACGATAGCGGCGGTAAGACCCCTCTTTGAGGAGTGGCTAGAGAGACGTCACGGCGCTCTCACCTACCGCCTGACGCAGGTCCTCTCCGGACACGGATGTTTCGGGAGGTTCCTGCACATCATCAGGCGGGAGGAGACGCCCGGGTGTCACCACTGTCAGGATCGCCCAGAGGACACGGTGGAGCATACGGTGGAGGTCTGCCCTGCTTGGGCAGAGCACCGCCGTGTCCTCGTAGAGGCGATTGGCAGCGGCGGCGACCTCTCGCGCCCGGCCCTGGTTCAAGCCATGGTCCGGGGTGAGAGGGAGTGGGAGGCAGTCACCTCCTTCTGCGAAGCAGTCATGCTAGCGAAGGAGGTGGCGGGGTGGGCGAGGGAACGCGCCTTGCGCACCTCACGCCTCAGCCGCCGCGGGAGACGCTCCGGGCGTCGGGAGCCGCGTGACGACTCCCGGCCACCGTAGGCGCGGGCCTGCGGGCGGAGAGTAATGGGTAGCTCTCCGTCCGATCAGGACTAGGCCCGTGCCGGACGGCGTGTTCGTGTTCCACGCGCGCCTCAAAGAGATGTCAGCAAGTGACGGGGCCCCACAGGGCCGTAGCCTGCCAGGGTAGCGGGACCATCCGAAAGGGTTTACCGCTGCCCTGGAACATAAAGGGCTAAGGAAGGAACACGGGTGGGTTTTAGTCAGTAAAAGTCTGACACTCCCTTCTGCTCCACCCAGAGCGGGAGGAGTCATTTGATGATTTCCCATCCTCAAAAAAAAAAAAAAAAGGCGAGTCAAATTTCTTGAAGATTCGATTAGTCAATTTTTTTTTTTCGATTTGTTTGTAGGGCGATTTAAAATTCGCCTTACCCTAGTACCAGACGTCTACAAGCCTCCTGCTGGGAATCGAACCCAACATAACACCTTGCGCGCGGCCTCCACTTTTAAGAAGATTCAGATTCCGGCCAGCCAGGAGCCTTCCGATTGTCAGCGTGGAGCCCAGGACCAGATTTTCATATATTTTGTAGTTTAGTTTTTAGTAGAGCCTATTACTTGATATACTACCAATTAGCCGTATATTACCATTGTTACAATTTTCATCAAACGGTAATTTAAATTATTATCTCGCTTGCTAATAAGGAATTGACTTGGTGCCAATCACCCATTGAAGACTTACCTACTTGTATTTATTTAGTTACGTACGTTTAGTAACGTTTGCAAACGAATCTTAATCGACGCGTACAAGAACAAGAATACACAAAATTTAATAAAGGTCTCCACGGATTCGTCTTTTTAAAAAAAGAGTTATTTGTTTTAGGATATTAAGTATATTTTAGGATATTATTGATTAGGATAACACACGTATTTTTAGGATAACACGCGTGACCCTTGGGCAGAACCGTCTGTAACGGAGGTTGAGTGTCAACTGGCTCAGAAAGATCACGTTACCAGTCGAGAAGTAGGTAGATAAGAACTGGCAGTGCCGACGTGCCGCTGATCTAGAATTAACCCCTACAGATTTAGGGTATATAACAGCTTGGACACCAAAGACGTTCAGTTATACTTTTTAATAATAATATTCGTTCTATGTCTTTAGCTAAGGTGTTTCTATTTTATTAGCAGTTGGTGTTATCTTATTTTACTTACACAAAATAAAACGTGTTCAAGCAAAGATTTCACTCTTTTATTTCGCTTCAATATGTAGTAGTTCTTTAATTAATTAGGTATTGACTTAAAATTTCCCAGAATCTGCTATGCCGTAGTCTTTTTAATTGTCTTATCTACTGTATGACTGCGGCGTCCACATTCTACGAGGTGCAGCGGCGGAGCCAAAACCACCATAAAATGAATTCCCGATTGGACAGTTATAACCTACTATAAGAATTGAAGATTGGTAGGCTAGGAGCTAGATTGTTCTCGAACGTTGGCTTCTGAGAGAGTTTAGTTCACAGCTCAAATGATTAAAAGTAGTTTTCTATATAACAACACAATGAAATACCGTATATTGGCATAAAATGCCAGTCAATATTTACTTGCAATCGTCCGATAAATTATTATCTTTATTTATTTCACACTATTTGTTTTTGTCCCGGTCGCTCAAGTAAGGTTGAAAACGGTGCTCTGTATATTTCTATACTTCATATTTCTGATCTTTTGTAGCTTTAAAAAATATTCCGAAAAGTCAAAGTCAAGTCTTCTATTTCAAACAAAATATATACCTACAAAAATATTTATGTGATTTCATAAAAAACCTGCTTGTCTCTCTTCTATCCATTCACCGAAAATATAAAACCCAACCCAAGCTCCCAATCCAAACATATTTTTTCCACCGTTCGAATAGTTGTCCGAAGCCGGAACAGCCATCCATTGGCCCCGGCGACCCCTCGGCCAACCACACTTAGCTCCAGCCGACGTTGCAATAAAAGTCGCATCGTCGCAAATTGTGCGATAGCTCCCACATTTCCACCGCAATTCTCACTTTAAACTCAATATTAAAAGGGAAAATGAGTCTTTAAGTGCCTAGGCGTATGGATGTCTGACGAGTTTCGTAAAGACGTTTTTGGATAATTGCTACGGCTCCTGTTACATAGGCGAGTTAGGAAGTAGGTGTGTATAATGAGGTCATTATCAGCAGCCATTGCTTTTACTGTCTGAATGTTGATATACTGAGAAATACAGTATACAGTGTGGCAGGGGCATCGACGCGCAAATTGTTACCATGCATTCAGCGAATTATTCTAGACGTCTCCTAGCATCGAAAATTTAAAAAAAGAAAAACAACTGTTTCATAGAAAAGTGCGCCTACGCGGTCAAAATGTATTAATCAGCGAAATTTTACTTTGAAAACTCAAATCTTCTAATTCAAATAACTTAACATTATTATTGAAAACCGATGAGAACCGCACCCTAATTGCGTAACACACAATCAATCGTAATCTGAATTATTTTAAAGCAAATTGTTAATCCATTGCTTCATAAGTTCGAAAAATTTGTCTGCTCAACACGTAAATAACGCAATGAATGTTGTTGAACTGTCAAAATGAAACCGATTCCGATTGATTGTGTGACGCAATTAGGGTGCCGGTCAAAGTGGCGGTGCTTGGGGGAGGCCTATTTCCATCCACTGATGGACATAGGCCTCCCTTGGAAGTCCACTGACTTCTTGCGTCTAAAAAGGTTGAATGTGTAAAATTAAACGTGTCGGAAAATGTCGATCTCGAAACACGGTAATTAAACAACAACAATCGCTCAATTACTATTTACTTACAATTTCGAAACGTACAAAATTGAATCATTCAAACGTTAACTGGCGTCACATCGGCCGTTGACGTACGATTAAAGCTCGGTTAATATCAGCTGAGTTTTACTGCCGCCATCTTTTTTATTATCACCGCCGTTATTATGACAAATACAATGTTTTTGTCGTAAAATTTCAATTTTGTTAGCAGTTAAAACGCTCAGATTAACGCTGTCGTAGTCATCATAAAATGGTTTGGTTCTAAAGAATTTATGAGTCTGTATACTTAATAATGCGAAGGAACAAAGGAGTATTATTTAATAGTCTTTTGTCGTGATTTAATAGAGATATTAAAGAAACTAAAGAGAAAAACGAATGCCTGATTTTTTATGTCTTTTCGTTCGTTATTCCGTCGTGTCTACGTTAGCAATATGAATTTTTGTCTCCTTAATGATAAACTTTCCCCAATTTTTTTATATTTAAAGCATAGCAGCAGGTCTCCTCTTTGAGAGAGGGAGTTGGTTATAATCCACCATGTGGGCCCATAGAGATTTTGGAAGACACATGTTTTCGAATTTATGGTTCTAGGACAAGCTGGTTTTCACACGATATTTTCCTTTACCGTTTGGAGAGCAGTGAAGTCAAATTATAATATTTTTTTTCAGGAAAGGCTCCTATTTCAACTAAACACATAGTTTATCTCTGTTTATCATAAGTACTTCCTTTAATTCTATTTTAAATAAGATTAGAAGCGGTATTCTAAAATAAAATGTACAACAAAACATTCTAAGCTCTAATTCCGCCGGAGCGGTGACGATTCAATTAAAACTACTGCTCTCGGATGACACTGGGTTGTGGAGGCCACTATCTGAATAGGCAGTCGCTCCATGTAAAATACTGGTATTCAGCTGCATCCGGTTAGACTAGAAGCCGACCCCAACATAGTTGGTAAAAGGCTAGGCAGATGATGATACTCTCGGATACTACATATTATCACTAAACAAAATCAAAAGAAGGCCTACTTGCAACAGACTATAAAATACTATACAATAAACTATAAATGCGTAAATAAATAAATATGCGTAAATTTAAATATCTTGATTTCATTTCTAGGAGCTTCTCAATTTAACAACATAGTGAATGACAAAGGTAAAATTCTTGACTTAGTCATTTCTAACAACCCCTGTAATGTTTCTCATATCTCAACTATTTACATTACTGCCGATTGACACCTATCATCCAGTTCTGACATCGTCAAAATCACCCCGATGACTAAAACTACTCTAAACAAATATTGTTTTCATAAGGCCAACTTTGACAATATTAATTGTAACATACAGCAACTGAACTAGTCTGAACTACTATGCCCTATGAATTCTGAAGGGGCTCTGGCTAAATTCTACAATTAGATAGACAATATTATTAAACAAGACACTCCGCTGGCCCGACCTAGATCTGTCAGCTATCCCATATGGTTCTCTCGTACTCTCATAACTATTTCTAAAAAGAAACAAAAGGCATGGATTAAGTGGAAAAAATATAATAACATTTCTGATTATGAATCATTTTCAAACTATAGAAAACAGTTTAAAGATATATGTCTTAAGTGTTTCAGTTCTTACATCAGTTCTGTGGAGGATAATCTAAGTAAAAACATAAAGCACTTCTGGACCTATGTTTATAATCGAAAAGATAAACCTGGAATCCCATCTAAGCTTCAATACAAAAATGCTGAACCAAATGATCCAGATTGGTATGTAATATGTTCTCTGACTTTTTTTACTCAGTATATGAACCGTCATCTCCTTCTCGTTGCCTTATTGGAAGCCTCCGCCAGATAACAACACACTACACGATGTCTCTATTTGCGAACTTTCTTTTAGCAAACAGAATATATTGAAGGAGCTTAGTACCCTAGATCCAGCGAAGGGCCTTGGACCTGACGGACTTTCGCCTTACTTCCTTAAGAATATCGCGACTTCCTTTAATTTGTGAGCCACTGTTTATTATTTATAATAAATGTATATCTGAGGGAGTTGTACATAGACTGTGGAAACATGCGTATATTGTACTCGTTCACAAAAGTGGATCCAGACGCAGCGTTGAACACTATCGTCCCATTTCCATCCTGTCTGCCCTGTCGAAACTCTTTGAAAGGTTAGTCCATAGCGCAATTTATCCTGTACTCCACAACATCATAATTCAACAACAGCACGGTTTTGTCAAACGGCGGTTGACAAATACTAATTTATTATTATTTTCTAGCTTTTTATTTGACTGTATCGATAGCCGTTTACAAGTGGATGCAGTGTATACGGACTTCTGTAAGGCTTTCGACAAGGTAGACCATGAAATACTGCTTTTGAGGTGGTTTACATCTTATATCACCAATCGCAGTCAGAGGGTTTTAGAACACTCTAACACCATAACCATAATACCACCACCACAATACCACCACCACCACCACCACCACAACCATACCACCAACCAACCACCACCACCACCATACCATAATAGGTATATGGTGAATTAAGTATCCAGACGATGCTATTTCTGAAATAACTCATCTCAAACTGATAACTAAGTTTTACATTAAAAGGACAAGTTGGTCCGCGATACGATCGACGTATGTACTTGAGAAGATTCCTCGCAGTAGCCACTTGACCACAACTTTGTGGAGAGAACATAGCTTAGCGATTAGCGTTTTGGAAGAGAAGACTTTTTGAACATGTTCGAATAGAATATAGTTTATATTCTGATACAAGGATGTTTTGGTACTCGAATGACGTAGACAGGGGGCTGTTCGTAAATAGTTTCAGCAATAATAATCATTTTTATGCAATGTATTGAAAAACAAGATGGGTGGTTAGTTCCGATTATGACCACGCGCCAATAGATCAAACAAACTGTACAGTCATATTAACGGTTTCTATAAAAGTTATTAGCGCAAAAGTTTTGCTACTATCTTCAAAGAAGACAAGGGAAAATAGCTGTTATTACGTAGTTTCCTGTCTATAGTTTGGTTCTTTTAGACAAGGTTTTTTTTGAAGATTCGTTTCGAAGAACTCCGACAGAATGTCGTAGTTTGAAACTACGCAAAAAGTTGGATTTAATAAATAATGAGATATTCACAAAATTGGGCGTAAGGTCCTAAGAAAAGAATAGAAACAAGTTTGGACAGGATAGTTTTGAACTAAGTAAAGTTTGGGGGAAAAATAATAGAAGTTTTATAAGCGACTCATTTATTTGTTTTCCTGTTAAATAGTTAGTAACTACTTGCCTGATATTTTATTTAACGATTAGTAAAGCTGGAGGCGTTTAAAGACAAAAATGCAACGCAATGTTTCATTTTTCTTTTATCTTTACAAGCCATTCTGTGGTCATAAGTCCTTTATTTAGACGTACTAAAAACTTTTTTTATGACTTTACTTATTGTGTTCTAAAGTCCGCCATGTTGATTTTTGGGAAACGTCACTTTGCACCTATTGGATTAGGGATGTTCTTCAAAATCCTTTAGATTGCGAGTGAAAGTGTATTACGCTGGGCGCTCACCACAAACCCGGAGTTCCATGCTGGAGAAAGTAAGTAATCCTACATACATAGGGCATAACTACCATACAAAGACATGCGCCAAAAACATAACCCTTCTTGTCAGTCGGGTTTTATTTAAGCTCTCGCGATTTCCATATACATTTATTTTTTATTTTAATTTTTTATTTTTTCTCAGTAACTCTGTGGTGTTGCTGTGACAGCATCATTTATGTTTTATTGAGATTTGTTAATAAATATAATTAGCTGTGTTTCTGGTTATCTTTTTTGCTTTTCTGAGTGACTTCGCCTTTCTTGACTCATGGGTCTTCGCATTACACTTTACTCGGCTACGATGGTAACTCGCGTCTCGGACCGCTCTTCTTTTGCCTGGTTTCCAACGGAGATCCAACGTTCTATAAACTGGGGCATAGCAAATTAATCATTTGGTATACTGTCGTTAGATTTGAGTGAAATTCAATCTGCTGTAAGACAGTGGATTACTCCGCGATCGAAAGTTTTGAGTTTATTTTTTTAACTTATTACATTTAGGAAGGGCCTTATAACCCTTCACAAAGTTTTACGACGAACAACAATATACAAGGCTGTGAAACGCTATTGTAGCTTCATAATAAATTTTGTTTTATGAGTGTCCATTTCTGGGCCAAGCTTGTATGGAACCGTTATCCATCTTCTTTAACTTGATCGTTCAGCCCTGTATAAGTCCAACCACCTATTTTAGCGATTAGAGTTTTCTTATCGCGCTTTTTCTTTTCCACACTTAGGATCTACTACATAATATAATAAATGTGAAAGTAACTCAGCCTGTCTATATATCTGTTACCTTTTGACGCCTTAAAAGATGAACTGATTAGGATGCAATTCGCTCTCATTTTTAAGCCATGACCTGAGGGGCAATTCTCGTAATTTTAAGAACGTTCACAGTCTGATCTCAGTCTCAATCTGTCAAAAAATACTTCTATTTTCCCTACATTTTGACAAGTTTTTGACATTTGTTTGTCGCTGAGATGAGACTGCGACTAGATTTTGAACGTTTTAAATTACGAGAATTGGCCTCCTGGCTTAGGACATAAAATATTTTAATTTGAGTAAGACGTTCTCGCGGAATAATTTCCGACTTCCACGCGGGCGATGCAGCGGGCAAAAAGTAGTCCTCAATATTTTCCTCATTGCCCGCTTTTATTCAGTGCAGCCACGCTTCCTAACGGACGCCGTGCTCTCAACACGAAACTGTTTTCAAACTAGCTCGCGATGTGGTCACCGACTTTTGTGACGTCACTAGTTTGTACTGCTGTGTTAGTTAGTATTATTAGTCAGTTGCACAGTTGCTCTGACTGGATTTAGTGCTACTATTTAGTTAAGTTTGTTTATAGTTGCGTTTAATGAGGCTTATACCCAGTTGATGAGTTAAGACTGATGAAGGAAAGGAATATTTGAGTTCTCTAATTACCACGATTTGAAAAATTCACATTGGTAGTTTGCCCGGAGTTGAATCCACAATCTCGTGCATCAGAGGCGAGACCTTAACCACGAGGCCATATCGATAAATGAGATAATAAGAAAAAAAATCGAGAAAGGTTCATCCAAACATCCATTATCCAACGAATCCAAACAAAATAATTTATTTTATCATTTATTTGACGTAAAAAGTGTTGAAATATATAATGAAATTTCCGAGAAGGAAGGTATCGTGGTGAGTGTTAGTGGATGCTTTACGTGGAAACGTTGACGAGAGCTTAGCCTGTCCGACCCAGTTCCGCATTCATTAAACAAAAGCATGGTTACAGTGCTTAGACCGGGAGCTGGGCTTGTGTTTGTAAACCGCGATCAAGTTTCCAATATAATGTTATTTCGTAAAAAAAAAATATTGAATAGACTTCAGTCTAGTAGTTATTAAAACTCGATGTTGTAGAAGATTAAACAGGACTGACAAAAATAAACATAGATAATTAAATTGATTTCATTCATAATGCAAAGCTAGATTTGCAAACAAGTTGGGGTTATCAATTTAATTTTATGCTGAAGAAAATTAGACTTAAATAAATATAAATTAGCTAGTAAAAGTTAATGTCTGGCTTTAATAATGCCTTAGGCTGATTTCAACTATATAATTAATTTTTATCTTTTCTTTTAGAACGAGTACCCTTAAATCATTCTAACTTTAATAAAAACAAAAATTAGACCTAAAGAAAGAAATAAAGTTAAACAATAGTTGATGAATGCTAGTTCATCAACTATTATTATTTTAGCTTTATTTTTAAACTAATATTAATATTCATATTTTTAATTCTGTTATTATAATAAAGTGAGAGCGGCCATAACTAACGACGTTTCTGTTTAAATTGTAGATATTAAATTCATAAAAGGTCGTTTTGCAGAATAAAAGGTATTACTGTCGAAGCCTGATTTACATTACAGCACCGACTTTGAATTTAACGATTAATTTAAATATTATAAAGTAATTAGTTTTATCGTCAGGTGTCTTGTAAAATAACTTTACATATTTTTATTTTAGTTAGTTATACGTTGATGCAACTCAGTCTATCGCTGGATATAGGGCTGAGTTGATACGTTGATTACGCGACTCCTGGCTAAATAATAGCAGCCGCACGGGCCGATCTTCAATGTTGAGCAACGCTTGCCAGTCGGTATGTGGATGGGTGGATGGATGGGACCATCTAATACCTGTCGAGACTCCTCCGTAAAGTGGAAAGCTCGCTACGCAGTTGGTCTCGGCTCTCATTCATTGAGCTTTGACAGTCGTCACTGGTAACCAGAAGCCCAGAAATCTGAAATCAGTCTTACTAAGGGGTATCGTGTTAACCAGTAACTGGGTTATGGAGATCAGACAGGCAGTCACGCTACGTTAACCCTGCGCTAATGACAGGGTCATAATGACCCGAGGCGACTTAAATCTATTTGCGGTGTTAGAAGTCTGACAAAGAAGGGTCAAATGCTATTCGACAGTTACGCGAAAGAATCGCAGGTTTTGCGAGTGACCCCACCTAGGAACCTTCGGGGGAGGTCCCCCGAAGGTTCCAGGAACTCACAGAAGATGTCAAATATGACCGTCTCAAAGGGATAAGACGACATCTAAAACTTGTAATGCATACCAGATTTACACGTGCCCAGATCATTTATTTCCGTACTGCAATAATAGCAGTAGTTCTATGTCTCTGAATGAGGAAGTAGAACACTGATTTATTACTATTATTATTATAAGAAGTTTGTTCTCTATTTTATTATGTACGATTATTAATTTATATTATTATTTAGAATAATTTAACAAAAATGTAAAAAAATATTAATGTTATGTTTTCAGAGTTGGTTTTGCATGCGCTAGATATTAAAAAAGCTAGTAAAAGTTTGAATTATGAAATATTTGGAATTATTTACTACATGTGCAAAAAACTTTGTATAATATACATATAATTATTAAAATTTAGACAACTTCTTATATTTCATGACAATTACTCGATAAAATCTGGGTCATGATGACCCGGTGTCATCGTCGGCGTAATTATTTTCACGTCATTTGCCCCGAGATAAGTACCTGTATTCAGCTGCATTCGGTTAGACTGAAAGCCGATCCCAACATCGTTGGGAAAAGGCTAGACAGATACAATTTATTTCTGTTTTTTTTATAATTTAGTCCAAAGTCGTGTTAATGAAGGGTTTATAAATACAGATGAAAAACTAATTAAAAATGACGGCCTTAAGATATCGTTACGCTTTCATTACTTAAAAGATTTTTTACAAGTTTTGAATGATTTCAAACTATTGCAGATTTCCACGCGCAAACTGTTGCCATGACTTCAGTACATGATTCCAGACCCAACAAAGTTTTCGAGGGTACCTATATAAAAAAAACAGCTGTTCCGTATACTTTGGCCGTGTAGGTTTTGCATGTTTTTTTTTTTCTAGATTTATTTAGAATTCATGATAAGAGCTGGCGCATTGATGCCCTTTTCAGTGTGTATTTAGTGGTCAACATGGACTTTCTTGGTTAATCTCAACATATAAAGTACCATGCACTGAGACATCAAATCACATATTATTACATTATGCAAAATAATATTATTTTATATTTCAACTTTTATGTTTTAACATGAAAGGAGTCTAGCTCCCGGTCTAACCGCAGCCCTGCACAGCAAGGTTGTCGATAATTCAGCGAGCACCTACATTACGCTGCGGAAGTACGCGATTGTTTCCGCTACAGTTGGCTGCATAATCGTGTTGCCGTTTTATAACATACCGCCGTCGTGCAGTGGAAACCTAGTAGGTAAAGAAAAAAAGTTATTCATTTTTAATATAGTTTTTGTATAGAAACCTTCGTAATGCATATTTAGAATATACGTGCACAGGGCCTTTAATTCTCTATGACACAATAAACGAAACCGCGCGAAATCAACGCGAGATAGGCGGGATTTGGTAAGGAATTGACGTGGTTGCGTAGTAAGGAATCGTTAAGTGGTCATAGTGAATTAGATCTAAGATAAACGGAGGACGGAGGACGTCAATGTCAGCCATTTTTGAGACAGTTTCACTGCGCGACGATGATACATACTTATGGCGGGAGATAAACGAGGAAGCAGTTTTCTAATTTAATTAAGTAAGCGCTATGGATGATATGCGTCATGTGCTTCTAATATTAAGTTATTAATATTAAGAAATTCAAATTTTCTTACATTTTTTGCAATTTACAGGTCAGCGTCAGGTGGTATGTTAATTAAAACATGATTCATGACCGTAACAAATATAACTTTACAGAATTATAATCATTAGAATCAGCAATAATAATGTCCTTAAGTTAGAATTGACCTCAAAAATGTCATAATTTCATGAAATAGTCATTGAATAGGGTATTATGAACATGGAGAGTTGTAATGATTCTATAAATAAATATTTTTTACGGCGAAGAATCATATTTTAATTAACATACAACCTGATACGGACTAGCAAATTGCAAAAAACGTAAGAAAATTCGAATTTCGCGGGCTACACTGACGCTTTCGGCTTAATTGCTAGCCTACAGATTGTTTTTCTGAGAATTTGTCAACGCAGCCACATCACAGAATAGTAAATTACACATACTGTTCATTGTAGTGTAAACTATCGTAGGGTGTATTAATTTTATCTTCAATCTACTAAAAACCATTGCTCAAATTTAACGTACCTATGTAATTTAATCAGTATTATACAAGTACGTATTGAATAAATACATCGACGGCAGCCAATTAGGGAACCATCGGAGCGCTTCAACAAATATCAATGTAACATGAATACATTTATTCAGATATCGTTAATTAGTTAGGATTGTTAATTAAAATACATTCGAATGTTTCCATTCATCATCGCTTGTTATGGGATAGAAGGTAGGTAATATACGTGAACGAATAACAAGTAATTTTGGTCAATTTATTGGTTTTCATTATTAAATTATTTGTTGCTGCAATTCGTGAAATGTCATCACGTTGTCATCCTTCGATGCAATCTAAATTCCAACTGAACTCGATGTGGTATTTGATTAAATAAATTCCGGAACTGCATGGAATTTGATATTGATCTCAAATTAATATTGTTTCGAATGGAACTCAATGCACTCACATGGGAGCGGAGATAATCCAATAATAACGAAATGTATAGACTGATATTTGCTCGTAGGGTTGGAGTATGGGACGAGAAGAAAAATAAATTGTATCATGAAGCTACTGAGAGGTAAGTTAGAAGTCAAAGTCAAAGATTTATTTGCAGAGAAATATGGTTACAAAAGTTCTTACAATGGTAGTCTAATAGTAGCTTAACATATTCAGGACTTAGTATTTATGCTCGAATATGACCAAAAATATGTTACAAGATTGTCGTCTACATTTTTTTAACTTGTTATTTTCCTAATTGTCGTACCTACAGTAGATACTACTTATGAAAAGACAGTTAAAAAGTCTTCATGAAATTTCGATTCTTTCGTCAGTGATTTAGCTGACTGTACTTGGCACCTCACGCGATCTCGAGGTCAGTACTCGGAGCATGCCACCGACTACCGACTTCCACCTCACACCGACGGCTACCTCGCACCGAACTGAACACTAACACACCGGCTAATTGCAGACAACGCAGCTATTAAGGAGCTGATTGGACTTAATGGAAGATAGAAAACTGTGGAGTGGAAAGTTGTAAAGAAACAACTAGGTCAGATACTGTTACAGAAATGCTACTATTCGATTGTTGAATATTTTGAAGTCACTCTAGTTAGAATGGTAGAATTTCACTTTCTTTTTTACTAAATCTATGGTGTTGTGTTTATCTTCCATTTTCATCTTTCAATTTATATTACCTACTTACTTGTTGTACTCGTACATAGTTTAGTTTAATGTTTATCCATGTTGCATATTTCTTTTTTTCTTTTTGTACACCCAAAAAACAGCTATAATTTAAATACTGTACTGTTGGTGCCGCAAGGCTGGAACAACAAGGACTAAACACAGCAAGGCTGTAATCACAAATGAGGTGATTGACGCAAAATCTGGCAACTCCAAAGTAAGGAAGTAGCTTTCCAAGCAAGTCAAATTATTGCTAAAAAAAAAACGTGCGCGGTCAGGAACGAAGTTTCTTATGAGATACTCGCACGGACTCACACTGGTACTCGTATAAAATAGGATGAGACACACAGAGAGAAGGTGTAAATTTAATTCGCGTTTTTAATATAGAGCCATCTACCTCGCTATCAGCCGTAGCATCCATAAAAACCATAAAAAACGACATATAGGTATGATGAACAATTTCAAAATTTTCGCAGTTGCCTTCTTGGATTTTACTTTCATCCTCCTCATATCGGCTTCAGCACCCTCGAAAAACATTAAAACTATCTCTCTCATGCATGCGCGCATTACGCTTTTTTGTTACGTGAACCCCTTGACTGACCGGAACCCCTGGATAAAAGGGACTGTAGTAGGTAATGAAGTTTGTTAAAGTTACAAAGAACCATTTAGAAAAAAAAAATTGTAGAATCCTTTTCTGATCCTTGCCAAGATAATGAAGTAAATTGTCAACAATTCTCGAAATTCTTATACCCATTTTTTACCCATACCCTTCACCATTAGACAGAAAGATACATCTCATCTTAATAAAGAAAATAGCATAGCCTTAACCGTGGCTTGAAGACTATTTCCTTTTTAAGATTAAAGCATAAACCTAAATAGTAATAACAGTTCCGATGAGCAAGTAACAACGTAAAACAACAGTGTTGCCAGCGCAGCCATCTCGGCGTCGTCAGGCCAACGAGTCGACTTCGTGTTAATAATGGTTGCCGGCGCCCGGTAAACTGCGTTAGTGGTGGTGTTGCCAGCGTAGAGGTGAAATATTTGAGGATGAGAGAAAATAATCGAATATTGAATATTGAAAGTACTTCGAATATTGTGGTTAAAACCTCCGTACACGCAGTGCTAGTTTCTAGAACGTTCAAGAGCGATAAAGCGCATGCCATTAAGCACGTCCAATTATTGCTATTCAAGAATACCCCCGTATACGCGAGCGATTTCGATGAAATGGCATACAATAAATGAATGCAAGTTTTGCTATTTAATAATTGCATATGACTTCTGTTTACACCAAAACAATGATTGGAAGCAAGTTTTGCTTCGTCTCAACACTGATCCCTTTGTTCATAAAGTTGGGATTAGTGACTGTTTAACCATACATTTTTGACGTTTGAAAGTCATTTAACTTGTTTATAAATAAACCTCAGAGTTGCACGTCGTTGTACAATTGATTCAAGTATTTCCCGTTTGTGCGCTGGAAAATATTCCATTCAATTTTATTACGAGTAAACGACTTCTCGATTTTTTCAACTTGTTTCGATCGTTCAACTGGACGTATTGTTTAGATGGTCAATTATTGCTTCATATGGTATGCCACAGGCAATAAACTTGCAACGTGTAAATGGGGCTTTTTTTATGAGGATGGGAAATCATCAAATGACCCCTTCCGCTCCACCCAGAGCGGGAGTGTCAGACTCTTACTGACTAAAACCCACCCGTGTTCCTTCCTTAGCCCTTTATGTTCCAGGGCAGCGGTAACCCTTTCGGACGATCCCGCTACCATAGCAGGCTTCGGCCCTGTCGGGCCCCGTCAATCGTGCTGACATCTCTTTGAGGCGCGCGTGGAACACCATACCGCGCCGCCCGGCACGGGCCTGGTCCTGATCGGGCGGTGAGCTACCCATTACTCTCCGCCCGCAGGCCCGCGGTGCCCGGGAGTCGTCACGCGGCTCCCGACGCCCGGAGCGTCTCCCGCGGCGGCTGAGGCGTGAGGTCCTGTCCCTCATCCATCCCGCCACCTCCTTCGCTAGCATGACTGCTTCGCAGAAGGAGGTGACTGCCTCCCACACCCTCTCGCCCCGGACCGTGGCTTGAACCAGCAAATGGGACTATAGTCTATGTTTTTTATTCTACAACTAGTAGGTACATATTTCGACTACTTATTATATTTTGAAGTTCTACTGGTACTCGTAAGTGTTTTTAACTCGTAGTAACCACGAATGTGTGTCCTTAAAGAACCCTTTTAAACACAAACTTACAAAATCTTAACAGATTGCAAAATTATCACTGACACTTAGAATGTACCGATAATTATTTTATAGCATTCATGAAATTCTACGGCGACAAAAGGCTTCCTTATTGCATTATGTAGACCAGTGGTTTTCAACGTGTGGGTCACGACCGACTAGGAGGTCGCCAAGTCTCTTTAATGGGGCCGTTCCTTTAAAATTATGGAATCAAATACTTCAAAGCTTCAGTGGTTAATTGTGGGAATTCTATTTTTCTGTTTAACCAAAAGGTATTCAAGGTGACACACTTGAATTCCAAGTTAGAAGCAGCAGAGGGAAGGAGGTCGCGAAATATTTTCCGTACGAAGGGGGCCACGTCATGAAAAATGTTGAAAAACACTGATTTAGACTATCATTTGGTTGCTTTACCTGAAAATATGAAAAATGGCCCTATAGCCACAAAATGACAAAGACAATTTACACACATTGTAAGTTTGTTAACCCAAAAATGAAGACCAAACAAAGTAAGTAAACCCCTGGTCCCAAGGACAATAAAATTCCAATATTTAGCAACTATCTTAACATTTACTTTACCTCCCCCCCTCCTCTCTCTCCACTCTGTCCTATTTACTGCATACAAAGTAATAACACTGCGCAATCTATTTTTCATCGCGAAATAACCGATTTGCATTTTGTTTTTCTCACATTTTATAGCAAAACGTTTTACACTGGAAAACAAGCTTAATAGGGTTCATGAAATTGTGAGATGGAGTGGCGTTTATTAGTTTTTCTGAAGATTGGACGTCAGTTTATTGGTAAAAAGATAAAACTGTTTTCGTTGAAATAATTTTGAGGTCAAGGGATTAAGTTCATTACATGATCAGCATATTAATTAAGTACCTCGTTCTTTGATCAATGCTCTACTAACACTAAAAAGTAGTGTATATCACGGGTCACTGCACAAAGGTCTTTGCCAAAATCGGACGCAGGCACTGATGCCCTACTGGTGACCGCAGAATCAATCCATCTGCACCAAAGGATTCCCCGACATTCATTTAATCCAGCGTGTATTTTTGAACACCTGTGATCGGAAGTACGCCAAAATTGCTCAATTGGATCAGATTGAAAAGGACTATCAATGTTCAGGCTACGCAATGCCTACATAAGTGCTACGCCAGCTACAAAATAAAACGCGTCGACTTTGTGGGTTAAAGAATTTGGGTCACATAAAATCGTGTCTATTCTGTCTAGACACACAATCTAAACGTTATTTTTCAAAGAAACAGCAAACTGGCACTGTCTGTTACAGCTCTATTATAGTCTAAATTGAAAAGTCTGCGTGTCACGCTGAGATCAGTGGAGCGTGGAGCGTGCTTAGCGAGCTCTCGAACGTCCTCCAACACGTGACGGGGTTCCTCCGAACTAAGGAATTGTTCTTAGTTGTACCGCACTATATTTTATTGGAGAAATATCATCACTTTGTCTTGTTTAATCTAGCTTCACTAAGAAACACTTCTTAGTGAAGCTAGATTAAACAAGACAAAGTGATGATATTTCTCCAATAAAATATAGTGCGGTGCAGAAGACATAATAATATTTGCCCAACCATAGGAATCATGTTCAAAACCACACGGTTTTGAACATGATTCCTATGGTTGGGCTAAGGATGATTTGTGAGAGTACATCAGCGCCAAAGGTGCTCTTCTTCTTCTCCTCAAAGAAAAAAAGAACATAAAACGTTAAAAATTATGTATTTATGTTACTATGGCTTTTTAAAAAAAATAGAAAAAAAACTGAGATATTTCGAAATATTTAAATAATTTTAGTTATCTGTAAGTGTTTGCAACAGAAGACATAATAATATTTGCAATTGTTTATTTTGTTGTAGTAGATAGTTGTTTGACGAACAATACATCAGATTTAAGACAAAAAAACACCGGTATAACACGTCCTTTTGTCTTCTACAAAAATCCCACCGGAGATGTCTTGTAGTGCTCTCATCCCTACTACCTCCGCCGCCACCTCTAATCTGACACTCTGGGAGTTCGAGTACCCAGCGCCATACATCACTATCTATCCTGACTATATTCTAAGTACATACCCACTTTGTTTTATTATTTAATAAACTTACTTTTAATGAATATAGGTTTGTATAATTTAGTAAGCGCAAATCAATCGTCAAGGAGCTTAGTATTTGTCTAAAAACTCATCATCTCCTTTACAATTTGAACTAAACTCCAATTGTATTAAATATAGATCACGGATTTAGGGTATTTTATCATGATCACAGAAAGCAGAGTAATCCCTCCACACTTTTCATGCTTTTGGTCTGAACTGTGTCTAATTCTGTTATTTCACCTTGTTATTTTGGATAATATTATATGTTACTTTATTATTATTTATGTTTCAGGTATTCCTACACCTGAAACATAAATAATAATAAAGTGATAATAAATGATGTGTGAATAATAAATGATGTGTGAGCCACGTGTCGCGTACTTTCTTGGTGATTAGCACTTCCTAGTGCTAATCACCAAGAAAGTACGCGACACGCGGCTCACACATCATTAGACGAAAGTGAACCGTTTGCTCTAACCATGCGTGGGACGCACAAGTTCTGTCTTGTCAAGTTGTTTTTGCCACATACACCATCTACTAATGGCTGTAAGAAGTTTGTCATTTACATGAGTAAGTAGGTATACGCAACGGAGTCAAGGAAATATTTATTTACAGTTAAAGGTTATATTATTTGTATACCAACATACTCACCCACACATTTGAGCCCGTTAAGAAAAACATAATTTTATAGAATGAGCTTTTATTATAAGACAGTTTCCAAAGACAAACAACCAGCTACCAGTAACTTTATATACAGTGCCCTCCAATTTTAAAAAAATATTAATGAGGTACTCCTAGAGGATTACATGATTTTTTTTTAATGATAAGTCAAAGGTAGTTGAATTAGTCAATAAACACGTTATAGGAGTTCAAACATTAGGATCACTAGAATTTCAAATCATAAGTGAAGTGAAAACATGTCAACTAACTTTTGGAGGCCACTGTACATAATAATATATCCCGTTTTCAAATTGAGTGCAAACACGCGATCAACCGATAGGTTCATAGACAAAAGACCCTCATTTCTTCTATATTTAGCCGGTAGTGCCCCATTTCACGGATCACTTCTCGCAAAGATTAAGAACCGAGCCTCTACAGATTACAAGCGTTTTGTTGGGGAGCTTTCTGAATGGATATCATCATTTTTCTTGCTACTTGGATAAGATTATTTGGGGATATATTTTATTTTTTGCTTCTAGACATGATGTGGGTTAAATGTAGGAAGAATAATAATCAAGAGCAGATGCGGAACGACTTCGATAGTTCTTTGTTATTGCAAAAAGCTTCATAACTTTATAAGCGTAAGCGCCCATTACTATTTATTTACTAACCCTCTCTAACCAAGGTAAATGTACTTATAATAGAGCAGGTGACGTCAAAAGTGCAACTAATGCGGGCTGTACACAGGTGACTATAGTTGCACGATTTTTTCCGCACAGCGAAAATCTACTGTCTAAAATTGCAATTCGGCTAGGCCGTAGGTGACTAAAATCGCAAGTTCCAAAGCATAGTAGGTAAAGCATAGAGAAGGATTCGACTTTTGTTTTGCGACGGCAGGTCACATGCGGCGGGTGACTAAAATCGACCGCGAAAATGCTCAGTCGCAGGCGATCGCCCGTCGCGCGCCGCATAGAACTCGACATTTTGATGCAAAATGATCTAGTCACCTGCAATTTTTATCGAACTGTGTAAATGGGGTGGCGATTCGGGTTGTGACGTGATTTGGTAAGCGACCAGTCGCACAGCGTAAATCGACCTAGTGTAAATCCCCCATAAAGAGGATCGAACACACGCCATTCAGCTCTGCATGGTTTGGGTATCGCCACTTGTAAGTACAAAGCTTAAGTTAGGAATAAGGCCATTTAAACAACGTTCTTATACAATAATAAATATTTTTACAGCCATAAAAGGAACAAAGTGTACTGCTTTCTAAGAGGGCTGTTTACACTGACTCCAATAAAAGACATTCTCATGAGTTTTACCTACTGCACAAGCAATACACAACATAACATTCAAACCTAACCCTCCCTATCACTAATAAACCGTCAACCACAAGGACTTATCAATTAAACAATGGCCTTTAATTAAAACGGAAGCACAGGCAAACTAGATTCATTTTAATTTAGCGCAGGCATCTAAATCAGGAGGCACCGCAACACACCGCCTGCGGTCTATCGCGTAATTGTATCAGCCGCAGATAGCGCAGTTACCACCAAATTCAATTGGACCATTCTAGTATAGGAGTTTTCCTTTTCAGTTGAAAGTCAAAGGTTTTGATGATGTCGAAGATTGTAAGAAGAATTTTCTTGCTTGTACATATTTTATGGTCGTTTAGGTGAAGGAATGAGAGTATTTCGTACATTTTCTGTTAAGGTAAATGGATTTCAAAAGTTACTTAAATCATGATTGAGAAGCAAACACTCAATTCGAGCCATTTAAAGAAAAGCTAACAAAACTATACTGTTACTTAACTACACGTATAGTCTGATTTTTATGAAAAGAAACATTCATAAAATAAAATAAAACATTATAATTACAACATCGCTTATTTCAATTTCCACGAACGAACACAAAAAACGAACACAAAAGTTAACACTGATTTCTGAATAAAAACTCAGCAAAGATACCAGAGGGGCAATTCTCGTAATTTGAGAACGTTCACAGGCTGATCTCAGTCTCAATCTGTCAAAAATACGCCTAATTACACTACATTTTGACAAGTTTTTGACATTTGTTTGTCGCCGTGATGAGACTGTGACTAGATTTTGAACGTTTTAAATTACGAGAATAAAATTGGCCTTCAGAACATTGTAAAACATTAAAAAGATATGAAATATTATTTCTAGAGGAAGATAAAATAGTTGAGAGCTGTTTATTTTCGCAGTTCTATGAAAAAGTCAACAGCGAGCTATCCGGTAACAGTTTATTTTTGATTTCTGTTATTTTCAAACGTATAGTCAGTGTATTTTTAAGTTTCCATGTTATCTTTTTCAGTCTTCTTTTGTTTTATGGTCTTGAAATTTTTCGTAGAGATTTTTAGTTTGAGATTATCGGACGTACAACAGGATAATACAGTATCTATGGCATCAAGTTGTTGTGTAGTATTTAAATCGACACCTCGAAGGTTTCTGATGAAGACTAGATAAAGAGATGATGTAAAACTGGGTTTTATATAAAAGTGAAGTAAGCCAAAAATCCAATAACATACAAAAATCCATCACTTAACGACTGCTGCAGTCAATGTCAAATTGCGGTTTCACACAAAAAAAAATCTAGCAAATAAACTAATAACCATCTCTCTCCTACATTACGCTCCGAAAAGCCTTATATTACGTAAAAGTGGAACAGTTTGGTGCTATCATCCTATTGATTCCCCATAAGTCCGCCGTTTACTGAGGTCTTGGGAACCATCCAGATCGTTTCCTAGATACTCGAGATGGAGCGAAGAATTTATAACACTTCGCACAGATTATTTAGGGGTAAATGTATATTTTTACGCGGATTTTGGCAGCTTCATCTTTTAAGCTAATATTGACATAGCTGTCATTGCAATAATAATTTAAATTTATATATTCATTGAAAATAATACATGTATTCAGAACTTCTTGATTGACCTAGTAAGAAGTTAAGAACAGCTTCGCAGAACACCGACTCGATAAATTACGGATGCATTCGAGCCGATACTAGAGAGGAAAATACCGTTTTCATTGTGAGAGTAGGTATTGTCAGAATCTAAAACGACGGTGTAGACTTCAACTGTAAATCAAACTAGGATCTCTGAAAACCGCGGGACTTGCACTTGACTGACAACCGCGAATGTAACTATCTAAGGATAAGCAGCCTTCATGTTGTTGCTGGGACTCAGCTGAGAATGCCGTTCAAATATTTATTTAAAAAAAAAACTTGAGAGCTGTCAAGGGACATCCGGATGGAACGAAGTTCAAAGAGAGAGAGAGAGACAGACAGAGAAACACGCGCACGCCGCCGCCGCACGGCTTACAACTACCTATAGCAAAAAGTGTCGTTCCAACTTTTGGTCTTAATTTTTTCCGTCTCGCCCCCTTTCGCAACGCGCGATAAGGAATTTCGTTCCAACAATTAAACGTTGCTGGACGCCTGGCAGACGCGAAACATCGAAACTATTTTGAATAGAAAATATGCATGAAATTATAGTTTATTAAAGGAAATAAATATTCAAAAACAAAGTACCTACTAAGTTTTTTAATTATTTTTTATTTACATCTTCAATTAACCAGCTGTTAGCTGGTTAATTGAAGATGTAAATAAAAAATGGTGGTGCTGGTCTGACCCGCCGCATTAGATGTTTCACAACAAAAAATCAAAATCCAACATTTCAAATAGTGCCAAGGCCATCCAAACAAAACAAAAATGAAACACGCCTCAAGGTCACGAACAAATCGCTACCCTAAACAAGGTTAATACTTTGAATCAATATCATAAATCCACACAGAAGGGCATAAGTAGAGAATTCGCTCGAAGGAAGAGATCTTATAAAATATTTAAGGACACCCTCCGCCGCCGAGCGTGAGGAGAACTTTATTACGCTTTCTAACCATTTTATGGAATGTATACGTTTTGTTTTTACTGTTCTGCTGTTGTTTCATTGAATGTTTATTATGCTGTGTGGTGGTTAGATAAAATGGGAAACTCTTTTTGAATTTATTGAGGGGCAGGCCATGTGCCATGCATGGCCTGCCCCTCAATAAATTCAAAATGATAAAGGAATAAAGGATGTTCCATCGGCAAAAAATATGAATTTTCATTCAAATTTTCGTCTCTTATTATACCCCATTAAGGGAGGATTTAAAAAAAATCTTTACTTAGTGGTAACTTTAGTTGTACAGTCGACACAATTAATTAGTTTACATAGCGCATGTATGCCCTATGTAAACTAATTAATTGTGTCGGTAACTGTCATTATTATACGGTTTGAATTCATTTATTTCTAAAGATTACAAATCACTTGTACATAAATAAACACTAAAAATTACTTAATTTATTACATTTTTGTTGTTGTGTTACAACAAAAATGTAAACATTACGAATATACATAAGAAGAATTAGATTGTTCCACTGTACTAGGAACTTTTGTGCAAAATTTCAAACGCAATCTTTTTAGCACTCAAAGCAATTTTTTTCAACTAAACCATTTTTTGCACAAAGTTTTGTCAAAGGAGACGGTTTGCCAAAAAGGTGAAGCCAGAGGCCCATGCTTCTAGAACCAGCGATTTAGACCGTGCGTCGTCTGTCAGTAAATATTTAAGTAGATTATGAGCATAGCTTGAAGATCAGTTATCAAGTATGGATTATACAAATATTTGGCGATGTTATGATACTTTAATAGTGACCAATTCAATTTGTTACTGAAAAACACTTTGTGAGCCCGGCCAGACTAAAGAAACAAGTGGGAAAATCAGAAATAAACAGAATAAAAGTATTCCATAAGCAGGTTAGTAGTTGCAAAACTAAGACCCAGTATTTCACATTTATTAAACTCGGAGTTTCAAAAATAACACGAACGCAATGACGCAAAAACATCGCGCGACGATAAAGCGCGCTCTAAAAAGCAAAAATGTAAAATCTTAAGCATTTTTAAAGTTCACAAAGGAACGGAGGCGGGGGAACGAATAAATCTTCCAGCGCTGCACCGCTAACTTGATTTAGCACTGGATCCTACAAGCGTTATAAGAATTTTCTGCACGCGCTACAGCGAAAGCGATTAACGCTGCGAGCGCTTTCCTGTGAAGAAATTGAATTTTAGTGTGACGTTGTACCGTGGTTCTTAAGAGAGATGTTGCTTTGTCTATTAGTCACTTGGTTTTATTTTGTTTTTGAAAGGAAATGCATTGTTATTGAAACAACAGACTGATGTTTTCATTGTTTTGAACCTGAGTTTATTTAATCAGCCGGTCTATTCTGTAAATATCCCACCGTGAAAACTTAGTTGCACCAAATATGTAACCAGCTCGTCATAAAACGTTATTTATTATTCATTCGTTTAGATTTTTAGTTTTTATTTTAGTTTTAGTTTGTAGTCATTATTTTTTATTCTTTTGTCGATCCTGTTCGTATTTCTTTCATTTTTAAATATATTGTAAATTGCAGTAAACTGTAGCTTTTTTTATTGCAAAATTGATTGAATCAATCAACAAAGCTATAAACAATATCTTAGCGGGTCATTTTCAGTGTGTTCTTAGCCTATTCTATTTGAAGTGTGAAGGACTGGAGCCGTGAAAGTTGAATGTCGCCGAACGAGTAGCGCCTCCCGCCGGCTCGAGAGCCGAGCCAGCCTTTGATTACGTCACAATGGAGTTACCTGATCACTGGCCTCTTGTGACTGTCTGTTGGGAAATGTTGCCAGTTGAGACACGACAGGTAAATAGTGCTAGCCTCCGCAGCTTGACAATTATTGAAATACTAGCTGTGCCCGCGTCTTCGTGCGCGTTTATTTCGGAAAACCAATTGGATTTCATGGGTTTTAATTTTTTTTCACAGAACCCTAATTATTTTTCTAAGCTAAAAGTAAATCAAAGTTATACCTTACCTTACCTTATAATATCAGCTATCTACCAGTGAAAGTCCCGTCAAAATAATTGATCGAGCCATTACGGCTAATCTCCGAATCTTTGAAAATTATAGTCTGTCTGTACCTACCAGTACCTACCATAGATATTGGATAGAAGGAGATAATTATGCCCTGTAGTTGAAAAAATGTATTAGAACTCCATGTCGTTAAGACAATACCACTAAGTACCGCGCCACTAAGTACACATCATTTATTTTTTATTTTATTTATTCGGGAAAATAAACAGTTATACATTAAAATCTTACACTAAGTTATAAATGTACAAGGATTATAAATGTATAACCTACGACATTTTCCACAACATATTAAAAGTTATATTTATATGCGCTATTCTAAGATTTTAAAGCAAAAAAGTAATTAAAAGTGAGCTTAAATATAGACAGACATGCAAACAATAGAGAAAGAGAGAGAGAATGAGCAAACATTAAAGTGACTAACTAAACTAACTGTTATATGCTAAAATTATTTTCTTAGTAAGATTTCTAAATTTTTGAGCAGAGACGAAGAAGAAGTCGATGTCTTCAAAAAATTTATTGTACTGGTTGGTAAGGCGGCGTAGGGGTGCTCGCAAGCCCGCGTTTGTGCGACAGGAACTTACTGCAAATAGGGGTCTTGCGCGCACCCCACGGCATACCGTTGTTCTGGGTACTACGTAGCTGATTTTGTTGCGAGTATCAATACAGTCATAAGTATTGCACAGATCAAACAAGAACATTGTTTCCAACATAATTCGTCTAGACTTTAAACTTTGCAGGTTATACTTCTGCAATAGGTCATTGTAGGATGCATAGGTACGATGGCAACGAAAATGCATGGCCTTTAAAAATTTTCTCTGTACTTTTTCGATCATATCGGAATATTTGCCATAGTGGGGATTCCATACCGAAACAGCATACTCTAGCTGAGAGCGAACTAACGACCGATACAAATACAAATAGGTAGAAGACCGGGTAAATACTGTAGCCGTTCTCATGATAAAACCGAACATACGGAAGGCATTATTAACAATTTTGCTGATATGGGAATCTAAATGGAGTTTATCGTCCAACAGAACTCCAAGATCACGGACCAGGGTTTCTCTTTTTAGATTTTCATTCTTTAAGGTGTAGGGATATAAAAAGATGTTTTTATTTTTGGTAAAACTAATGACATGACACTTGGATACACTAAGTTGAAGCTTATTGCGTGTACAGTATGCCGAAAATGCATCTAAGTCTTCCTGTAAGAGAGAGCAGTCATGGTGGCTTTTAATAGACCTAAATATTTTAATATCGTCAGCATATAACAGTAATTTTGAACTTGTAAAACATTTATCGACGTCATTGATGAATAAAATGAAAAGGAGAGGTCCCAAAATGGAACCCTGCGGTACTCCAGAAGTAACGTCTACAGTGGAAGAACAAAAACCATTTATTACAACTCTCTGAGTTCTGTTACAAACATATGAATAAAACCATCTCAGAAGGTCCCCACGAATCCCATTAAACGCAATTTTTTGCAAAAGCAGTTCATGGTCAACTTTGTCAAAGGCTTTCTTGAAATCAGTGTATACGGTATCAGTTTGAACACGGGCATCCAAGTTGTTAAACAAATAATCTGCGAAAGTCACCAGGTTCGTCGCGGTTGATCTCCTTTTGACAAAACCATGTTGCTGTTGTAATAAAACGCTGTGAAGTAGAGGATACACTTTATCATGTACCAATCTCTCGAAAACCTTTGACAAAGCTGACAGTATAGAAATTGGTCGATAGTTCTCGACGTCAGACTTAGGTCCTGACTTGTAGACAGGGGTTATATTTGCGAGTTTCCAAGCTTGTGGAAATATCCCCTTCGAAATGGATAAATTCATAATTGTATGCAAAGGTATACAGAGATTAGAGGCAGTCTTCTTAATAAAGATTACTGGCAAACTATCTGGTCCAGGTCCTTTTGAAGGGTCTAATGACTCGAGCCCCCTCAGTACATCAGCCACTGAAAATTCAATGTCACTTATAAGCGAGCAGGTAGGAGAGCAGTCGGTATGCGAGGGCGGTACATTTGTTAAGGTAGATGGTTCATATACCGAATGAAAAAAGTCAGAAAAAATACTGCAAATGTCTTCGGGGTTATTAGAAGGCTGATTTTTATATTTCATGGTGGAAGGAATTCCAGTACTGGATTTTTGTTTGGAAATGAACGTCCAGAAGTGCTTAATGTTGTCCCGAATACCATCCTCTACAGAGTTAATATATTTTCTATACGATTCTTTGCACTCAGACTGAAATCTCGTGCGGTATAGTTTAAACTGCTCATAGTCCGATAAATTCTTATAAATTTTCCATCTAACCCACGCTTTGGATTTGTTTTTATATATGTGTATCAGAGATTTTGAAAACCATACAGGAAACTTCAAAGACCTAGTACTAACCAAAGGTACATGTTTTCTTATTATGCCAAAAATAGTGTTATAAAACGTGCCTAAATACTCGTCAGGTGTTTGATCATTTAAAAACGCGTCTTCCCAATTTATTTCTTTTAAGTCATGGTTAATGCTTTCATAATTGGCTTTAAAATAATTATATTTTTTAAAACATCATCAGTAAAACCAATAGATAAAAAGTACAAGTAAAATACTTATATTTATATATGGTAAGTGATTCCATGATTTACAAAGTTTTGGTTTTTAAAAGAAACCACTGAACAATACGGCATTGTTATTTATTCACGATATTATATTATATATTTTTTCACGATCACGGTCGAAAGCGCACTAATTCGTGGAGACGACCATTTGCCTAGTGCATGGTCATTTCTAGCATGACGCGACGACACAGACACGCCTCCTTGCCACTTCTCCTGTTTTTTGCATTTATACGGTAGACAATAATTTTCAAAGTAGTTTAAATTTTTTATTATAATTTTTTTTTACTGCAGAACAAAGGCTCCCTACTCTCCTTCCACTTCTCTCTGTTTAAAGCTGTTAAGGACCAGTTCTTGTTAAAGGAGTCCAGCTCATCCCGCCATCTGGGATACTATCGAAATTTTTTAATGTATTTATTAATAGTAAAGCTGTTATTTTGACATCACAAACAGACACTTCAATTTTATTTATTTGTATAGATTTCATTTGGATTTGATATAAAAACAGTATGATAATAGTAAATAGGGCTTGTGCTAAGAGAACTATGCAAAACAGCGAATGAAGAAGCTGCACTAGACGCCTATCACGGCTACGTAGCGTCTGTATTGAGGTACGGATTACTCCTATGGGGTAACTCATCAACATACAAAGAGCTTTCATAGCGCAAAAAAAAAACTTGCGTGCAGTAACTGGGGTGCCTCCATACGAGAGCTGTAGACCATTTTTTAAAATGCTAAAGGTTCTAACTCTATCTTCTACTTACATCTTAGAAATAACCATATTTGTTAGGAAAAACTTCTCCACAAGTATACTATAAAAGTACACACATACAATATACTAATAAAAGACGTAAAGAAATAATTTGTCCAGAAAATTCTACAAAACATGCTTTTATAGCCAAATTTTACCTGTACCTCGGACATCTCCTATATAATAGTCTAAACTCGAAAGCAAACATTTTTTCTCTGAACTATACAAATTGTAAGAGAATCCTCAAGGAGGCTCTCCAAAGTATGTCTTACGAAGAAACAGAGAATTTACTAACTGTGTTCAAGTAAATATAGGTATACAAATATTTATCAAATTTAGAAACTAGGAGTTAGCTACTCAACATATAATTATTTTTCTATTGTCAAATTTTGATTATTTAATAATTTTTAAAGAATATTTTAGCTCTTCTCGCCTGAAACACAGGATTACCTAGTTCAGGCACGTAAGTCTTAGGAATATAATTTACATTTAAGCAAAACTGTACTAATTTTCATGCTTTATAATTTTTTGAATAAATATATTATTATATTATTATCATACAGTAGCCGAAAACAATATATTTGCGAAAAGGGACCCACCAATTTAAAAAACCAATTTTGTAATAGTGCTCTCACCTACAGAAACAGCTACCTTATATCCATTAAAATATATAACCATATTCCAAAGCTAATAAGAGAGCTACCATTTAATTTTTACAAAAAAATAAAATAAAAATTGGCTTCTTCAAAATAATTTTTACACATTAAAAGATTTTTTTGATTATAAGAGTAAATGAGTAAATAATATTTTTGACGGTAATTCTCCACATTACCTTTTGAGCCACCCTTGTGTACAGGTGTGATGTTTGCACGTTTCCACTCCTTTGGAAACACTCCCTCAGTAACACACTTATTATAAATTATAGTCAATGGTTTGCAGATCTGAGCAGCAGTGTACCGTAGAAAATATGCGGATATGCCACCAGGGCCTGGACCTTTGGAAGGATCTAGAGACTTACGTTCTTTAAGGATCTTATGTTCATCAAAGTGCAGGTTGGCAATTATGTCAGTAGCTGAGGAAGTTGCTTCAGGCGGCTGCCATTGAGATAAGAGTGGTGAGGCAGGTTCGTAAACTGAGTGGAAAAAGTTTGAAAACATGTCACAGATGACTTCCGGTTCACTGGATTGGATGGTATGCCGCTAGTAGCGGCGGATGTGTCGAATTTATCCATTATGTACGAACCATCTTTGTACCTACCATATCCGATGAATAAATGTCTTTATCTTTGCGAGCGAGTGTCCGCGACTATGATTCCAAACGTTGAACTATTCACATAGGAAATGGTACCTAAGTAACTTAGAGGGAAATCCAAAAATATAATATCTCTGCTGAAGATCCCCCGTTGTCTAATATTAATGTTCCAGGCTTTTAGCTAGACGTAGTCAAGTTTGGCCCAAGTTAAGTCTGCTGTTGACAATTTTCAAGATATTAAACATTGCCCTATTAAAATTTGTAAATCTATTGAGGGCCTTAAGCTATTACGTCGCATAAATATTTATTAAACACCCGGAAGTTTGTAACATAAACCATTGGACTTACTATGAATCTGTTGTTTTCAAGGAAATGGCTCTAAGGATCATAATATATCGTTCTTGCGGATACCAGGCCCGGAGGAGCTAGGACCATTCATAAACACGTCAGGTTTGTGGTACGACCTATTGCGGTATGTCCTATAAATACTGCTGAAGCGCTTACGTGTGTTTCGGAATTGTTATGGCCTTGTATGGGCACAGTTAGTTGTAATTTTGAGCCTCGATGCGGATGGAAGATTGATGTTTATGTGGTTTTATTTGCTTGTGAATTGAGTTCGTAAATGGCTTAAAGGTAAGTGTACTTCAAACTTCAGTCAAGGCAATACGGGTTTAAGTTTTAATCCTAAATACTAACTTTCCATACATACGTCAGCCCTAATAACATAACTTTACTAATAGGTTAAGGTTCTTAAGCTAGCTCTAGTAGGTTATTAAATTTTGTATTTGTTACTAACATACTTCACACAAATCAGCCTATTGCAGTCCACGGCTGGGCATAGGCCACTCCTAAGCTGCGCCACAACACCCTGTCCTCCATCTTTCGCATCCAGTCTGACACAGCCACCTTTTTGAGCCATCGAGCTGGGAGGTATCTCACACTATGCTTGCCGATACGCGGTCTCCACTCCCAGGACTCGTCTGCTCCACCGGCCATCGGTCCTTCGACAAACATGGCCAGTCCACTGCCACTTCATCTTACTCTGCAAGCTGTGTCGGTAACTCTGGTTTCTTTCCGGATAACTTCGTTTCTGATTTTATCCTTCAAAGAAACTCCGAGCATAGCCCGCACCATAGCGTGCTGAGCGGCCTTAAATTTAACTAACGTGCTTAAATAATAATAAATATGTACTTTAGGACACAGTCTACAACTTTTGTATGATCGATTATGTTGTTGATTCTGTATAAAAACCGTTGTGAATCCACCGGTAAAGCCGGGTTGACAAATATGATTGATATCATAACGAGCATTGGAGTGGAATGGATACGATTCGGTTTTATTTTGTCAGTGATTCGAATGTGTCTAATATGACACGGTGAAAAGATTTGAATATTGTTCTATAATAGTCGTACACAGAAAAAATATTCTTGAATTCATACTATTAAGTAGGTACCTACTAATTTCAACTAATAGTACTAGTTTGTTTATTTGTAAGGGTTTCATGCTAAAACGGCTGCTTATTATTATTAGTTACGTTTTCACATCTTAACGGCTGAAGGGATTTCGAAGTTTACCATACGGGTAGACGATGGGTTAGGACATAAGGTACTTTTTATCCCAGTAGTAATTATTGGGATAATTTCCGACTTCCACGCGGGCAAAGCTGCGGGGAAGAGATACATATTACAACAAAAAAAATTGCATTTTTTTTCATATTTTTTATAGCAAAAATGCACAAAAGAGTAAGTTTCACAACGCCCGATACAAAAGAGAAATCAACATAGTTTGTGCGATAAAGAAGAAACTCCTTTGTCGTTCAAGATCCGTTCAAAGATTGTCTGAATGAAACACACACACACACATTGAAAGTCACAGAACAGCAATCTTTTCAAAAGAATTCGTGTGTTTCGACACACGATTTCTTTTGAAAAGATTGGATGTTGTGAGAGTGGGTTAGTTGTTCTTAGTTTCCAGTTAACCCTAGAGTGAGCGCGCTATTTTGTATCACGTCAGTCGGTGCGTGAGGAGATTGTTAATTTTAAGGAGAATAGAGAATAATACTGCGATTAAATTAATTTCTTTTTTCAGGGTTTTAAGAAAATCACAAACAATTCATAAGAAAACAACATATTTATTATTTGTTATACTTAAGCTAATACATTTTTTTGGAGAAAGTAACATTTTATCCGACTTGCTTAACTTATCATAATTATATCATATTTATTTAAAGTAGATAAATATAAAAAGTATAACATAAGTTTCTACAGTTTTAGGTACAGGATATGCTCAAGCATAGTAGTCTTACACGAAAATATATGCAAAGCCAACAGTAATTTTGACCATCTACGACACCCTTTTTTCTTTGTTGTAAACTATACTATACTGCATTTGCCTTCCTTCATCAAGTGAGTTCAAAAAGAAACTACTAAAAACTCTGAACTCCACGAGTAAATATTTTTTTTCACATTTATTCAATAAAAGCTATATATTCTTCGTAAACAGGGACTAAAATCGCTCTTTAATCCCTAGGGACTAAAAGTTATTTGAATTTGGAATGTGGATATTGTTAGTAAAAGTTCCAATCACCAAAGAGATCAATCACGAACATTTTATGAACAAGTAACAGGCTCTATGATAAAGAAAAACGCGTGCGAGAAAGGAGTTTGACTAAAGATAATGATATATTTATTGCATAACTGTGTAAATTAAGTTCTTATTGAAAAACACAATTACTAATTCTAATTCTCAAGCTGTAAATAAATCTACAACTGTAACAGATGGTAGTATTTTTTTTTTTTTGCTGTAAATTTAAATAGTTAAAGCGGACAATAAATATGACTAATTGTCAATATTGTTGTGTAAACTGCACCGAGTTAGATTGATTGGTTTGTTAGTTCCTATCGACGAATGCGACATATTCAAATATGTTTTCATTCAATCAAATATTTCACGGTAAATACAGGGTGGCCAGCTTGGTTTTCTACAATTTTGTTTAACCATTATTTTGATTTGACAACTGCGATATTGGACATATTGCAGTTGTTCAGCATAATCAGCCTACATAATGTTCCCACTGATGGGACACAGTACTTCAGTCAGACAGTCGTCTCGGTGAAAGGGAGTGAGCCGTAATCCACCACGCGGGCCCAATGCGGGTTGGTAGATGTCACATGTCTTCGAATTTTTTGTCCAAGGACATGCCGGTTTCCTCCCGAAGTTTTCCTTCACCGTTTTTGAGAGCAGTGGTGATGAAATAATTTACACAAAGTAAAGCGCCTGCTTGGGTTGGAACCCACGACTTACATTTCGTAAGTCATGTCCGTTACCACTCCGCCACCACAGCTCCTGAAATATTGCTCTAGCTAATGTGTCCAATTCGTTATGCACTGTCTATAAGACCATGACCACCGCAATAAATTTAGTAATTTTATCCTGAAGTTTGGATTAGAAACCAACCCAATTTTTCTATCAAATCATTACAAGTACCAATACCATATTGATCACTAAGGATTTCACGACACGTCTTGACTTGTTTTTCTGTGAGGTTATCTGAAGGAATGTATTTAGTGGTCAATCATGAACACGAACACCAGCATTTTTGTGGCTTTGTAAGTGAGATACCTAAAAAAGTATGTGAAATATGATGAAAAACACGATGAAAAACGATCGCATTTTATGTATCAAAAAGGTAGAGATTTGGCAGATGTTATAATTACCATATAAAATTACCAAGCCTGAATTATTTTCGTTTGTAATATGAATATTCTTAATTTGAAGTTGTACAATCCGAGTTGGCCACCCTATACCTTCATCGTTTACAATAAATGCAACGGCCAAAATTTTGTATTGAATTTATTTTGGAGTGAATTGTTTTTTAATAAAGAATCGGACAAGTAAGAGTTGAAATCGCGTGGAGATGGTTCCGTACGATGAATATTTGTTACTATGTTATTTTAGAACCATAGACTTCTTATAGGTTTTCCTGTAATTTATAAGCAAAGAATTGTTTTTTCAAAATTTTTGGCTGACTACTTTCGGAGATGCCTCAAAAGTGACTCTCATATTCAAAATTCATTTATTTACGTTACACAACCGTTTTTGGGTTACACAAATTCATATGTGTACCAAATTTCAATTAAATTGGTCCTATAGATTCGGAGTAAATTCGCTGTGACTGACGGACAGCCAGACAGACACATGAGTGATCCTATAAGGGTTCGTTTGGGCGCACGGAATCCTAAAAAGGCATGTATACAATGAATACTAATATTATACAATTCAATTTATGTCGTTCATGAAAACAGCTGAAACAATGGCCAGTACAAAAGCTCTTTTTTCCTACTTTTAAAATAACAAACCACTCCATACATACTTTATTTTCATAAATTATTAAAGCTGGCGAGGGATCGAATGTAATGACGAATGTTTTCTGATATTCCTGTACTGGAACACCCTACACGTATACATGTGTTGGGCCAGGATTTAAAGCTTTATTATTTGGTTGGAACTCTTTGTTATTTTTAAATTTAAAGCGTGGTAACGGTAAATCTACGTCGTGTTTTGTTTTCAATTTCAGCCAGAATTTACGTTATGCAATCTAGGTTTGCTTGATAAACAATATAACGTAATGCTTATTTGTGGTCCTTTGGAACCGGAAATTAAAACGCTGGATTTAGAACACGCACAACGAGTACGGTGACACAAAAATAACGTGAATTTATTTGACGTGTTATTTTTATGATGAAGAGATGAAGGACCTTTACTTAAATAATAAACAACTTTTAAAATAAGGCCTTCGAGCCTCAAAGAATTTTGAACTTATTTAAACTCGACCTTAATAAGGCCCGCAGGCTTATTTTATCCTAAAACATGCACTTTGATTGTGACATTGTCATCACTAATACAATTCCAAGTGCAGTCATTATGGCAATGATCATTAGGTAGTGTTCTAGCCTTAGTTTTGTAAGCAGTTATCTCATGCTAAGAGTGGAACATTAAAGGGCTCATGGTAGGTAATGAAAAGTCAGTCAAAACGTTAAAGCCCCTAAAAAGTAAATAGTCCTCATTTATACCGAGGCCGAGGGTACAATTATTGCAATATAAACCCACCACTTGATAAGTACGGCTAAAATTACTTGCTCCCCAAATGTCTGACTTGCGACGGTAATAAAGAATCTTGTAAAATAATGTGCTCGTTCCCCTGACATACGGTTTACAGCAGCGAGGATGACTGAGATCCTGTATGATATAGCGGTACCAACCATTTGCACCAAGACAAAATTAACGATGCTGAAATTATGGAACTGGTTTATATATAACTGGCAAAATGTAGCTGCCATCAGTAGACGTCTGCCTAACCTTGCGCGGAACCCAGGCGTGATGTTATGTATGGTTTCCATTTGATGGTGTGCTGAGTGGCTGTTAAGAAGCCAGTTTGGTCCGTTGGGACACGAGCATTTTGTTGATGCATGCCCCAAAGTAAGTGGGCGGGTAATCTTAAGTAGCCTGGTATTGAGTGGATAGTTTGTTTGGTGGTGTTTGGTTCTATATACAAGTCAGCGAGCTTAATAACTTCTGATTTTAGCGGCAATTAGCACTGACACTGTTGTTATTTTAGCGTTATTTGTAATTGTAATGGTGTGTAGGTGCAGCAGTCGTCTCCAGCCACGATTTTCGCTTATATTATCACGCGTTAATTGTAATATTATTTATAATAACATAATAAATGAACTATGTCGCTATTCTTAAAACTTATGTTTAATATTGTTAAGAAATCAGTTGTCCTAATAGTAATTGTAAGAACTCATGCCATCTGTGATTCGTGTTACCCTAGTACAGGCGTCATACTTTGTAATAGGTGCTTATATTACTTATTTCAAAGATTTACACTGTATTTTACCAATTTTTATTTTTGAATAACTATTTGTTTTATTATTTTTTATTATTTCCGATAACCGTACAATCCTACAACCATTACAATGCTGTAGTAGATCCTGTCCCTTTCGGTTTGACCAAAATGAAGCTGTAGGTAATCCCACTCGGTCGAATCTCAAACATAACGACACACTACATCATAAAGTACAAGCAGATTACTCAAACCCCTCAAATGGGTGACTTATGACGGCAGTAAATGTCCTCTGAAGTGCCATACGTTTTAAAGCACCGTACGTACTCTCGAGGTGTGTGATGTAGCGGCGCGGCGGCGGCGCGATCTGCACTCGTGTAGAATTTATAATGCAACCGCCGTAGAACAAGGTTAGGGATAGTGTAAGGTTTTATTAGGTTATGAGTTTTGTCGGAAGTAGTGTTTTATTTATTTGAAATCCTACTGCAATCTGCTGCTCTATTCTGAAAAATTTTCACGCAGGTAAAGTGAGCTTGAAGAATGCTGTCAATAGTGTCAATCCCTAGCATCACGTAGAATGACAGCTCACTTCACATAAGTTTTCAAGATAAGAACAGCAGTGCTATTCTGTAACCATATCACCGTGAAAGCTTAGGTGAAGTGAGCGTGGAGTGAGCTGTCATTCTAACTAATGCTACGGATTGACACTATAAATTGACAGCTCACTCTAAGCTCACTTCACCTGACTTTTCACGGTGAGGATTATTACAGAATCGATCGGCAGATCGAAAGTTATTATAAAGCTAAATGAAAATTGATTCAAAAGTTGTATCTGATGCAAGTATGTACAAGTATCAGATAGAAGTTTTTATGATCGGTACATTCAATTTACTGATACTTTAATTTAAACCATAATTTAGTCTATAGGTATTCATTGTCATATGATAATTTTATCGAAATTATGTTTTAAATAGAAGAGCCTTTAGCTTCAGTTTATATTAGCTTTGTTGGTTACCTAATATTAATGTAGGTATAACTAACTTCGCAGTAAAACCGCCAACAACACTTTAGATTTTTATTTTTTTAAACGTTGTCCCACACTAGGAATTACTCCTGTATCGTGGGTGCGTTTACAAACATTTAAACTCACATAAACAAACAGCCAGACCCGGAACAACTACCTGTAGGCAATACAAATATTTGTTCCGTGCGGGAATCGAACCCGCGACACGCAGCGCAGCAGTCAATCGCTCAGCCACTGCGCCAACCATGTCGTCCAATTAATGTCACACACTTTCAACACAAAACGTAGCTGTCAAACTTAATAATATCAATTACTAAATTCCCTCTGCTTTATTACACGCTAACATGGAAGTGTGGAACCAACAATAAAATATTTACGGCGTACCGGTAGACCAAATAATGTTTGTTTTTGCGTTTCAAATTAACATCGTTAGCAAACATGTCGTTCAAAAGAATGAATAAGTAATCTACCTGTATTTTATGAAAATATTATACCAAATAGGTAGGTGCGTATTTTAGGTAGTTTCACGGAATTCATGACGATGTTACGTACATCTGATATGTTTTAAGGCTAAAGCAGGCAATTATGTATGAGGACTCTCATATTCTTTAGATACGGAAGCTAACTTATCTAACTTTATGTTCAAGGTCTTCATTAAGTTATAAGATGTGACTTCAATAACAAATAAAAGATATAATTATGTTAGCAAGAGGTATGTTAGAAAGAAGTAAGTTTTTCTTTTCAAAAAATGTAAACGATATAAAATTTCCGTAACATTACAAACGTAGTTTTTCGATCAGTAATTTGTCAGTGCCATGGACCCATATTATATGGAACTTAAACAAAACTGGTGAAATATTAACCCTTCGAGGAAATCAGAGGACAATTCTCAGAATCGCCCCTCGTCCCCCATCTCAATTTTAAGAACGTTCACAGTCATCAGTCTCAATCTAAAATACCTCTATCTAATTTCCTACATTTTTGACAAGTTTTTGACATTGATTGTCGCTGAGACGAGATCGTAACTAGATTTTGAACGTTTTTAATTACAGGAATAGGCCTTCAGGTATGGCAAATGTTAAGTTATGTAAATATCGATCGAACTGTCAAATAATAAATCCCACCACGACCACAAAGTACAAAACATATTTATTGAAATAAAATAAGACACTGTGTTGCAGGAGCCAGTGTCCTACCGGAAAAACGCGCGCTGCCGGTACGTACTGGTCATCTCTTAGCTACCACGATTTATTTTAAAGTATGTGGTTTTATGACAACACAAAAAACATAATAATATGGAAACAAAACTGACTTATACTTAAAAAAAATGCTATGAATTAAAAATTACTTAACATAGTTCTTCTTTTGTGCGAATGAATGTTTGATCACACACCAAACAACAACGCAATGATCAGTAAAGAATGAAGAAACTCAATTACTTTAGCCCGTCTGGTCAGCCTGCCCTCTGAATAAAACATGGCGCCCACTGGAATACATGAACGTGTCGTAAAACATTGAGGGACACGTCACCGCGATTAAATGATGTGTTGTGTTACTAAATGACGTGACACGGTGGACATTAAGTGTTGAAGCTTGTGTTTGGTTAATACTTTAGCACGTGATATTCTGCAAAATGTATCAAAGAACTTTGAATAAACGTTTTCATTTTATTTTAAAATCTATTTATCATTTTCAGAACATGACAGATAGCAAGCCTGTAATCCCCAAAAGGTCAGGCAGAGGTGGACCTATATATAGTACAGCCGCATGTCGCCAGCTTTATGTATATGTTCCATGTAACAGGGGCGCGCCTGTCATCAACCGGGCATTAATAAACCCCAGAATCCGCGCTGCTAATGAAACATTTCCCGATGGAACCTAAAAACACTTTGCCCGACTTGGGAATTGAACCCATGGTCACAAGTGCTACTGCTAAGCATGAGGTCCTACGATGTCCTACGATGAACGGCCTCCATGGTCCTGGTGACTACGAAGGTAGTTCATCAGTAAAAATTTTAATCTCACATCAGGGCACTTGTTTTGGATTCCCATAGGACTCGTTCCTTAACTTAATTGTTAACTTGGTAGGGACGTACAAGATGTCTTGTGACTATTTCAAGGCACTTTTGAGTTAAGCTGGGTCGCCAACACGCAGTGAGCAAAGACCTCATTGCTTTTCAGAAGAAACCATTAGCAAGTTGAAAAAAATACTATGTTCTCCTAAAGAAGACAGTAAAGATGTCTTCGATCACATGATTTGCATATACGTAATAGTACTTATAGTACTAGGTACCTTTTGACGACACGGTTGGCGCAGTGGCTGAGCTATGGACTGCTGCGCTGCGTGTCGCGGGTTCGATTCCCGCACGGAACAAATATTTGTATTGCCTACAGGTAGTTGTTCCGGGTCTGGCTGTTTGTGTATGTGACTTTAAATGTTTGTAAACGCACCCACGTTACAAGAGCAAATCCTAGTGTGGGGCAACGTTTAAAAAAAAAAGAACTTATGACAAACAATTGCTCTAAAAATGTGTAATAAAAGTTTTCGCAAGACCAAAAAATACGGTTATTTTATAAGCTTCGAAGACATTTTACAGTCTCCACAGCGTGAGATAAGATATCGGCCCTCAGAGAGTGCGAAAAATATACTAGACCCTCTTCTGAAAATAAGGGCGTTTTACGGTTAAAATAAAAAGAACTTGATAACGAAGAATAAAGGAATATTGAACAAAATAGAGCTTTCAGACCTCTTTCAGTTTTAGCATAGGAACATTAAAAATATGAGCAACTATAAATAATCTGTTTCTATCCTTTATATTTTTTTCGGCAGTGGAGAGGTTAAAAACTTATCTAGTCAGTAAAAAACTCTCATAATAAGTTCATTCATCGTGTAGCTTCATGCAAGTGTTTTTAACACTGGCCACTGGGCGCAAGTTTTTTCGTGACCTTTTGAAAGGTCTTATACCAACCCTTTTAAAAACGAGCCCTTAACGCAAACTATTCACTCCGAAAATTGCAACTTTTTACTTTCAATAACAACTCATAGCACAATATTTGCCACAAACTCGTGCCCAGGTGCCGTCTATTTCGTGCTCGTACCGTACGAGTGCAAACCGACGAGCACGAAAATAGTTCTATTTGTCAGCTATCGAGTTATGGCGCATGCCGCAATCTTCCATCTTGAGGATGCTTTTGATTTTTATGCCGGAAATATTGCGGTTCACAAGTGTAAAATGTTTTCGGGATATGTTATGACGTTAGAATGGATAAAATAATATGATGGTAATTTGTTGCAAAGCATTGTAGACAAAGTCTAACACAGCTCAATGAGTAACCATGTGATATCTATGGGTTCGATATTTTTGTAAGTATGTGAAACGCCACAGATATCACAATTCAGAATGTTTATTTAAAATGTTATTCAATATATATATTTATTTTTTCATCGTTGAGTTCCCATTACCATCCTTCCTAGAATTGGTGTCCTCTACGCATAGCTTAGAGGAAATGAATTCTAGGAAGGCTTTTGCCTAGTGTTATAAGTTTTTCCTCGCCTAAATTATTATTGTAAGCAATCATGCTCCATAGACTGATCTGCTACCATTAGCCATTATTATGCATGTAAGTCAAATTCTATATACAAAAAATAATTCCTCACCGTGATTCAAAACTCTATTACAAAATCAGTCTTCAAGCAACTCCAACTTTATAACTAAAACAAATCCAAGACAGTCGTCTGTCCTACCTAATAACATTAATGGGAGAGGATTGTCAACAAGTTGATAGCAGCGCATCTTCGAAGCTGCAGAGCTGCAGAGCTGCCGAGCTGCAACTCAATTCAAATGAAACTATCACTAAGATGAACCACTTACGGGATTAAAAGAGAATACTCGGAGACGTGACGCTAGTTTCTTTTTTGTTTTAGCACTTGCACAAAAGCGAGGGAATTAAATTCTAGACTTGTGTTTGAGTAGGGATTTAGTTAACTCGGTTGTGTTTTATACGTTTCTGGTTTTATATAGAAGCGAAGAAAAATACTTCAAAACACCAACCTCTTTCTTATCGAAGTCTGTTACCCTCTTACAAGTTTAGATTTATTGAATAAATGTCTCAAATTAATAACAATTAGAAAGTTAGTAGTAGCCATCCGTTAGTAATAGTTTCTCAAAGGTCGTAAGCCTTAGTTGACTCAACTAATTGGTAAATAATAACAAATCTATTATTGCTTATCTTCAAAATGTTACGATAACTCAACCTCGACCCATTTTATTTTAACAAAGTTCAAAGATATTTTCTAAAAAGAAATAATTTAAGATCCAAGTTCAGTCTAAGCTGAACAGTTTTGTCTGAAACTTTCAAGTTTAGTTCTGTTCTTTGTTACAGTAGACTTAGATCTTAATAAAACTTGATTGGGTACAAAAGTTAGAGCATTTGGATCTTGTCTGGATGTTGGGAACAGGATGTAACATGGTCCTTGAGAATATTCAAAGATGGTATTAAATATTTCTCTTTGCGCTTTAAACTGAAAGTAAGATACCATTGAGCGACGTTTAAAGTATTGCAAACCGAGTTTATTCTTCTTGTCGCTCGAATGTACACAGCAAAGCAAGGTGCAAACTGGTCCATCATACCTATTTCATCTTAAACCACCAATTAAAAGCAAGCAAGATTATATTATAGTGAATAATGCTCATTCCTGCACTCGAGAGGGACAATGACCTTACATAAATTACAAAGATATGACGTTCCCAAAGAGATGCTTAAATACTGTAAGTTGATAAAAAAGGGCTATGAACACTTCATGTTAGAGGCTATAAAGAAATAGCTCCGAAATTTCAGGCGCATTGCAGTGTCATTATTATGCGAACATTAAAATTTATGCATTTCATAAAATTTATGCGAATCCACTCTATTATTGTGCTCATTTTAATGAGACTTTAAGTTGACTGTATAATTGGTAAATGGACCAAATTAACAACGCTGTTTCTATATTTTATAGCGCTTTTATGAGCCGTTCTATTGTTCTATTTAGATCACGAGATCGTATTGTGTTTATAGTTTTGATTTCAGGAATTTTATGTATCTGCAGCTATACAACAAGGGTTCTCCATAAATTGATTTCAGTGTTTTATCATGCAGGAATCTTAGGGAGCAGTAGTGGCCAAGTGGGAACGTGACTTGTAGGTCGTGAGTTTGAACCCAAGTAAGTAAGTGTGTAAGTTCACTTTACATTGTGTAAATTATTTCATCACCACTGCTCTCAAAACGGTGAAGGAAAACATCGTGAGGAAATCGGCATGATCTAGAATAAAAAATTTGTGATATCCGCCAACCCGCACTGGGCGCACGTGGTGGATTATCGTCCACTCTCTCCCACAGAGAGGAGGCCTGTGGCCCAGGAGTGGGAACATTATAGGCTGATTATGATGAATCTTGGTCAGAGCGTGTCACTGTGTCTGCCAACGTGTCTGAAAACGAGAAAATACTACCTTTATCAACACAAACTGGCAACTGGATTGGTGCACGTACATGTTGCTAGTGTAACACTTGATAAAAAGTTCTATAGAGGTATGAGGAACAGGGTGTAAAGTTCACTTATACTCCATGGACAAGGGAGGATCCTCCGACCAGACGCGTGTGTAATAATGACACAACTCTGCTTATCTTAATCGGTTACCTCATCCCATTACAACCGCCCCTTACGTCGCATCCATTACGAACGTGCTCTAGATATCACTGCATCTGCCACGTGGACACAAAGTTAAAAAGTGTCATGTGCCTGTAATCCTATCCTATGCGATATCTTACCAGTTTATCTAGTAATAGCAGTTCTATTGCAGTCACGTGCGGTACGGAGGTCGGTGCGGGCGTGAGCCGCGCTGTTCACAACGCATTACATCGAGTGATGGATCAGGATGTATTAAAGGAGTAAAGTTGTGACAGAATGCGGTACCCCAAAGATGGCAAAAGGAACAGGGGAAGACAATATAAAAGATGGGAATGGGAATGTTCACGGCGGGTTAAAATTGGAGAACAATTGCGAGAGATAGGACTCAGTGGCAACTGCTGTAGGAGGCCTTTGCCATAACGCACACTGAATTAAGAGACATTCTGTAAATCACTAAAAACATACCGCAACGCAAAGATGTTCAGAATAAAAAAGGTTTATTATAATAATAGTGAAGAGATCGTTGTTGGTTTAGGAGATGATTTTTGTGTAGTTTGATTTATTGATTTGATAAGGGACTTTGTATAGGAGATTGTAAAAGTGACTTCCTGCACAGCGTCGAGTACATACGCATCTAAATTATAAAAGGAATTCAGCTAGTACTGTCGAACTTTTATATATTTAGTAAGTTCTAACAAAAAATAATTTATCATGTCTTTCTTGTAAGTCTGTGAAAGAAAGTTTAGCAACATTTTTAATTAAGTTTAGTCGTTTACCTACAGAACCGCCTTCACTACTACTATTATTCCTCTTTAGAATTCTACTTCGCTGCACTTTTTCAAAACTTCTCAGCAAAAATTCTTCAACATGGAGTCTGATGAAACAAACTTAAGCAAACACAAAACTACCTGACTTCGGAGTCCGTCCATAAAGTTAGTGTTCTTAATGAAAATCTTAAATTAAAACTAAAGAAGACATCGAGGAGTCGCAGTAATGAGAAACAGTAATCAGTTAGAAAGTAATTAAAGTTGAAATCTAGTTGACTGGTTAGTTGAGAGCTCCCTGACTCCGTTGTTACGTTTATGGACTGCCCCACTTGGGTATTTATTAGTTTGTAGTTCCTAATAAACCATGCTGTCCTGGTGGTTGTGCTTCTGAACGTGCTTATGGAAATGGATGGGCAATACAGACGTGATGAATTGTTTAATTTTCTGTCTCAGCAGATATCCTCTGAACACTTTATAAACTTTTTATCAAAAATAGGTCTCCAATTTAATCATGCATTCATAGTCAACTAGTGGTCCTAGAATTTCTAGTGCCTTGGGATCCGAGTGCTCATCGAGTATTTCGCCAAGCGGTTGGTCGACTTTTCACTTGGCCAGAAGGCTGGCCTATTTTTAGCACAAACAATCAGCATCGCCATTCAACGTGGCAATGTTGCCAGCCCTTTGGGCATTTATTCCATTGACAGTGAGTTGTGGACGAATTTTTTGATGCCCAAATGAGCCCCCTTTCCTAATTTTTTGTATTAAATAACGAAAAAAAAAAACAAACAAATAGAAAAAGTTTGATTAGCAAAAGAAAAGGTGATAACAGACTGTAAATTTACATTAGCACAGTTCAGTTTCTACATCACAATTTTGGGTTGGGTTGGAGTGTGAATGAGCAGAAAGAAATATTTTGCAGGTTTACAAGTTATTGTTGTGAGTGTGTGTATACTTGTACATAATATTTATAAATTTTAGTGTCAGCTAGTATATTGTAATTAAGTCTTTTGTTTGTATTTAAACAACACACATTAGTCTACTAGTACTGTAAATAGAACATTATCTATCTGTTAATTGAATATTTAGGCATAATTATGTATAATGTAGCCTGAATAGATAATTCGATTTTGTGTTTGTACAATACAGCCCTAGGCACAGAAACAGCCGGAGCCTCGCTAAAATTGAAACATACATATTCATCCTCCACTAACGAATTGATACGAAATGCACAAAGCGAGCGTTTCAAACCAACTGTTTATGATATTGTGTAGTCGATCTCGTAATTGGTTAACCACTTTTTTATAACAATTCCCAGTAATTTGAATCTCACTAAGGTATAATAATTATCTAAGTGTTTCACGGAAAACGTGTTGCGCCGACCTCATGTAACATGGGACAAGGGCAGGAGCATGAGGATGATGATGACATAGACAAATAGACCGTGTTGTTTTTAACCGTCTTCACAAAAGAAAGGTTTTTAATGTGTGGTATGTATACCATACATTAAAAAACCTTTATGGTAGGTATTTATACTGTTTTGTCTGTTATTATTGAGCTGATTAAAGTTGCCATATTAATTACTAATTTTTCTTGCGTGGTTTTTGAGTTAGCTTCAATAATACGTATTTATTTCACTTTGTGTATGTTGATGATGTTATTATAAGTTACTGTCACTGTTGGTTACATTACTCATGTATGTTGTATGGGGTAGGTACCACAACTAAAAAAGGAAAAAATAATACTACCTACAGATGAAAAATAACCTGACCGTCGGAATAAAGTGAGCCACTTTGGTTTTGTATATTTTGGAAATTATTATTATTTTTCAAGTTGTAGTAATTTTTTTAACCTTAGGATGATAAATTAATTACCACGTAATTAATTTATCATATTTTCAAGTTGTAGTGATTTTTTTAACCTTAGGATGATAAATTAATTACGTGGTCGACTATACCAGAGTCTGTGGTCGCATATAATGGATCTGTGCGCACTGTGTAGGCTGTGGCTACGTGGTAGCAACGTATTGGCTTCCAAAGGAAGGATTAGGTCCCTCCCCACATATTGGATATTAGCGATTTGCATATGTTATCTCTCTGAATGGAAGACTTCGGTTTATATTAGGCAGAGGGAATTGATGTATAAGTAATTACGGATTAGGCGAGGTAAGGGTTGAAGGATATTGTGGAGCACATATTAAAAATGATTGATTCGTTTCTATGTACTCGCAGGGATTACAAGGAGGCGAGTTGGTAACTAAGTAGGTGCCCATCTGAATATGGTTTCGTTTTTTATTTAGTATAAGGAGTTATTCTGAAAGAGCCTTGTATTAAAGAAGGTTTGTAGATTCTGCATGAAAGATAGGCAATGGCTAACAGAGATGGCGACATCAACAGATGTTGATGATAGGTATGGTAATCTTTGTGTGAGCAGTAGACTAGAGCCAGCCCCAAACTAAAGTTGGATAACAGTTTACTTGAAAATCTTGCAACCAAAAATCAGAGGAGCAATTCTCGTAATATTAAGATCGTTCACAGTCTGATCTCAGTCTCTATCTGTAAAACATACGTCTAATTTCCCTACATTTTTTAAGTTTACAAGTTTTTGACATTTGTTTGTCGCCGAGATGAGACTGCAACTAGATTTTGAACGTTTTAAATTATGAGAATTTGCCTTCTGATGTTCGAAAAGTGTCAATTCTTACCAGCCATTTCAAACCATGCCAATTAACAACCCAACAAACGAATCACATAAAGAGTCCGAAGTGCCCCAAACTATTGAGTAGGGGCGGGTTACATGGTTCCATTGATATCTCTTCCACTCGCCCCAAAACGGCAACAGGTCTTCACGTGCCGCGTCCCCTCGCTTCAAATACTTCGGATTAAATACGTCAACTGTACCCCTTCGTCTGTGTAAACGGGGAAAATGAATATGTACGAGTATTTTGAATACGGCGGCTTTCAAATGTACGGGAGTATTTGAATGAGTATATAGGAATACAGGCTGTGTAATAACGGATGTCGGATCCGATGAGGTTATTGGTTTTGGCTGGATCCGGTATGTGTTTAGGTTCGTGACTTTGACATGATATTGGTCGACGTCAAATAAAGGTAGATTTCAATAACATTGCTTTCTATTCAGATGATCTCTTGTTTCATCAAACAAGAGATCATCTGAATAGAAAACCAGAAAGTCTGAATTTCACAGCCGATTATTTGCCAAAGCTTTGTCATCACAAAACTTTGGCAAATAATCGGCTGTGAAATTTGATAATATAGGTAAGCTAGTTGTTGATTCAATGCAATGTTCCCTGGGTCACCTTGTAGATATGACTGTTCTATAATATAAATTAGAGCAACTGTGTATTATTATCATAGGCTTGCTAATGAAGACAACAAACAAATTCTCTAATCTGCTTTGCTTTAAAACTTGGCTGCCAAATGCATTATCCAAAACTTTCTGAATAACGAAACCACGTTATAACAGCCCAACTTGAGGTCTGAAAGTGACTCCAAAATCCTTTTCCAAGCCAACAACGCATATAGCCGTGCCCAGACTAGCTGGGTACGCGAGTACGCCGACAATTCGTTTTCAGTTCAGCCAACTCTCTAACTTGCATAACTTTATTCACCTCTAAACTGGCTTAAACAAGCGAAGTTGGTACACAAACAATGCTCCAAGCATTTTGTTCAACACGAGTTTATTGCGGACGCCATTTATCCGCTAAGTTCAGACGTAATTCTTGGCAAAGTGTGTTTCTTTGGTCGTCTGCACTTGGCATGGCGCGGGGTGAGGTGTTGATGGCGAACTTAAGAGTGCTGTTCTATTGTCCTGTTTTTTCGTTCATGGTTCACGAGGTGCAAGTAAGTTCGCTGTGAAGGTGGGTGGAAAAGTTTTGATGTCGAACATGATGGTTTTAGTGCTGGATTTTTTATTTGTAAATCTTTTTATGAACGGTGGGCAAAGTATTTTTTTGTTTGTTACGTTTTCTTTAACGTTTAATATTCTTTTGGATGCATACTTCTCTTCTTTTGATAAGACTAGTTATTTTTATAACAATATCCAAAAAGGTTATTCCATCCTTTGCAAGGACAGCGTCATCAAATTAGTTCAGTACCATAATTTCCTCTTTTTTGAAGGTATTAAACTCCGTGATCCTGTCCAGTGAATGCAGTCGTTTCTACATTGTGTTAATCAGCTAAATTCTAATATTATTCCTCGCCAACACTGACCAACACTGACCACTAAGCCACTTCCGCCTGCTTCCAGGTCCTAAAACAAAACACCAAAATTTAAACATATCTAGGGAAGTCCATAATTTTTGGCATAGCGACTGGAACAGGGCAGTAACTGGTCCAATCTGGGTACTAGCCACCTGCTCCGAAATTTATCGTCAACTTTACAACGAGCTGGCGAGTTGCCACTCCCCTGTTACCTTGCCGTCCAATTGTGTATTCTTGGCTTAAGCAGCGTTGCTAATCTGGCCTATTTGTGTTGCTTAGTTTCTTGTGCTGTAATTGTGACTGGAATGCATGATGCGGGTATTGGTGTTAGCTGTATTGATGTCAAATGTGGAGTGCACAAGTCCAAAATAAAGGCAGTACCTATAAGGTAAGCGTGTTATAGAAATATTGCAATCCAGTGGCATTTAAATATATAATATGAGAGGAGAACTGTGTGCCAGCTGTGGACATATTATACGTTGATTATGCTTATGCTATTTAAACCCTGAAAAAGAAACCTATCAGGTGGGTAAGTGTGAGCAAATATCCGTTATTCCTTATCCGTAGGTACCGTTTCAACAATAAGTTTAATTATTTTTGTTTGTTTATAAATCAACTCCTATAATTAGCCCAAAACACTAGCACAAAAGGCATTTACACAATCAACAACAAATAAGCCACCATTGATGGTAATGAAGGGAGTTTGTAACTCAATTTAAATTAAACCACGGTATTGTCTACAGACACTTCTGTTATCTTTCCGTCTTTACATAATTATTAAACAGAAATACCTTTCCGATTAATATTATAATCGGTGAAACATAAACTGAAACATTTGTTTAGATTCCCACGGAGGTACCATCGTTTGACACAGTTGGTCGTAGATTTAGGTCTTGATTGTTCAGAGTTTGGTATGGAGCTAATAATTACTAAATTAGGTTTAGGTTCATATTTTGGGATGAATGAAGTGTATAATTGCATAGCACATAATGTGAGTAGGTACAGTGTACAGTCACGAGCACCAATATGTCAACACTTGGCAACTTTCAATTTCGATTTTTTCGTGAAATAACGAATGTAACATTGAAATTACATTACATTTCATATTTCTATGTTCGTAACAGAATAAAATTTCATTAAAAAACAAAGGAGTAAATCGCTTTTAAATAAAGCCGAGTGTATACATACTTTTGGTCGTGACTGTACATACTATAAAGCTACCATTTACTGGGTACGTCTTTCATTGACTTGAATGTGCCTTGGCGGCTGAGAGTATGTCATGCTCACTCTAATGTCTCGCTGATGGTGGCGCATGTGTTGGATCATTTAGCTCCCTTCAAAATGGTTGAGCTGAATGGTGCTAATTTATACGTCATGTTCGTGAACGGGTGCCGTCAGTAGGGACTGGTTAACTCTTTGCTGCCATGGCTTATTTTGATTTAATTTAATAGGTATTTGAATTGTTTTTTTTATCTTTTCATTACGGACGCTTTTAACGTTCTGCATCGTTCTCACATTCATAATTTTTAACATGAATGATGTAACCAATACTTTGTAAACATATTATTGTAATTTAAAAGTGTGTCCATGGAGTTTCTTGCCCGTTCTTCTCCATAGGTACCTACTACGCTTTGGAATGGGCAACTAGCTTCATCTTTTTGACTGACCGATCCTTGACAATTCAAAAGTGCACAGGCACTTTTACTAAACGAAACTATTTATTTCAACTAGGTAAACCAATTACAACTAATTGTTTTACGTATAATGAAATAAATAGTTTGAGTTTGAATAACTACTGGATGTTACTTGAGTGATCTGTTACGACATCCTAACTCATTTTATAAATGCGAAAGTGTGTTGTTTTGCTTATTTGTTGCTCAATGATGCAAAAACCGTTGGACGGATTTGGATTAAATTTGACGCACTGATAGATCATGACATGGGTAAGGACATATGCGGTTTTTATTCTGGATCGCAGACGAAGTCGGGGGTAACAGCTCTATAATCCATTGAACGAAAAATACGCGCTTGGACGTGGAGTTGGACACCAGCCCGATATAATATAATAATTTACTTATATTTATATTTAGCAGTTCATTTTTAGACTTTCGTTTTCGTATATGCACTAGGTTCAGTTGGTTTACTAATGTTTTCATTTCCTAAAAAAATTAAATTGACGATCGCACACTGTCAGTTTTCACTAACACTAGGTAACACCTACAGCCCCCCCCCCCCCCCCCCCCTAAAACCTACTATTCCTACTAATATTATAAACGTGAAAGTTTGTATGGATGGATGGATGGATGTTTGTTAATCTTTCACGCAAAAACTACTGAACGAATTTGGATGAAATTTGGCACACAAATAGTTTGTAACCAGATTTAATATATAGAATACTTTTATCCCGATATTCCCACGGGATCGAAACTTATGCGGGTGAAACCGCGGGGCGCAGCTAGTGCCTAATAAAAGCACGCTGTTGGATTTTCAACGTTTAGTGCCGAAATTTTATTATCCAACAGAGTGCGCTTCTATTTCGGCATTTATGTAGGCGTTGCGTAATGATAATGAAAACTGTAATTCGTAGCATAATCAGCCTATAATGTTCCCATTGCTGGGACACAGGCTCCTCTACTCGGGAAGGGTAATCCACCACGCGCGCCCAGTGCGGGTTGGTAGATGTCATATGAGTTCGATGTTTTCCTTCACCGTTTTGAGAACAGTCAAGTGGTGATGAAATTATTTACAAAAAGTAAAGTGCCTGCCTGCGCTCGAACCGTCTCGCAAGTCGGGGCCGTCACCACTGGCCTCCACTGCTCCTCAACTGGGCATACGGGCTACTATTTATTTTCCTACAGGACCCACCTTCTCTGCTCTTATAAAACACGAAAGTTTCTCAGCAACCCATGTCAGAGATACACGTAAACTAAGCAACGGTATTTCAGGTCGATCGGATCGCGCCGCCTCATCCGTCCTGTGAAGAGTTACGAAGGTTATCACCGAACATATGGCCCATCTGCACCGATTTATGACGGGTCAATACCTGCTAACTTACTTACATACATTACTAACCCTTACATTGGAAGCAATAAAGGAGATTATTGCGTGGGTGTTTCGACGGAGGTAAAGTGGAAGAAAAATCGCAGTGGAAAACTTTGTGCAAGAAACCTTAAATGTTGATGTTTATTGGATAATATCGATGTAATGGCTAAGTAGTGTTTGATTATGCCTGAAAACAATAACAATAATGAAGAGAACAAAGTTGTAAACTAGATGGCCCAAAGCCATTAAAGTTTTGAACATCCTAGTCTACCACACGTTAATAGTAAGTAATTATAGTACTACAAAGATCTTTGGCGCGTGGCCAAAATCAGAACTAACGCCGTTTTCTTGTTTTTTCAAAATATTTGACAGAATAATTGCACAAATGTTTACCAACAGCACCCCCTGTCAACATCAATCAAGTGCCACAAGATCCTTGTATTGTAGCAGCGTAACAACACTATATGAATCAAGCATCTAACCTAACGTGAATGAATTCTATTTTCGTTTTAATTTTGACGTTCAAAAGTGCCTTTCATGTGCCTAATCGAATGAAATGACTTGACTTTGAACGAGTTTACGTTACGTTTACAGCCTGTTACCATTATTAACGTGTGGTTAATTTACGTTTCGCAGAACAGGAGTAATTATTTACTCACTTTGAAGATTTTCTTCCTAATTCGTCGTTCGTAGAATAAAATTAATAAGTAGTAGCTTTAAAACGTTCTTAGTTGACAAACGAAGACTCAAGTCTGGGATTAAGATAAACAACTACATGTATATTATTAAGTTTCGGCTTAAATACAATATTCATTATATAAAAAAGATATAAGTAATAAAGAACTAAATCTAATATGCATAGAGTACAATTTTATTTCCAAGAAGACGTACATATTTCGAGGGGAAAAAAAAGAACCTAAAAGTTCCAACGGCCTCAGTTTATTGTTAAAATATTCGCGAAAATTCAAAATTGAATTCTAGAGGAACGACTTAGGTACTTTATTAATGCAAATCAAAGGAAGTTTCACGGAAAAATGGAATGAAAAAGTTCTATGTTCACTTTTAGATTCATTATGATAGCATTTCAAAAACGATAACAGATGATCTAAGCAAGGTGACACTTAACTTGTTGTATATAAGGTACACAATCGCATGTCACTTCACTTCGTGTAACATTGATTTTCTTTATGGTATGGTAGCCCCCTGATATCACTGCTATCATGTTGAATAATGTTGGCGTGACGTTTCGCGTCTCAGAATCAACCCTTGTCAATTTCTCACGCGAACGATTACCTTTATGATGTAAATATGGGCTGCGATTCTGATGTTCAGGGTAAAAAACTGTCAATCAGTCATATTTGCATGTCTTTGGAGCTGGTCCCAACATATTTGAAGCTAACGTTGATTTCTAATAATTGTGTTTTTATAGGGTTCCGTACTTCAAAAGGAAAAAAACGGAACCCTTATAGAATCATTTCGATGTCCATCCGTCTGTCAGTCTATCAAGACCCTTTTTCTCAGGAACACCCTTTTTCCCACAAACGCGTGGACGTATCAAGTTGAAATTATTATCAAATACGTAAGTCTCTTGGAGCTCTATAAAAATCAAGCTTCTGAATCAGCACAATAAAAAAATACGGCCATTTATGCGACACATTTTGATACTCGCAAGTAAATAAGAGTACTTCCCTTTACCTAGAATTATGAAATTTGGCAAGAAGCAAGGTCTTTTTTTTGGGCGGGAAATCATCATACATGACTTCTCCTCGTATCAGACTTTTACTGACTAAAACCCACCCGTGTTCCTTCACTTACCTGTGTCGGGGCCACGGTATCTCTTTCGGACAACCCGCAGCCCTGGCAGGCATCGGCCCTAGCGGACCCCGTCAGTTCGTGCTGACATCTCTTTGAAGCGCGCGTGGAACACAACGCGCCGTGGGCAGCTCGCCGCCCACAAGCCCGCGCCTTCGGTGGCCGGGAGTCGATTGCTGACTCCCGACATCCAGGGTTTCTCCAGCAGCGACTACGGGCGTGAGGGCGCAGAGATTGCTTCTCCCTCACGCGCTCCGCCTCCTCCTTCGCGAGAATTAATGCTTCGCAGAAGGAGGTAACGGCCTCCCATTCACTCTCGCTCCGTACCATGGCCTGGACCAGGGCCGGACGCGAGAGATCGCTGCCGCCGATCGCCGCCACGAGGACACGGCGGTGCTCCGCCATGTCTTCGTGGCGCTCCGCTCTCATGACACTCAGCGATAGTGTACCTTTTTATAAGTGAAAGAGTTTCCGTAATCGGATCAGTTCTTCTAAAGATTACCTCTTACGAACATATAAACTAACCAAAACAACAAACAAATAATTTTGCCTCTTTATAATATTCGTTTAAATATTTAGGGAAAGCTGCAATGTTCCCACAAAAACTCAAGTATCAGCGTTTACTTTCTTCTTGAAAGAAAGATAAAAAAAAACCTGTGCGGTTGAAACGAAGTTCCTTACAAAATAACTCTTGAGCATACTGGGTAGATATCCCAATGATACCAGCTGCTAATGGAACTACTTATAAACTTTGGTAATATTAAACATCCAGCACTTTATAGCTCCCTGTGGCTTCAAAATTAGTTTTCGTAGCTTCGTACCCATGTTAATATAGAAAGAAATACCAAACTAAGTAATATAAAATCTAGCAGATTCATATTTTACTTTGATGTATGTTGGACACATTTTTACGTTGCTCTTGGAGGTCAAAATACTTGTAATTTAAAGACAGCTTTAAATTTAATTTGATATAATTTAGCACAGTCTATAGGGCGTTATTTGATAATGTAACATAATGTTGTTGTTGTGGCTGTTTGTGTATGTGAGTTTAAATGTAAACGCACCCACGACACAGGAGAAATTCCTAGTGTGGGGCAACGTTTTATTATTTAAAAAAAAAATGTACATACTCACATTTATTTTCATTAATTCCTGCAGGTCAGAACAAGCATTCCGTTCCTGTTAGGCGCTGTCCTGACTGTCTTTCACGATACCAGGCCACGTTAGTTATCCACAATCAGTACACAGACACAGCCCTTAACTTTAACACAAAGATACGACGACTGACATCAAAGGGCTGGAAACTTCGCCTATATCGGTTGATATCTTTTTTTCGTATAGACACTATATACTTTTAACACAATATATTATAACGAATTCATATTTTCGACATGATAATCTTCTACAAGTTCACATTATAAATTCACGCAATGCTAGGGTCAGTTCCCGTTTCGCCGCTACAGCGAATACTTAAAATAGGCTTGAATCTCCAGGGCCAACTATCAGCGTGCCTCTTCTAAAGGCTGCCTATGTCTAACGGACCATCTTTGCGCCTCCCTTGAAGACTTCCAGTACCTGTCGGGCCATCGGCGCGCCCGGTCCGAGGGCCGCCTCGCTTGGCGTGCTGACGGTGTCCCTGCAGAGGCCGCCGTTCCTGTCGACCAGCCAGCGTGGCCTGACTGCTGCCGTGGTCCTGGTCCTGCTGTGTGGGCCCCTCCACGGGTGCCCTCCGTGCTGCACGCGCGCTCTGTTCCGCGCGTGGCCGTCGGGTCTGTCTGCCTCCACCGTCAATTCCACCTTTTCAACCAAACTATCACGCATTTTCATTCTTCCTCACCTACACATACTACACACCACTGTCCAGTCTATCTCCATATTTTTATCTTGTAAATAAAACTTTATTTGATTTCAACTTCCCCTTCTTTTAATTCTTTAGTTTAATTTGAAGTTAAAGTTAGTATTTCTGGTCGCTACACGCTACACGACAATAATGGTCGTCGGTTTCTGATTACTGTTTATTTATTTAGTATTACGCTTTTCAACAATGTGTACACCATTACTTCCATTGAAATATAAATTTCTTATATCTATGGTTGCTTCACAATTTCGCAAACTGAAGTAATATTATCAGTGTAAGAAAACATGAAATCTTAGGAATACAAACATCAATTAATTACTTGTTACTAGATGTGTCCTGCTTTCATAACGATTGGATCAGTGGTTTTGGCGTGAAAAGGTTACAGACAGACAGACCGACATTTACTTTCACATTCATAATATTAATAGCTTTTACCAGCAGCTTCACCCGCGTGGAGGACGGAAATTAGCCCACGGAAACATACTAGAGGATAGAATAAAAAGTGTTTTGTGTTACCTAATCCAGGTAATAAACTATCTGTGGAACCATCCGTTCAGCCATTTCCAATCTTTCACATTTATAATATTAGCAGAATTAAATAAATCAATGATAAACTTTTTGTTTTCAGACACATACAACTGAGTACAGCTCAGTCCCCTCCCTTAGCATTACCTTTACCTTAGAAACACCATTTAATACATTACTCTGGTGATTAATGTCAGTATATTATGCGAGCGCTGAACACAATCTCGCGTGCCACGCACTAGTTTGTTATGTTTCCTGAACAAAAAGCAAAAAATACATATTCTGTAGACCAAATGTGGAATGTGTATCAGAGGAATTTATGGCTGAAGGTTTCACGCACGTAGTTTAGTGTTTTGGAGTTCCGAATATATGGCTCGTTTGACGGGGATACGTAGGGAGAGTTGTTTGTTTTTGGTTTTTATGGTTTCAGAATAAGGGTCTGTTAAAAGGCGCTACAACATCGATATCAAGTTGAGACTGGGCACAAAATTGTGTGTAAATCTGGTAATTGCATACCGTCCAACACATGTTCATTTTGACGACTGTGACGAACTTGTGGTAGTTGCGGTCAATCGACGATATCTTGGTCATAGGCGCGAACGCACACGTTTTTATAAACATGCAGTCAAAGTGACCTCTGGGCTGCCTCTGACGATGCCGTGGACAGGAAGTGACGACATGTTGAGCCGACGTGATCGTACTGATCGGTACTGCGGTGCCAGCGACACGAAGAACAATAGAATACTCTTTATTATGTAGATATAACATATAAACTACAGACATAAATTTAATTAATTTAACCAGTAATTTTACAAAGGGTGGTACAATGGGCGGTCTTATCGCAGAATATAATATTTACCCACCGTATCTAATGTTTAAATGTATGTGATTTCAGCGCCATCTATCTATGCACGTACAAACTACTTAGTACGTAACCAGTCACATTCCATATTAGCTGCGTGTTGCTCACTGAAATCCAATGAAACGCGAGCTAATGAACTCGTGATTAGAAATCAAGCGACTAATTGGCTTAGCATTTGTAATGACGTGTGTGCTGTAATGTCAACGGGTCAGCAACAGTAGTTACCTAAGTTCATTAATACATGATGAGTAAAAACGTTGCTCTAGCTACTATACTTTTTGTTTTTACCCAACTGTCCAAAAGAGAGTAATGTTTTCAAGTTAGGTACTGATTTATTAAAACCCGACTGCAACTAAAAATATCAAAACAAGCTCACTTTTTAAGCAATCTGATGCAGTTCATTCATTTCATTTTTAATTTCAATTCAAGTTGGTCGCAGTTATTTTAGTTTAATCTCAGATTGATTTTATACAAACAGAACCGATAGCCTATAATGTTGGCGCGACCGAGAGGAGACGATAAACACTTCACGTACACGTATTAAATCCATCCAGCCGCTTGCTTTGAGGGGTTAAAGAATCCCACATATAAATCTAGACACATATATTTGCGTAAAAACATAACACAATTTTTTTTGCCACGCAGTCGGGAAGCAAAAGTAATATTTTATTTTGCCTGATGAATGTCAACGACAGACCATTTTCCATTTTCCACCATAGGATGCCAATGGAACCCTATAACTAGGCATCCGCGTCCGTCCGTCCGTCTGACTGTCAGCTAGTTGTATCTCATAAACCGTGACATGTAGACAGTTGAAATTTTCATAAAGTATGTCTTTCTATTGTCGCTATAACAACAAATAAAATAAAGTTAAAAATTAGGGGTCTCCATACAAGAAACCTGTATTTTTCGGCGTAAATTCTGAATTCACGCGCCCCGTCGAAACTAAGTTATGAACTAAGCCCATACATACAAGCCACTCTATTCCATAGTCCCGTATAGAAAGTGCCATTGATTATTCAAATTGAGGATGTGGTTTACCCACGGGGACTAAGGGATCACTTATCAAAACTGGAATTGAATTTAGGGATATTTTAGGGCTTTGACGTAAATATTTGTTTATGTGCCCTTTGTAGGCCCTTCATATGCGCAGATATCCTTTCACGTCAGCTTGGGATCCCACATCTATATTCTTTTTGCGGAGAATATTTTTATTGAGACCTTTTGTTGGGACCCATGGGTTATTGAATTGTATTAAAAAGGAGATGAGTGGTATCGATGGAGAGTGGAGACATGTTTCCGGAACGTTTGAGATAAGGAAATATCGAAAGCTCTGGGATTAATATTCGCACTGCTGGTAAACACCACGCCGAGTGGGCCGTAATCCACCACGCAGGCACTGATGGTGAATGTCGCATGTCTTCGAACTTTCTTAAAACTGTAATCAATTTTGCGAAGTCATTGAAAAACTACATTAAAATAAATTACGTTAGTCTCTCATCCAGTTACCAAGTAGCCCCCTGTCTCGACACTTACAAAGTTGCATCAGAGAAGTGCAAAATGATTTTAAAAACGTTTTACGTGCTCGTAAAGGAGGTCACGCGCAGTCGCAAGCCGCGCTTCTGAGCTTGTGAGACTGTGATCGCATTACGGCCTAGTGTTGATCAGGGAGATCCTAGGGCTGTCAAAAAATAAGCCTTTATTCCTAGAGATGGCTTGATAGATCTTTTGACGTACTACTCAAAAGATTTTCCAAGCAATAGTTATTTATCTCAAGAAAGACAAAATACCAGTTCTTATGATAAATAAAAAAAAAAGATCTGTTCTTCTAAGAAAATACCAGTTCACAAGAACTGTTTACTTTTTTTATTAGCTAGAGAATCAGTTTCAGAGTGTTTAATTATTCCTAAAGTGTGCCTTCCCACTTGACGTGACAATATTCAGAAGAATGCTGCACTAAATAAAAATAAAATAATTTCTTGGCAAAGACAGCACAACACTTTAGTGAACCCGCGTGACAACCTGAGCTCACAAGCTACACTCATTAGCTTCCTAATAGCTGTAGCGGCTTCACTTACACCTCAGCGACTGTCAAAGTTTTACACTGAAGTAGTTTTCTAGTTTATTATCGGCCTAGTCAACTATATTGCAGTGTGCCTCCAGTCCATCCGAATGCAGTTGAATAATAGGTACCAGCATTTTACACGTGACCTCTGTAACAAATGGATTTTTATGACATTTGGAAATAATTATGCAAATGCAATTTGTCTTCTTAACTATGCTTTTTTTTTTTTTTTTTTGAGGATGGGAAATCATCAAATGACTCCTCCCGCTCTGGGTGGAGCAGAGGGGAGTGTCAGACTTTTACTGACTAAAACCCACCCGTGTTCCTTCCTTAGCCCTTTATGTTCCAGGGCAGCGGTAAACCCTTTCGGATGGTCCCGCTACCCTGGCAGGCTTCTTCTTAACTATGCTTAAGTCACGGTTTTTATACCTGCACGGTACAAATATTTTGGTCTGGAATAGTCGGGTGCATGGTAGAAAGAAATGAACTGAGTTATTGTGACTGTAAGCACATTGATTTTTGTTGTCATTCACATACAACATGGACATGAATCATTTGGGAATACAGAAAAACCAGTTCGGTTCCTTGTTGTGTGTTTGAAAATGCGTAGGTAAGTATTTTTTTGTTTCCAACCCAAAAACAAATATAAAAATACTGGTCTAGTAGATATTAACATTAGTAGTGGAACTTCATGAGCCATGAAACCAAGAAATAAATTAAACGGAGAAATCAATGTCATTCATTCAAGAAATAAATAAATGAACGTTTATAAAATTAAACTCTCAACTTTGAGAACTACAGTCTGCAGGTGTTCGAAGAGCTTGCCAATTTCCTTACCGGTGCGACGAACTACTAACGGAGTTATAAAGTTAAAATATAGCGCTTTTATTTACTGTCAAAGCTATAGTCACGTCTGTTTAGTAGACACCTTATTTATGTTACTTTAATGACGTTCGCGTTATTGATTTCTCTTCAATTTGAAAAGATTGTACATTAATTTCATTCAATAGAGTTACAAATCGATGTGACTCTTTATCATAGTCAATGCGTAGCAAATTGGTTTTCAGTATTGTTTTTTTTTTTTGCTGGCGTAGACTACGCCCGCTACGCCGCCGTGGCAACCGCGTAGTTAAAGCGAGACATAATTCGTTTGTAAAGTAAGTAGTTATGCCACCTACTTACTTTACAAACGAATTTCACACATATTACAAATTAAAGAAGCCTTTCTTTAGTGACTGTCTATGTGGCCGCGTTGTTCGTCTTATTTACGCGGTTTTCTTTTTTCTATGCTGTTTTCTCCATCATTAAGAGCATTTATTCCGGGAGGTTTATTTATACGTATACTCGTACATAATTACTAGCTGCACCCCGCGGTTTCACCCGCATAAGTTTCGATCCTGTGGGAATATCGGGATAAAAAGTATCTTATATTTTAATCCTGGTTATAAACCATCTGTGTGCCAAATTTCATCCAAATCCGTTCAGTAGTTTTTGCGTGAAAGAGTAACAGACATCCATCCATCCATCTATCCATCCATCCATACAAATTTTCACGTTTATAATATTAGTTGGATAATACATTAGGTACTATAATAAAGAAATCTCAATCGTAAAAAACCGTGTGAAAACGGGGCCGGTTCGCTAGTGTATTATTATTTTAGAAACTTCAAGAAGTGAAGATACTTATCCCAACCACAAACCACCCACAAACTACCCACTCATGTACCCATGAAGTTGCCAACAACTTCTAAATTTACATCAGCTACTATGTTCCGTTATTCGACCACTGCCAAATAATTTCTACTTCTACTATAACTTAGTTCTACTTTCGTTATCAACCGATGTTCGTGTAGTTGCTCGTGTAGATTGGAATCTGGTAACGAATGTGCTCTGTACTTCGTTAAGGGCTATCAGGCTTCATTAGTTAATGTAAGGCATTCTAATCTGCTGCCCGTTCAGGACTTTACGAGACTTTGTCACGCTTTATATTACTAACTATTTTTTAGAGTCATGTGTAGCAAACTGTACTAAAATGGTGCTAATAGGTGCCACATGATTTGGCATTCCAAATAACAATTTTCTTTTAGGTGAACAAAATTTTAACTAACTACATTTTGCCTACGACGTTGTTCGCATTTGAAACACAGGCAATTATAAGGGGTTTATTTTGGAGAATGTTTGTTCAGTACCACTCTACATCCTTTCAGGAATATATGTTCCTTTCATGTTCCACTTTGCAGTGCCTGAGGCTGGTTTCTTTCAATCAGTCAGAGACGAAACGCCTTCTAAAAATACAGCTACGAATACAATCATTGAAGAGAGTGTAGGCCCTGACATCATCCTAATAAATGAAGGACATATATAAACACGAATACAGTGGTTATTCGTGTTTATATATGTCATACAGGGTTATTTTGAATTAGGTAGCTAAACTCCACAGATGCGATGAGTATTGATAACTAAACATGATAAAATAAAAAACGAAAAGATTTGATGTTTTTTGGGAAATCAACGAACGCTATTAGTGTTGTTACTTGAAGTATAAGTTACAAAAAGTCACGTCTGTGAAGTTCACAAAAAAAAACAGTGTTTTTTAAACTGATATTTCAAGTGACTACAATAACTGCGGTAGTATATAAGAGGAAGTTTGAAAGTGGCGCCAGTGACAGAAAAGTTGAAAGGAAATCGTTTGGCTTGGTTTGGGCATGTGATGAGAAGGGACGAAACGCATGTGACTAAAAGAGTGATGAATATATGTGTTGATAGATGGAGAGGGAGAGGAAGGCCGAAGAAAAGATGGATGGATTGTGTGAGGAATGATATGAAAGAGAAGGGAGTGAATGATAGCGTGACGTTTGACAGAGGAGAATGGAAGAAGAAAACGTGTTGCGCCGACCACAAGTGATATGAGATATGGGCAGGAAGATGATGATGAGCGCACAAAAAGTTATCAAATTAATTATTTTCTTGTTTCATCGTGTTCATATATTGATACCCATCACGAGTTCAGCTCGTCAATTTAAAGTAACCCTGTATTACTCGTATTAGTAGTAGGTATTCGTAATTTTTAAGCTCCGTGTTATAATAAATAGCTCTCAATTTAGCGACTGAAAGCAGTATCCCACGAGAAGCTGTCAAAATGTAAATGTTACATGAATCTCATACATATTTCGGCAACTTAATTAATAGAATCTGCATCTTGATTAGCAGATTTCACGTGGGACTTAATAATTCTAGAGACTAACAATCAATAAAAACCTCTCTACTGAAAAAAAGCCTTCTTGGCTTTCGTGTAGAATACGTAGGTAGGTAGGTAGGTATATCTAGCCAAGCTTAAGATTACAAAATTCTCCATAAACGCCACCAAGCAGATAATAGCCTTGCCATAAATATTCAAACCTCCATTCTAAACACCCCTTCGATTGTTATGCAAATATTGATGAATAACGACCATCTTATGACGCATCGACCGAACACCGTCGTCAAAGGGACGTCATCTAGGGCAAACTCCTTTCATTTAATAGGTAATCAAATTACTTAATAGAACCAGCTTGAATGGATGTTTTACTTGGGATTTTGAAATATTACAACTTGGTACGAAGCTGACAATAATTTGACAGACGTTGTTACTACAGAGAAACAAATAAACAAAATGCTAACGTTTGAAATTATTGCGTGTGTCGCTGTTCCGAATGAATGTTTGTCAAACTATTCTATTTCAGTGCAGGTTTAGATTTGTATATGTGAATGTGCCTATCGTCACGACCGAGAATATACCTTTAAGACTCGTCTAAAGAACAGAAAATGACATGACGTATATAAAATGTCTTCGCAGGGTAGACAGAGAGGTAACATAACTGAGGAAATGGGGGGTACTATGACAAATGTTCCATGTAATAGGGAGGCGAGTCAATTGAAAGAGACTTAGTTTATATTGGACTCTCTTAAAAAAAAGTTTTATTGCAGAAACTTGTACAACTTTTACAGTAAATCTTAGTAGTAGTTAGTTGTAGTCTTTTATAATAACGGTCAGGTTATCAAATTACGTTCCATAAACGCCTAAAATGACTGGGTATTTTACTTGTGATTTTCCAAAATGAAATAAGCTGGGCTGTTTTCTCTGGGGCCGTAAGCGTCTGTCATTTAATTTGGGCACGTCAGGGGTCCAATCGGCGGTTATTGTTTCTTGTGATAACGTCAAAATAAAATTAATGAGGGACCGTCCTACCGGCGGGTGGCGCAATATTATTGTGAAATAAAAGTGCCCCTAGTTTGGTAAATTGTTATTTTTTGTTAAGTAGGTATAGTGCTGTGAGGATAATTTATTGTTGGCTTTGAAAATGGGTGTCGTTTAGAATTATTTTGGTGGGGTCGGGGTGATAACTAGAAAAACTTTAAAAGAATATAGGTAATGGCATTGAAGACACATTTTATTTAATAGAATTATTTTCAAATACAGTATTTTTTTTCTAAACAATTATGAATATTGTTTTTTGTTCTTATTGTTTTAAACTAAGTTGTTATAATTTGTTTATCTATTTATAAAGACAACTGGTCCAACCGAGTATATAAAAATATACTCTTTATCCCACTAATAAACAACATGATTTACAAAAGCAGCCCCGAGATTATTTTCAGCACAATGTGTTCAAAGACCCTTTCAGAGACACGCGTTTAGTTAACAAAACCATTGCTAACCCACATCCTTGTAACTTCCGCACTCTATACCCGGAGCAAACAGGCTCCCATGGTGTGTGAACAAGTTCTATGGTGAAAAACTAACAACATTGAACAAACACGACGATGACATCGCAAACACTTACATCACTCTGTTGTAGGGCGAAGGGAAGTTACATGGTGAGAACATAAATCTATCAGTTCTGTTTTGAAAAAATGTTTATAATGTGCTTCCTTGGAATATGTCTTAGCCTCAAGGCGTTAAAATAAAGGATTAGTAAAGATGAAGCTATTATATGTTATTTTAGTTAAGAAAATACCTATTTTAAAACAAGATGGTATTGTAAGATTATTTTTGAAAGAAACAGCACCCCTTACTTTTAAATGAACATAACATTAAAGATAATGTTTTAAGGTTTCGTTCTCATTAAGATTTAAAAGAAGAAGTGTTTTTTTTTATACTTTGTAAAAAAAATATTTCTAATTTAGATTCAAAAGAAAATTCACCTTGAGCCGAAAGTTAAATTAATAAAGGGTCGCTTTTTCAATTTAGAATAACGTCGTTAACACGAAGCCTTCAAGGCTATAAACAGGTTTGCAAATAAATTAATTATGAAGTTAAAACGCGCCCAAAATAGAACTATAGGCAAACTAATGAGCAATCTATTCACGCAATGATCTAACTTGTTGAAATAATGTCTGGATTAAATCTGTAAAATCTAGTTAGCTCTTTAAGATAGAATTAATAAGGTTTCTAGTTTATATCTACTGTAATTATGTGTTTTATTGGACTAGCTTTAATATTGTGCTAAAAGGAGATTTACTATATAGCAGACTATATTTGTCACCTAGTAAGTTTTGACTTTTGAGAAGAGGTTACATTTTCACCCTGAATAGATGAAAAATATAGCCTCTTCTCACACAGCAAAGGTAAACAATTTGACAAGAAAATAACGATGTTTTACATCATAATACATGTATTCCGTGAAGGGTTAGGCAGGAGTGTACAGTCAACAGCAAAAGTAGATGATCAAAATCAGAAATTCAATACTAATGAACGGAGTTCGCGTCAGAACTGTGTGGCGTCGAAGTGATTCAAAGTATGTGATTGTAAATTATACCAAACATTTACTACTAGTACAGCTGCCATATAGCTGCGAACTCCGTTCATTTAATATTGAATTTCTGATTTTGATCATCTACTTTTGCTGTTGACTGTACTATACCAACATTTTGCCAGTTGTGTTGAAGTACATGTATAGGGGACAAGCCTTTAGCCATCAACCGGACACAATTTGTTATGGAAAAACCCAATAATACTGACGATGTTTTAATTGATTGATTTTAAGTGACGTTCAAGTTGGTCTTGGCAAGTAAATACATTAATAATGAGATTCAATGAATCACAACGGCCGCGGCACTGGTCTCGTCCTTGAGAACTGGGTCAGCACGGTACTAGGATACTATAGCCTACCGAAATAGCACAAACAAGCCAAGCCTTTGTTTGCATTCGGCATGCCCCTATGTACAGAGTGGAATAGCCTCTTGGGTCATATTTCGTTGGGACGGTCTGTCCATCAATTTGTATCTTGGCTCGAGAACTGGATCAAGGGCGAGGGTAAAATCATACAATATTTCTTTATGGTACATGTTTTAAGGCATTATTATGAAAACAATACAAAACTAAAAAAGTTATCTTTTTTTTCTTGAAATAATAAATGTACGAATTTTCTGCCAAAGTGCTGTTTTTATAATGTCTGTCAAAGTCAAATCATTTATTTCAAATAGACACTTTAGAACGTCAAAATTTACGAAAAATAAAATTGATTCTAGTCGCCCCTTCCAAAAGGTAGTTTTCGTATGGAGAAGAATGGGCAAGAAACTCCACCGTTACTCTATTAAAATATTTTGGAAGGTTTTGTTCACATTTATTATATAATTATATAATTATATGTTACCTATTTTACTGTAATTGTACTTTGTGGGATAAATAAATACATTACATTACAAATACATTACATTACAAAAAAAAAAAATATGTGAAGACGATGCACCTAGAATAAAATTACTCTACCACAAAAGGTAAAAAGGATAAAAAATAAAGCAATGACAGGTAAATAAATTATGTGTTAGATACATGGTGCTCTCATATTTACAAATATTGTAAAAGTAGATGATTTTCCTAGAATTTTAACAAGTGTGTGAGTTATAGTTATCGTAGAATTTAAAAATGAATGTCATACATTTTTTTATACATATAAAATTAAATTTGATTTGACCAGTTTGATTTTGTCCACCATTTTGTTGTTGTTTGTTTTTGAAGACCAGCTTGTTTCCAAGTGCATGTGTCTGTAAATACAATATTAATTTATGGAATCCGCCATTGTTAGTCTTTAACCCATATAGTCAAAAAACCACAGAACCCAACGATCCCATTAAAAAAATCTCAACATAAACCAAGGTCCTGCGGCCTACACCCTAATCTAAAATCCCCACATCCTAATCGCATAACCTGCTTAACTGCTCTCAACACATTTTACGCTAAGCCCACAATACATCACGTGGACGACCAAAAACCTACAACCTTCTAGACCTAAGCTCGGCATAAGTCGCGCCTATCATTAATTCTTTCAATTCTTAACATTTATCACTGAGTAGGAAGACAGCAGCAAACTGTAGTTGACTGTACAAAAAACTTTTGAAGTAGAAAACAGGTTTATTTATTTAGTTGAGAATTCTGGAATGTGGGTTTCCCTTATCTGAAAACTCATTTTCTGAACGTGAGAATTTTCTAGTACTTTTCTTCTAGAATCTAGTAACTTTAGGGTTTCAAGTCACGACTTTTTAAAGGTAATGACTACTGTTATCGTTGGACATTCAAAAACCTTATCAAAATACGTATTTATTTTTGTGATTACTGCAACACTTTGTCTGAGAATATAATAGCTACATTTTCGAAAATTACTTACTAATTGGATTTTAATTCCACGTATTGTTAATTATCTATGTTCAAGTGCCATACAGATAGATTGGTATCACATAGTCCACTTCTCCTAACTAAGGCACTTGTACTAAAGTGCGTCACGAGATCAATCCTTTTAGGTCACGTTCACGCATGCACTTAAGTGGGGGTTATAAGTGGAAGGGAGATATGGATCGGTATACAGAAAACATTTCTGAAAATAATCAGGGTTAATATGCCCAAACTGTAAATAGGTATACGCCTTTTTATGAAACACTTAGGCCAATTCTCGTAATTTAAAACGTTCAAAATCTAGTCACAGTCTCATCTCGGCGACAAACAATTGTCAAAAACTTGTCACAATGTAGGGAAATTAGAAGTATTAAGACTGCGACTAGATTTTGAACGTTTTAAATTACGAGAATTGGCCTTCAGACTGTGAACGTTCTTAAGAATTGCCCCTGTTACTACGGCGTAGCAGTGCTACGCTGGCTACGCAGTCTTCGTAGGCAAAAAACAATAAATTAGTTCCCATTTGAATTGAGTGATCCATTCTTCAAATAATATTGTTGTGATTTGGTATGTGTAATGCAATTTGTAGAGTATACAATGAGTATAAATTGTATAGTAGTTATGAAACAAATGACCACAGCATTCCAGGTGGACACTGAAGCTGGATTTGTTTAGCAATCATTGAGACTAAGATTTAACACAATGTTACTACAGCTTATCTTTCATTACAGTCCCATCATTTCATTCCATACTCTAGTATACAAATAATTTTTATGTTTTTATGTTATGTATATTATACCACACTTGTTCCGTCAATCCCCACATAACCTTAAGGCTAATGACACGCCCTGTAGGAAAGTGCACACTTCGTCACGCCGAACGTTTGTTTGTTTCGGTAATGACGGCGACGCGAGCTTGTTTTTACCCGAAGGGTGACAGTTTGTCAAATGTAGGGCGACAAGATGGAATTGTGATTCGTACAAATGAGGAACGCTTCGGGTGTATAATTTTTTTGGTCCAATTTTTCGGGTTATTTGTGAGAATATGCCGTAAATGGGATTGATGATTTTTTCTTGAGGCACTGCAGTTTTCTTTTATTCTTGACGACTAGACTACGTTGTTTTTTTGTCGTATCAGTATGAACTTAACGCGGAAAATACTCCATTGATCTTTTACGGATATTGATAGATAACCATTTTTAATTTTATCAGTTTTGTAATTACCTGATCGCGCGACAGCGAAGTCAGGTTTATGTTTTTCACTCGTATCTATGTATTTAACTGATCTTCGTTCTTAAAAAGAATAAACGTACAGGTTTTTACAAGTATCAAGGGATTAATGAGAAACAAGGAATACTTATCTGGACTTAAATGACTTTGAATGCGTTTTACGTTCGCGTTTTATTCCCTGAGATTCCCTCGAGGAAGTACGATCCAAAGTAGTACTGGTAGTACTACTGGTGCTGGTACTCTGTAACCCAACTCAAGGAAAAAAGAGTTGGGTTACAGATTTATATCTAGTTACTTAAATATAATAAATTAGTACCCAAGAGAAGGCAAAACGAAGAGAGGACGACGATCTTAAGGCGACAGCAGGGCCTATGTGGAAAAGGGAAACCCATGACCGGGAACTATGGAAGAATAATATGGAAGAGGCCTAACCTAAAGCAAAACAATCTTCTGGAACCGATGTCTGAAGAATAATCTGTTCTTATTAACTAAATAATATGTAACTATATTGTAAGATTGTTAATAAAGGCTATTTAAATTACTATTTATTATGTCCTTCATTTAATTACTGTACAGACGCCAGCACATCAAGCTACTACAATCTGTCAAATTTCTTTAATAGATTTTCAACTTTATCGCTAGAGTTTTAAGGTTCAAGGTTGATTGGGAAAATTTGACAGTTTCGGGTAGGTTGACCTGCTGGCGTCTGTACATAGAAAATATATTTTTAAATACTAGAATATAAAATCATTTAAAAATATCTATTACTATAACTATTACCTAAATATAAAAAGCGTTATGTTTGTGAAATTTTTCTTTTAATAAATTGACACGAACAAAAAACTACTTACGACAGTAATATTTTCTTTAGACAATGTAACAAAATTTTAGCTTGTTTGTAAATCAGACATTTAAAGATGAATAAATGTTCCCTAATTCTAAAATATTCCTTCAAGCTGTTCGTAATAAGATGACGTTAAATAAATTATCTGAGAGACTAGATAATTTATTATCTTTCAGCCAGCAATATTAAATTACGAAGCTATTGTAAGAATACAATTATTATAATATTATTTATCAGAGGCGAGATAATGAAAAAACGGTTCTCGGTTTCTGTAAAGGGTATAAAATGTTTTATAGATGATAGCTATTGTTTATGAGATTAGATTATATAATTGGAACATTTTTTGCTTCTTCTTTATCAGGTTTTAAAAGTTTACTATCCTAGTCTGCTGTAAAGAAGTTAATAGCCATTTTGCACACGTCTGTAGCCTGTAATGCTCGAGCTTTAAGATATTAGTTGTAATTCTAGACTTTTCTTCTTTCATATCGACAGAAGGTACTTTATATACAATAGTATATATATGTATTCTGTTTAAAATTATAGTAGATTTTATCATATACTTTTTATTGTGGTGTTTTGAGTTTTATTTATTTATGCATTGACTGTAGAAATTATTCCATATTGTTTTTATTTAGCATGCAACCATATTTGTACACCTCTTGGACCTATGAACTTTAATATAAGAACTGTATTCACTACCTATGTTACACAAATAAAAAATGATTATGATTATGTGAAGCTATTGTACTTGCTTCTTTCTAACGGTGCGTATAAAATCCATGGCTTTGTATAATGTGAAAATATTAAAATTACTATACCCCAGTTTTATTCGTAAAAGTATACTAACTTTATATTTTACACTAGTGTAGGTTTCTTTTTGTTAAAGGCTACCTTTGTAAAATAACTCTAGTTACTATAACTTTCTTAGTCCTTTATCTTATAAGTTATTCCTTGCGTGTGCCCTAATATGACTCGCCAGACCGAATTGACCATATACAGGGACACCCAAAGCACTAAAATAACTAACAAAATCAATACCCAATTACAATGAATAAAGCATACCATACAAACCTTACAGAGACACGAACAATCAGAGCTACAAATTAATCCTTTCTGGATTATAATGGCTTCACAAGTGCCGAAAGCGTGGACCAAAGGACGCGTATGAAAGGGATACGATATTAATTAAAACTTGAGCTCCCGCGGGCCTCGCAGTAACAATTAGTGGGATGGAGGACGCCTCGTACGTCCAGCAGTTCATTTTAAAAGCTGGACAGGCTTCTGCGAATAGATTAGTCCCGGGGGTGTCATAAGATCTGAGATGAAGTATTATTTCTGGATTGGATCAAGGCCGTCTTCTAGAGGCGTAAGCTTTTAGAGTTTAAACGTGGTTCGCCATGCATGGCTAATTAAACATTTGTTTTCAGTAACAGTTGGTCGTAAAATGTGGCTTTATTAATTGGGGCTACTGGTTGATTAATTAATTAAGATAAATACACATCTATTTCAGTATGTAATGGTTTTATTAGAAGTGAGGAAGATGGGAGATATATCGTACAATCGCAAAGGTGGAAACCAATCAGGAGAATAACATTGCTGCGACAGCTATAATGAAATGGACAGCCCGTAAGAAAATCTAGTGAGGAAAAACATTTGTATGAATGTTACTCAATCAACAACGCAATTGTTTTTCGGAAAGAAGTAGAAGAATAAGCAAACAGGACAGTCCCCGGAAGGCAAGATGTTTGTCCACAATACAGGAACCTTAGTTAAAATGAATCCCGGTATTTATTTATCCGACACAAGACTCCACGTTTTCATTACAACTAAAGTTTCATTTTACTCATTGTATTTGAAACGTGTCTTCAGTGTTTCAAGTTACACACTTTATTGCAGAAATACCTATCTAATACCTATCTACCTATCTAGCGATTCCAAATAACCTAATTAGGTATTAATACAGTGGATTCGACCGATCAATATTCACTAAATAGACACTCAGTTGGGTAGCCTAAGACTTCTTTAGAAGTTATTGTGTTCAGCATTTTTTTGAGCTCTAACTCTATAATAATATCATCATATTACAGAGTTAAAGCTAAAAAAAATGCTGCTCTTCATGGTATGGCTAATGTTTCAAAAATTAGAACACAAGATGTTGTAGCTGTTCTTAAAACAGCATTTCACGTCTTGGTGGGTTAACACTATAGCAATGCAAGTGGGTCCCACAGGCCCGCTCAGTGCATCATAGCAGAGCGAAGGCGCACCACGGGTATCTTGGCACAATGAACACAGGGTTAATTGTGGGGGTGACTTGTGAGTTGTTTGCGGAACATTTTCTTTGATTTTATTTTAAGACAACGTTCTATCTAAACACAATTGCGTTTTCATGTTATTGTTATTTCGCAGAATGCAGTATTTTTCGAACGTTAACATTCCAAGCAGTATTGTTATTATAATGTTTAGTATCGAAATAACAATTTCAGCTACTGCTATTTTCTAGTTTAACGAATACTTGGAAGGGCAATTTCATCAGGTCTGGATTGCGTTCCCCTGCCATTCCTTACCTTTCCGAGCCTAGCCATAAAATCCGCAAAAAATATAGGTATTCCGCTTACTTAACAACAAAACACAATCGTAAACAATCTTACGTAAAAAACCAATCACAATTTCAGCGACGATTTACAGTCCAATATCGGATTTACTAGGATTTTATTTGAAAATACGCGGGGCTAGTTGTTACTCAGTCGGCTGGCAACAATTGTCACGGAGGCGTGAAATGGTCAATTGTACCCGCACCGCACGAGGGGGTCCGTGTGCCAATGATGACGAACGTATTATGTAGGCGTTGAGAATGGGGCATGTCTTGCAGATATTTCCAGAAATAGGCAGGATACTGTAACGGAATTATTATTTGTGAACAATTCTTCTAGGTTGTTATTATTGTAGTTTTGCAGATCATGACATGTAATTTTCTGAGCCCAAAGACAAAAATAAACAGCGTTTCTGCATCCATGGTACCCATCGAAGCCGACGACTTTATACCTAAACCTATGAACACTAACTGTCGACACTGGGAACTGTAAGGATTGCTGATAAGTTTATTTATTCCGCATTTCCCACGCAAAGTTCGCCTCACATTTAGTTGAAAACTAATTTGTTTGGTCTCTATGACTATACCTACAAAAATAAAATCCTAAGTGACATGACACATAAAACCAGATCAGAGTAACACTGTTCATCGCCAGGAATAAAACTAGTATTGAATGGTTTGCAAAGCTTGTGTAGTGAGTTTATCTACGTTGTGTGGAAATATCCTCAGTTATTCTGTCCTGTATGAGCGAGTTAGCGGCAGTCGTTCAATGAGCTAGTGTTTGTTTGCGCGCAGACGGCTGTGCAAAGCGACGGAAACGCCGCGACAGCCGCGCGACTCGATACCTATACAGTTTTTGTGTGGTCCAAGATGTGGGATCCAGCGAGTCATTTGAGCAATGGCATTATCTAGTAATGTAAATTTTGCAAATATAACTCGTCTGTGGCGGAGCTCAAAAGGAGGGCAATGTTTTCTTAATTATAATTACGAAATCTAATCTAATAAAGATAAAAGATTTGATGTTTTGTATGTTTGTTTGTTACGCTTTCACGTTAAAATGTCTGAACAGATTTGGGTAAAGTTCGACAAATGGATAGACTAGAGCATAGACATAGGCATACTTTTTATCCCGATATTCCCACGAGATCGAGGCTTATGATGGTGAAACAGTAAGCCGCAGCTAGTAGGTCATAAAACTGGTAAATCGCTTCCAACCTGTTGTTGTAATCGGACACGTTGGATTGGGGTTAGAAATCGACCCGTGTAAAGCTAGTTTACCCACTGTAAGAAACATGCTACCTCTCTGACATTATGTATGACATTAATTACATAAATCTGCCAGTACAAATACAAAGCAGTCGTTTTCGGCAATGCTAGATTGCCGAAAATGACTGCTTTATTTGCCGCTTTTTATTTGCTGCTTTATTGTATTTTTGTAAAACCATTGACGAAATTGTTTGAACGCGTTATTTGTAATATTATAAACAGATATTTCTTCCTTTCTTTGCAGCCTCTTTTGTTCAAACCGCTACCACTTCTACCTTGGCCTGTCCCCACAAGGGCTAGTTAAAGGCAGACCAAAGCGTATCCTGGAGCATAGTAGCAGGCGTTTGTTCTGCACTCATTGTTCAGCGCGCTTTGTTCAGAAACTTGTACCTGCAATGAGACCAGGCGCCTGGTTGTGCAGCTTATGATTGGCTTCGTTTGTCGCTGATCGAGTTACTGTTGTGTTTACTAAGCAGGTGCATTCTGTAGTGAAACAACAGCGGACTTTCAATGGTTACCTAGGTTGTTTGTAATCGAGTTGGTTGCTTCTGTGAATATGGTTGGAACATGAAAAGGATGACTCAAAATCGAAATATCGGGCCGCTTTCAAAAACCTCCTGATATCAAGATGTGAGAAATTAAAGTGTTGATTGACATTGTAAGTTGTGTTTTGTGCAGTTATGACTGAATCCATGGAATAGATACAATTAAGGAATCTTAAAATTGTGTAGGGCACTCAAATAAAACAAAAACTTGAACTAGCTCCTAAATAAAGATGAAACTACGTCATTCGGACGCAGCGTTGAAAGGCCTCCCACAAGGTGAACCGATGACCTTGTGAAGGCCGCAGGAATTCGCTGGAAACGGGAAGCACAGAACTGGTCGAAGCGGAGGTGCTTGGAGGAGGCCTATGTCTAGCAGAGATCGTCTTTCGGCTGAAATGATGATGACGACGTGTAGGTATTATCATTCTCTTTCCATATAATTTATTTGTATCGACGTATATTTATTGTAATAAACAATAAATACCTACTACATAAATAATTAAATCCTTAAAACATCTAAACAAAACAGCCGCTGAATAAATGTTTATATAAATATTTCACTGTTTGATGAAGTGTTAGAGCTTATTATTTTACACTCCATTATTATTCAAATAGCGTTTCGACCAAAACTGTTTCATAGTAATATTTATTTGCTTATAAAAATAACTGTTAATGGTACCGAACGAAACTAAAAGTTAGAATTAATATTTCAGTTCATATATTTTTTATTCACTTGTTGGTTTATAAAGTAATAAGTTAGAGTCAATGTTTGAATTGATAAAAGTGAGAGAACCCAATATTTTTTTTTGTTCTTTGTAAATGGTTGTCCGTTTTGCGTCGCTCACCCGCAATTTGAAAACTATTGCAAAACATTTTTGTTTCATGACGAAAATATTAAAACGTTATTTTTAGCAATCAATTCATTCGAGGAAGTCGTGCTCCGTCCAAAAATTGATGATTACTTCATCGAGTTCTTCTGCTAAAAGAAAATCAAAAAGATATTACCTACCTACGTATTTTGGCTTTTATAAAAAATGCTTCATCATTTGTGTGGAAAACAGGTAACATTTAAGTATGTCACATGAAAATAAACCGTATGTTATTTTATCGATAATAATCCAAAGATTGTCCTTACCTAAGTATGATTTAAATTATACGATTTACTTGACTGCGGCATACCACAACTTGAAGCAACATGAAAATTCCACCGTCTAAACCGATGACGTATCATTGGTCTAAGCAGTGTTTATACGATACAAGTCATTAGTTGATACAATTTGATTGTATGCCATATGCCGTTTTTTTAGCCCATTCTGCCCATTGTGTAACCCTATATAAAATTTCTATATTAATTACTTATTACATCTAAAATAAAACTAATCTGTATTTGTCATATGTATGACGAAGCCATAACTGTATTTCATCAGCTTCACAAGCTCAATAATAATTTTGTTTTAGCAAAAGTAGCGAGCAAATGAAAAAAAATCTCGTCCAAACGTACCGCTAACGTAAAAGTAATTATTTTGTTAACGATTTTTTTCCATTTGCTTCTCGTTTGTAAGGTAGGTGAGAGCTCTTTCATTGTGTTTTTGTATCTAGACTGTTTTATTTGTGAAAATGTCTGAAAAATTACAGTAGTATAAAAAAAATTAAAAAGTTACCTACTCTTACAAATTAATGATTTGATTGGTAGTTTAACTAACGTTTTTGACTAAATTGACGACCATCTTAACGAATTTACCTTTAGTATTTTTTGAAAAAAAAAAAACTGAATGAAAAATAGAATATTTACGTTTAGGAAATAAATCTCTTTGAACAGTAAATCTTCTATGTTCTCTCCTAATTCCTTATAATTTAAGCATTTCGTGGTCCCTGACTCTGGTACCCTGGGGACTTACTGAAGTAGGTCACACCAAACATCAGCAACATTGAAAAATAAAGCGAAAACTGTGTTTTATTTCACTTTTCCTGCTTCGTTGAAAGTAAGTTTGCACACAATATTTCGTTTTTAGCATTATTTTAGAAGCAAAACAGTTATAAATATACGTAGGTCGCAAAACATGGATATGTTTTATTATTTTTCGTTTAAGTACATTTAAAAAACCAAACTTTTTTGAAAAATAAACAATTACAGTTAGGTAAAGCGCGTATGATGTTGTGGAGTAATCAGAGTACACAAGTTTAAAAAAAAATACTACACATCCAAAACTTTAATTATTTTCAAAACTGTTTTCTCTAAGCCGTCCGATTACTGCAAACAATATTATGCACATATGTATATAGGTGTCATCTATAAGATACCAGTAAATTCCACCTCTACTAAATAGCAGAATTATAAATCAACATGCAATTCAAGAAAAAAATAACATTCAAAAGAGATGCAAAAACTGATAACAAAGCGAGCCGGACGACCAGGGGAAAATCACGAACCAAGGGAAAAAGTGTTGCTGAGCACCTGATTCAATACTACCTTCATTATGTTACTTTTATTGTTTTATACAGGTTTAAGTTGGAATGTAGAAAGGTAAGGACTGAAGAAGTCTAGTTGAATTTTTATAGCCGCGTTAATGGAAGTCGATTTTTCTTAGTTTTTCTCTCACTGAGACTTACGAGTCAAAGAAAAACGTGGAAATGAAGGTACTTATTATCCGGACGATCTGTAAGTCGACTGAGAAAAGGACTTGACTCTACTCAAACGAGATTTTAAAAAGCTATTTAATATTTCCTTTGGCAGAAATTCTTGTTGTCGGAAAAAAATACTTTTCTCTTGTGTTTTATCTGCGAGTAAAATATTACAATACATGTTTAAAGATAACGCGGTTTACAACAAAATTGGCCCAAAAATTAAACAAACAGCTGAGTTTTAAGTTGTTTAGCTATCCTGTTAAATAAACAGTACATCCTCCAAGTTCCTTTATACAAAACTTAAACAAAAATAATTCGCTAAATAACAAACGAGGATAAAACGAACGGAATATTAAACTACTAATAACAAGGTTATCTTTGTTGTTAAATGTGAGCAAAAACTAAGTTTGCTTTGTAAGCGTCCATCTTGCACACAAAGGCTAACTAACGCAAGCTTCCCGTTATAACGCGTTGTTATAAATTAAATTAAAACTTGTTTATAAACCCTGACGCAAAAACGACGGGGTGTTATAAGTTTGACGTGTCTCTCTCTATGTGCGTATTTCTGTCTGTGGCATCGTAGCTCCCGAACGGATGAACCGATTTTGATTTCGTTTTTTTTGTTTGAAAGGTGAATTTGTCGGGAGTCTTCTTAGCTATGTTTGATGAAAATCGGTCCAAAATGGCCGCCGCCACAAAATGGCGGATTACATATTTTTTCACAGCTCCCTCAATATGGGTATCAAATGAAAGGGCTTGGCTAGAAATTTCAAATCCAAGATGGCCGTCACCACAAAATGGCGAATACAAAAACCTAATTAAACACCAAATTACCTGAATCTTAAAACGCAAGAAAATAAAAGAGATGAAATAATAAGGAGAAAAATTAAATTAAAAATTTTAAAAATCCCTGATTAATAATAAAAAGAAATGATTAGAAATAATAATAAAAATAATAATTACCTATTAATGTAAAAATCCTAAAACAATAAAAAAAAGAAACTATTGAAAAAATAGCCACAAATAGAACAAAAAAGGTATGAACGTGATTAAATATGGTCCCGTCGGGGGACCGCTAATATTTTAAACTTTAACAAAACGTTAGGCTAATAATTAGAGCGGTCGTTTAGTGCGGATTTTTTTCTTTTTATAGGGTTTCACGTTAATACCTTTTTTGTTATATTTGTGGCTATTTTTCAATAGTTTTTTTTTAAATTGTTTTAGGCTTTTTACATTCATACTATTTTTATTATTATTTTCTTTCTATAATAAAAACGTAGAATATTATATGAATATACTTCTCGATTTCAATCGAAATTAAAGCCGATTGCACGATGGATCGCCAAAGGACCAATTTCACGTCGCAATGTGGCGCAAAATGCAATCACATGCAACGTTGTATGAAACTGAACGTAATGTCAATCACACATCTCTTTGTGAGGGGTACAATATCTGGTCAGTAATTATTAGTCAAACGGCTATATTATGGTGAATAACTGTGTTGTCAACAGTTTAATATTTAATATGACACCACATCATTTCTGTACTCCGCGGGTAGGCAGAGAGACCGTTCCTTCCTCGTGGTCAAACTTAGTAGTCAAACTGATTTGACCACGAGGAATTTTAACATTCTTCGTGGTCAAACTGTAACTATATAACCTCTTTGAACATACTGTATACGATGTAGTCTTATTGTACAGGGAAAAATAAATATAAAAAAGAGAGAGAGAGAGAGAGAGACAGACAGAGAAACACGCGCACGCCGCTCGGCTTACAACTATAGCAAAAAGAGTCGTTCCAACTTTTGATCTTAATTTTTTCCGTCTAGCCCCCTTTCGCAACGCGTTAAGGAACTTCGTTCCAACAATGGTATTTCTGTGTCACTTGTATTATTTTCCTGTCTTGTTTGCATTTGCATTTCATGTTCAAATAATTAGGGACTTTTCTGCACTTACATATTTTTAATATGAACATAAAATACATAAAGCGTAAAAGAGGAACGGTATTTTTATTCAGTGGACGGCCTATAAACTGCGGACGTACAAAAATGGATCCACATTCTGGACTTGCAGTCGTCTTAAAAAAGAAAAGTGTCGGGGGTCTATTACTCTGAAGGTAAAAAAATTACACATTAAGTGTTGTTTCACGAGGCACGCTGCCCGTGGGACTTGCGTTTGCCATAGGCGAAGTGTAGCTGGAGAGCTGATGACGAATTAGGGGAGATGTCTCCTGTAACAAACTCAACTTGAGGTTGTTACAGGACCACGGCTGCCAACATTAAATGCTGAAAGGTACATTCGTGAGTGCTTGCTTAGAACCTCACGTGATACCATACGCGGACTATGTGGGCCCAAATTTCCTTTTTATGCATGATAATGCAAGAGCCCATGCGGCCGGCATCGTCAGGGAATATCTTCGGGATGTGAATATCACAGTTATGGACTGGCCAGCCAGAAGCCCAGACATGAACCCCATTGAGCACATGTGGGATGAGCTAAAAAAACGTGTTAGGGCTCGTCAGCCAGTTGCCCAGACGATGCAGGAGTTGAAAACGAAAAAAAGAGGAATGGGAGATGATCCCTCAAAATTTCATAGAGCGGTTGATAAACTCTATGCCTAATCGTATGAGAGCTGTGGTAGATACCCATGGAGGCAACACGCGTTATTAAATTAAACCTTTATTTGATAAAACATGTTTTTTATTCAAAAATCAATTGCCTTTAACAAGGCGCATATCCGACTTGTTAGGCGTAGCTCCATGTCGTATGGTATTCTGAATTCAAATTTAAAACAATACGATCGAAAAAGATGGTAAAATGTATCAGGTTTAAAACTGCATCAACAGTTTTTGTTCAATCTAGCAATCATATTTCGGTAGGGGCCATCGAAACCTAAACTCTAAGGTGGGCCAATAGATGTGTCCAGAAGTGTATATATTATTTTCGATGATTAAATCACGATAGAATAATTGGTCGCCAAAAATTTTTCACGTGGACTTCGAAACAGCTTCAAGCAATGCACTATTACAAATTTTTCCTAACGTCCAAATTGTAAACTGATTTTATCATTTCTCAAACAGCCAATGGCGAAGAGCAAAGAAATTGAACTTGAAAAGTAAAGATGAAAGGAGAGTTGTTGGCTTATGTGCTGTACTCGCCTTATTACCTGAAGACAAAATAGAGGAAGGATGGGAGTATATTAAATTTGATAGTCCCAACACCGCGAAATGTGAAAAATATTTAAAATATTTCGAGACTACATGGATGAAGAAGAAAACATTTAAAAACTAATGGTCCGTATATGGTCAGCGACATCGTACAAATAATATAGTTGAATCATGGAATGGACAACTGAACAAATCGATGAAACGACATCATCCAATCACGGTTGCTCGTTTACTGGCAACTTTATTGAAAAAAGAAAATACTGATCCAAAACCATATCCTCGACGCCAAGAACAAATATTCCGAGACGAATTCATGATAAAGTGTCAAATGGAATTTATACATAGCGATATAGGTGTAGGTTACTTTTTAATAAATTATGTTAAACGAAACTTTTGAAACTACACAGGGTGTAATTTTTTTATAAATTTGATAGTTTGACCACGAAGAATGTTAAAATTCCTCGTGGTCAAATCAGTTTGACTACTAAGTTTGACCACGAGGAAGGAACCAGAGAGACTGCCTACATTTTGTGTCAGCTACATGATAGCTCTAACATATTATTTTAGTGTTTTATTTCATTATTAATTGGACTTAATAACAGAGTTCGCTAGTTTCATTCCGGTAACAAATGTAAATCTCTCTGCTCCTTTTCTTTATAACATTATATTTGCCCTTATTATTTATCTATCCGACCCGACGAGGGTATATCCTCATAATTCCTCGTCCTTCCCAAAAACAAAATACAAAAAAAAGTAATGAAAGCACTCGAAATATATCATTTTTGTCCGAGACTAACTTCCCTATGTAATAAATCATTTTATAAGGAAAACTAAAGGGCTCTCCAACTAAAGTAGGGACATGACGGTATTTTCATACCTAATACTTACACTTTAATTGTCCAGAGTCATATGACAATAAAATACTATTAATAATATTCAAAAAAAGTTTTTCTGCCTCTTTAAATCTGTGGTGTAAAGGTGTAGTCATGAAATTAGATTAGTTGTACAACTTGTACTTAGATGATTAAAGAAGTTTACCTATTACAACGGCAACAAAGGTAGGTCAAGTCCAAATTTACTGTACAATACCGGTGGTTATGGTTAAAAATGAACATAATAGGAGTTCATAGCCCTCAAATTTGCACAAGCAAAATTGATACTTAAATGCAAATACACTGTTAAGGGTATTACTGCCAAAAATTCGCAAAATGTTGTTACAAAATATCGTAACATAAAATATGCCTAATAAAGTATCGTTATCAAAGTGAGGGTGTTTCGCAAAGTGAACGTTGCATTTTCATAATAGGTGCAATTTGGTGCGGGGCGTTGCGGGTCGGTGCGGGGTGATGCGGGGCGGTGCGGAATCGTGCGATCTAGCCACTTTATGTTCGTAACGTGTGATTCTTCCGCCCCATAATGTAAAGGAAAATGGTGTGGTGTTTTGTTCCTGTATATTTTTTAAAGATTTTGTTTTTCTTTTTAAGTTTGCGAGTTTAACCTGTGTCAAAGGCAAATTATGGTTGTATTTTTAAGTGTATTAAGTCGTTGCAGTTTTAATTTGTCAATACATACATGGGTCTTACCAGATTACATATAAGCTGTCCCAAGTTATGAATCTTAGGATTACAGATTCGTGCACTGGTTTCACTAGTAGTTAAATGTTATTGCCCTTCGAAAAGTACCAAGGTTATGTTACTTTGAGTATCACACAAAATCTGTGGGACTAAAAGATTTTTAAATCTAGTTTTATTTTAGTGCAGACATGATGGTCACTAACCGCGTTTTAAAACACTTACTACCAGTTCTCAATTCCACGCGTAAGATTTTTATTAATTTAGCAAGCATTCTTATCACCAGTAATAATTTTAACATAGGGACTAGTTTGAAAAAAAGTCTATTAATCAAAATAATGTAATGAAAAATCCAGGAATTATGTAAGTTTTATTTTAATACCATAGTTTAAAAAGTGGCACAGCACCCCCACCCAACTTATCCGCCATTATGAAGTCATCACAAGAATCTCTTCGGACTAATATTAAAATCATAAATTCTCTTTATGTCTAAAAAAAGGTTAACGAGCGCTTTTTACCAGATTAAGGGCTAGCTTTCTTAAAAGGGTTCTGTTATGGCCACGTCACAAGTTTTAAGTTAAGAGGAGGAATGGCTTGAACTTTAAATGATAACTAAAAGACTTTGTGGCGAACTTGAAAAAAAATAATGCAACGTCTGAGTTGAATAAAGTCCGGTAGTTTCGTAAAGTGGGAAATTCTGCCGATCGTAACAGGACTAGAGTCTGGTACAGTCAAGAGTTAAGGAGATCTCCAATCTATTAATAGATTAAAGAGTAAGTTAACATTAAAAGAATAGATTTATTTTTGGGTAAAGGTATTAGTTACCATAGAACACTATGGAGTAGTATGTGGGACATAAGACATCTAATGAAAATTCGTTGAATATCGCCTCCAATTTCTCCAACTTAACATAGGTACAGTAGCAGTCCAAAGCGGCGCGCCAGTTTCACGAAGCAATAGATTGACACTTCTGTTTAACTTACGACCTTCTTCTAATGAGTAATTCCTATACTTTATAGTATACACACACACACTCTATTCACACACTCAACACACACATTCTCGCATTCGTTTGCAATTACTTTGAATACTTAATCACGGTATTGACTACAGTTCACTTATTCGTAAAATTTTAGGATTATACCCACAGATATCAAAATAAATAAATTATAAGGTAGATGGATGCAGTTAACTTAAAGAGTCATTCAACCGCGACTAAATAGAACGTTGTTCATTGTGGGTTAGCGACGTGTGTTCTATATCTAAATATTAGCGGTGTTGTAGTTCCTTTTAAAATGCAAGCAAATTTGAACATTGAAATTAAAGCGAATATTATTGCGCTGCGTAAAATTGGACTTAATATAACACAAATATCTGATGAAACCGGACTGAGTGTAAGTGTAATGATTAAATTATTTTATTAAACAATTTATCTTATTAAAGTAGAACTGCTGATCCTTATTTTTTTAAAACGTTTTATAAAGTCTAAATAGAAGAAAATATAATTCCGAAGTAAATTTATTTACCTAGATTATTGAATGATGGATTAATATAACTATATTAATTCTATAAATATATGTAACATCTCTTGTCATTATAATTTTGTTTCTAAATCGTAGGTAATATTAGTATTTTGCTTAGTAGCCTAACAGTACTCCTTTTTTTTATTTTAGAGAAGTAATTCCATGGCCGGCACGACCTCCTGACCTCAACCCCATAGAAAATCTATGGGGTTTAATCACACAGCGATGGGACGCAAGGAATGAGAGGACTGATGAGCAATTGAAGCTGCATTGCCTGGGAAAATATAAGAGGAACAGACATAATTATGTAGTAATATTGTAGGGTCGATGCGCCAGCGTTTATTTGATTGCATTGCTAATAATGGGGGTTATACGAAGTATTAAATTATAAGTTGATTATAGCAATACTAAAATTATATTGTGATATCCGTAATAAGGATTATTTTGAGGTTTAGCTTCAATCTTCTTTTCATAATGAAAATGAATACTTAAGCTATAACCGCAATAAGTCCTAATAAATACGATTTGTTTACTTTGACAATTGAGATAGGCAACTTAGGTAGGCTACTACTACTGAGTAATTTAATTGTATTGTGACAAGGAGTCCGCACTTTTTTTATTTACGTGGGTAGATTTGCTAGTTGTAGTTTGTTAAAGTACTCTAACAAACTACAACCAGCAAATCTACCCACACAGTGGTAATTAAAGGACAATATTATTATATTAAATTGAATCTTTGCGACAAACACACTTCTATTTTTTCTAGTCCTTTAAACCAAATACAACCTTATTGCATTAAACGTATGGTCTTAAATCGAACTGGATTCAAGTCAAAGTGAGAACAAAAGCATTCCTGAGCGATAAGGTTTTTTTCTAAGTGGGTTACGGACTAATGAGTGAATACAAATAAAATAGACTATATTACGTGCAACGAATTTACAAAACGCATAATTACGGTGAACCGCTATTACCTGCTTAACTTCAATAAATTGTTCTTTATGAGAAAATAAACTGTTTTAACTAGACGTTTATTTATTTCTAGTTTATAAAATTATAACGAATAAACAATTTGAAATTACTTATAAAACATTTTTATTTTTAACCCCATATTACAATAACAATATAATAACTTATTATTATCGTTTATTAATCTATCGAATAATAAAAAAAACCGATAAAGATTATTGTTGGAAAAGAAAAATTAAAAGTCCCATCTCGAGATTGGAACCCAGACCTATGCGTTCGATAATCTAATACGTAAGACTACCAGCTATCTGTACTTGATGAAATGACTTCAATTTTAGCAATGGTATGAACCAACCAAAGTCATGCGTAATTACGTAGCCTATGTGCAAAAGCGACGGTATGTTTTTTGTTTCGTTCGACGCCAGCCAGTGTGCGAATTCTGAGATGTGCGTTCTGTGTTGATACATCACTACACACAGACGTAGGTACGGACGTTACCGCGCGTTCACAGCAATACAGTCCTTAAGCTGGTAATCAATTAATGACTCTTGACTGTACATGCTAGAATCCACCCAATCTTCATCGAATCTTCAATTAAATTAACGCGAAACTACCAAACCACTTGTTCAATTTAGAGAAACATAGTCGTAACAGAGACTACAAATTTATGAAGGTGTCCCTATGTTGTGAGAACGGTGCTACGACAATGTAGATGGGTACAGAAGGCCGAGTCCGTACCCGCACATAGATGCGTACGCACGACGATCTCAAACAAATGTAAGTCTTCCAAGATTTTTCCAACGCCAGATAATTTTATCCGAGGAATAATTTTGAATTTCTGTCAGTTCTCCCATACAAAATCTGTCAGATGTCAATTTTATTCCATGAATAAAAATTATCTGTCGATTGGAAAATCAGCTCTAAGTCTGTCAACGAAGATACAGGCCCGTCCAGAAGTAGTTCGAATCATTGAAGTGAACCAATCCTACGCCCGATTTAAATATTACAATTTCGTATGGGCAAACACACATCGTGACCAGGGACAACTGTCATTCATTCTTACGAGTAGGTCGGGCCGAAACTAATCTTAGTCCGTAGGTGATACGCTGTAGGTATTGCCCGTAACTTGGCTGAAACTACGGATTTCGTGCTTCCGGTGTAGACTTGCAGTTGCGAGTGCGCTTGCACTTGGTGTACGTTGAAGCGCATCTAGGTATATGTGCGTGCATTATCGCTCGTTGTATGGAGCTGGCCTTCTGTACGTATTTTGTGTTGGTGCCACAATGGCTGCCCCGGTTCGTTTGATACCGACCCTTTTTTTATTTGTAACTGTATTGTTTTACTTGTTCCTTGTTTGGTGTATCGTCTAACTTTTCCACTTTAACGGTTACGAATAGCTGTAGTTAAACGTATGTGTTAACGGGAGCGTTGGCTTGGAATTTGTAAAATATAATGGATTTATGGTGTGTATGAAAGAAAATATAACAATCAATGTTCTATTTTTATTTATCTTTACAGCTAAGGTATATAATACAAAATACATTATGATATTCCCAGTATCATTTATTTATATCCAAGAATAGCCGATGATAGATAAGGCAATTTTCGTAACACGAGCTACTTGAACATGCTGGTCTAAGCAATGAAACAGTGAATAATCTGGGAATCAGTTCTCCATGACTGACACCGGTCAACTTTTTAGAAATAGTTATAAACTCAATGGATTTATTTAAATTAAACCAATTACAGGCGCTTTTGAATTGTTAAGGAGTCAGTCAGTTACAAAAAATGAAACTAGTGACCAATTCCAAAGCGCAGTAGGTACTTGTGGAGAAGAACGGGCAAGAAAGTCCATGGACACGTTTTGAATCAGAATATTGTTTACTTTCTAGTAAACAATATTCTGATTCAAAACGTGATTCCTTCTGGAAATGGAACAAAAGGGTAGTGCGCTCAACGTTAAGGGACATCTACGTCGGTCGGAGTGCACTCTGCGACTAATCGATAAAACGATGCCGCGCCGTCACGAAGATAGAGAGAACTATTTTATGGCCAGAATACACGAGACCGGGTAATGGGTAGCAGTGACATAGGTGGTTGTGTCCCGAGTCTTATGACACCAAAGATAGCTGGATATTTTACGAGTATTTCAGGAGCAGCTGTTGTGACACTGTATAGGCAGTATTACCCTTTTAGGGAGAAAGACTTGATAATCAATTACTAGATTGCGAACTTTAAATGTAGAAAGGCCACAGGAGTAGTCCGTTACACGCTTGAACCTCGTTGATTATAATTCCAGGTGAAAGAAACTGCATAAGCCCCAGTACAATAGACTGCTTACAAAGAACTTATGTGTTAATGATAACACTTCGGTTGAACTGGAAATCAAACGCTTTTAACCGACATCAAATATAGGGGGAGGTTATCCGGTTTACCTTCTAGAATAACTAGCCTACGTAGAATTTCTACTCCAGCATCATACGCCCTTTGAAGTTTTCTATTCTTTGAAAGTTATGACTCTAAAAACAATGTCACCTCACAAGAAACTTGTCTCCCAATCTTCATAACCACTTACGTAGAAAAACCGAAGTTCGACTTTTAGACAAACATTCATAAATTGTAAACAAGAGCCATAACTCACTCCACTGAAAGACAATTTATATGTTCTGTGTTGTATCTGTGACGTCATTCGTCTTACTTGCTTTTAGTTCGGGCTAAGTTCCGGCACACGTGTAGGATTAGAGCTGCTGTGAGTATCAGTGTCGGTAGGTAATGGAGTGAGTGTCGTAAATCTTTAAAGATTACTCTCCTCTAATGTTCCCACTGCCGGGACACAGGCCTCCTCTCGGTGAGAGAGTGGGCCGTAAACCACCACGAGGGCCCCGTGCGGGTGGGTAGCGGGACCATCCGAAAGGGTTTACCGCTGCCCTGGAACATAAAGGGCTAAGGAAGGAACACGGGTGGGTTTTAGTCAGTAAAAGTCTGACACTCCCTTCTGCTCCACCCAGAGCGGGAGGAGTCATTTGATGATTTCCCATCCTCAAAAAAAAAAAAAAAAAAAAAGGGCCCCGTGCGGGTTGGTGGTATTTTTCTGGCTTTAGTGATAATAGACAAGATGTACTGTAGATATTTAATGGGTTAGAGCTGACTGTAAAGCAGGATTATGTTAGATAAGATTTGTATGTAAGGTTTGTTCTTTTATATTGTCAATAAACCTTTTTACTTTTTTTTAACCTTATAAGTATATTTGCCGTTTAGTGTCGCTGACAGCATGTTAAGTAACTATAACTGCTGAACTAGTATACACTATTAGTTATGTATTTATTTGGAATTAAACTATGGATATTCTTTCTTATTAAATAAATAATTTCTAAAGTCAAAGTCAAATAATTTATTATATATATTTATATACATAAAAGGCACTTTAGAACATCAAAAATTACATTAAAATAAAATTGATTCTAGTCGCCCCTTCCAAAAGGTAGTTTCCGTATGGAGAAGAATGGGCAAGAAACTCCACCGTTACTCTCTGACCAAGAATGGATAAAATCAGAAATGAGCACATAATAGGAAGTCTGAAAGTGGCACCGGTAACGGAAAAGTTGTGTGGAAATCGGTTGTCATGGTATGGGTATGTGTTACGGAGAAATGAGGAAAATGTCGTGAGGAGAGTTTTGAGTATGAATGTCGATAGCTATAAGAGTAGGGGAAGATACAAAGAAACGATGGATGGACTGTGTGAATGATGATATGGTTAGAAAAGGGATGGCTACGAAGTATGGAAGAAAAAGACATGCTGAGCATAAATTGGGGTAAGGGCAGCACAATGATGAAAGAGTCTCTGAGCTCATTTTGGGTAGGTACTCTCAAAGAAAACTTCGGTTTTATCATTGAGTACTTTATAACATTATTTACCGCACTTACAACGTCGATGCTCAAACGAGCACGAAGATAATTGAATTTTACTTAGAAATAAGTAAACATTTTGATAGAAAACGTCAGTTACGTTTTCTACCAAAACTTTTAAGCTAGTTGAAAATAACACGTTAACCACTCTAACTTGAGCACAAGCTGGAATCTTCTGGGAACACCTGAGGTTACCCGATATTGATTACAGCTCTAATGATTAAACTTTGCTAATTGAAATGTATGGGATTTTGTTACCTGACAAAATTTTATCTTTACATTATAATAAAGTAAATATTTGGGTCGTAAATTTTACGAAATTCCGACAAAGAGTTGAGCAAACGATAACATACTTAGCCTTTATTTTTAAATGTCATCGCAATAAAAAGGTTTGTGGTTTATGGTGTCTTGTGGCCGATCCTTGATGTCAAATGGCTTTGATTATACTTTTTATTTGATACCCAAAAACGTCTGTAGAAACCTTTTATTAGATTTTCTTTTTTACTTTTGCGAAACCTCTTAAACTCGAATCAAGCCGTTCACAAAAAGCTTATTGGTTTTTTGTGACTTCTTTATTGGATCCTATTTTTGCGGACTTGGTGGTTGGACTCAGCTACAAGCTGGCTAGCTACCTAACACCAACGTCTACATTTCTCCAGCTCCCAACTTGCAACCTTTAAATATTCATACAAACGAATCCTCTGGATCCTCCACTATTTATGAGGCCTATTACCAGCGCATCCTCAAGTGTTCGGACAGAGGCGGTGCAGGGCCCATAAAGTGATGCAAATGGTGCATAAATCTAAGTGAGGCATTAAAGCATAGCAGTAAAACTAAGACCCACTTTCACTGGTATAAAACTGCCTGTGTGGTGGGATGGTTGATTTAGAAAGATTCATGAAGACGTATGGGGAAGTAAATGCTAACAAATGTGAAGGCGGTACCTAAATGAAATTGATGAGACTTTAAGGAGCATCCATGAATTTGCTTCTGAACATACGCCTCCACAAATTGCACTTTGGTATCTTGTGGCGTCGTCAGTAAGTGAACATGTGACTCATGCTAGGTTTATTCATTTGCGGTTACGATTCAAACGCTCGCCTGAACCATTGGCTATTGGTTCTTTGGCACTCAAATACTTATGACCAACCCGCTTCTACTTGCATGCTCACTCCCATATTCTGTTTTTACAACACGCCTGCAAAAACAGAATTTTATTAATGAATTTTCTTCAGAGCCTGCATTTAGAATATGTCAGACGCATTTGTTACTTGGCTAACATTCCTCCACATTTCTCAATCTCGCAAGTACTCCTTTGAAGAACTTGAAAATTTAATCGAAATAAAATCACCCAGAATTGTCGAGACATTTTATACCAACTAATCAAACTGCATTTCAGAATGCAAAGCTTTCAATGTTCTGAGAACAAGCAAAGAATCTGCATTCCTTCATTTTGTTTGTAAAAAACTAGTTTTTCTTTCTCGTTATCCTATCTAAACTTTGAAGTCTGCGGAAATAGAAACATGTCGAGATTCTTAAGTTTAAAGAGATCTCCACAGTCAACAGTGTCGGTACAGTGGCGCACAATGTTAACATTGCTGTACTATTCAAAGAAGCGAAATATTATTACTTTGACGGTCGGGGTACGGATGCTGAATTTTGTCAGAGAGAAAATGAAAGGGGAAGACGAAATGGGGACGAAGTTTTTCTCATACATCTCCAGGGAAAATATAGATACATGTATTTATGAGTATGCGCGAATTTAGACTTGAGTTAAACAGATCTGTTTGATATTTTGCTTAAGGACATGAAAGCTACTTACTTATTCTTTGTAAATATTATCTAATGTTGAACAACAGTGTTTTCAAAGATCGTGTCTATAATTGACTGCACTAGTGTTATATTTGGATACGACTTTCTTCACAAACCAAGTAAATATTTCGTAAACAACGATCAAAATTGCTTGGAATGTACGCCAAGATACCTACCTACCTTAACACCTACTTCAGGTATTATGATCCTCTTAGGTGGTCCACAAAAAATAAGACAGTATTTCGGTCTCACAAATGATCCGTGACATATGTATACATACATAGGTAGGTATATTGTGCTACAAGACTCCAGCCTGACTCATATCCGTCGAATGGACAATCAACGCAGTAAAAATGCCTAAAAATTCGTGCCGCACCACGTCGGCTGACGTGGTGCGGCACGAATTTGACGGCAGCAGGTGCACCGCGTATCGACAGGTGGGAGATATTTTTAGGTTTAAAAAGTTTTTTCCTCACAGTAGGAAGTCATAACATGCCTTTGGAAACTACACACATCAAAAGTGTCTAGGGATCAAGTACGTTTTAGAGTATCGCCGCAATTTAGGATTATTATTTTAACTTTTTTGGATCATTATTGATTCTTTTTAGTTAATTTCACCATTTGAATAAAGAATTTTCTTTAAATTTTGCCTAAAAATAGAAAATCAACTGCAAATCAGGATTCATATGAAATTGTGTAATAGCCTTTTACAAAACCATTACAATTTCCGCATCGGAACTGAAAAAAATTGCATCAATATGGAGCGATGACATCATTTGACATGAGAAGAGATGATGAGAGCCGTCGGAATGTTGCAAGCTGGTTCCAGGCAACGTACTGTGGCTCTTGGCACTACACAGAGCATCATAAGCCGCCTCAGAACACGCTATCGTATATAACGGGCAGCGTCGCCGAGCGACATGGAGGACGATCTCGCATCACCACTCGCAGACAGGACCGGGATTTGGATCAGGGGCAACCTCAATGCTCAGATTTATGCGGAGAGGATTGTTTCAGACGTGCAAAACGACGACGACGCGTGAAGCTGGTTGGGTGTTTCGTTTCGACTAATGCACGACAATGCACGACAATGCACGTCCACACACGGCTAGAGTCGTAACACGCACTCTTGCCGATGGATGCTCGCATCAACATTCTGCCGTGGCCTGCTCAATCGTCAGACCTCAACCCAATTGAACACGCATGGGATATGCTCCAAAGAAAAGGTCTGCCGAGTATGGATGCCGTGCATACCCCTCAACAACTTTTTGACTTATTAGAAAGAACGTGGGCGGCCATTCCTCAAAATGATTTTGACCAAATCGCTGTGATTGTGTGATTGGTCAATGGTGGAAACACAGATTATTCTTTTTTTATTATTACAGTAAATATTTAAAAACTCCTCATTTGGCAAAAAAAGGAATTGAATTGTGAATTTACCCAAATATGAATGTAAAAACAATATCAAAATTTAGTAAGTCTGCTTACTAGGTTATCAATTTGATTTTCTATGGTAAACGTAAAGACTAAACAAATTCATTATACAATTTAGTGTTCATAAGATTAACCCTCTATTGCATACAAAGCCAATTTTGGCTGCTCAACTTTAGTAATTTATTTCTACCCTAATTTTAAACAAAATTATAAAATGTCAATGTAGTAATATTAAGGAATTCAAACTGAACCGAAACGTAATTTTTATTATGTATGGCCAACGTCATGTGTCATTATAGCCTCACTTTTCTCCGGTGCGTACGCGACGTCGTTCTTAGTGAAATTTATTGCAGCTTTGTTGGTGGAAATTAAATAGAAAAGGTAAGAAAATTGATGTTAAAAAATGTAAATAATGTTCTGCAAAACCTCTGTTTTTGACCCCTATCACAGTTTATTCAAAATATTTGCTCCTTATACTTCATTTTCAATATTTTCTACAGGAGCCAATTTTGGCTTCGCATGCATTACGATGAAGTATGTTTGCGCCTAAAATGGCTTCGCATGCATTCAGAGTTTTTTTTTTTATCTTTCCAGAATGCTTTCTTCACGCTTTTATGGCACTGCTAACTGCATTAAACCTATTCCTGGTGATGGCTCTCTTAGTAACGATGATTCACTATCTGATTCCGATGGCGATGTTCCGCTTTCGCGCTTGCGCAACCAAACACGTAAAAATCCTATAATTATTCTACCATCCGATTCCGATACTTCCGATGACGAAATAGTTGATCCTAGACCTAAAAATTTGAAACAGAAGCGAGCAGTTAAGGAAAAAATTATCTGGACTGAAGGAAAAATGCCAGCGTATGATGAAAATAATTTCAAATTTAGTGGTAGCCTGGAATGGCCAGAGTTTACTCAAGAATTAGAATCACCTGCCGAATTTTTCCAATTTTTTGTCAATTATGTCAGAATGATTGTTCTTTGCGTTCTCATATAAAATGTGAGAAATGTGACGTGTTTCTTTGCTTGAATGAGAAAAGAAACTGTTTTAGGGAATTTCACGTTGTGTAAGTTTTGGTATTTGTTGTGCATAGGAAGCCAAAAATGGCAGTCTCATACACAGACGTTATTGCATGGGAAGCCAATTTTGGCTTCTGTTTTTTTTTTCTAAAATAAGATACTTAATTTTTTTTTCACTTTATATTTTGTCTTACAAGCCCTATTAAAACACATTAAAACATAAAAATATTTTTTTTCTTTTTAATTTAATAATTCATGCAATAGAGGGTTAAAAAAATATCCCAAAGTACCTATAAATGCAGATTTTTAATAAAAATCCTGCTGACTTATAAAAAGATATTTATCAACGTACTTCAAAGGACTCTTAAATTACAACATGACTCACACTCTCAACAGTCAACCAAAACTAAAAAAAACTTAAGCTAAAATCATTCTTATTGATAATGAACTACTCGTTGTTATTGGTACAATTTGACCATCAGTTTGCAAATCAATGGAGTTATCACTCGTGGGTAGATTCAGCCAAAACTCCCTTCGGTTCAATGGCTAAATTAAAATGGCTTCGGCTAAATTATTTTTTTTAAATTACTTATGAAACTGGGTGTCTAAGGTCCACATCATTTTGATACTGTCTAGTAAGTCAAAAAATCCCAATAACTGTTTTGTAAAGCTATCTTTAACCAATATACGAGTATTACAACAAATTAATAAATAAACCGTTTCCTACATAGGTATACACCTAGAGACCTAAAGATAATCTTAAAGTATTTTCTATACCCTTTTCTTTATCCATTCGTTTAGTAAAAGAGAAGCCGACACAATTTTTCAATGCCACTAGAGCGCACGAACTTAACCAATTAAAGCCAGACGTTCTTAAACGCAAGATTAATTTGTATTCTCAACTCTCATTACCCTCAAACGATCTGGAAACGTCTGCAGATAGTTTTTCAATAGGTTGAAACGTGGAATAAAGAAAAAAGGGAAATTGTCACAAATATAAACTTTTCCTTGGCAATTGCTATTAATGGGCAAACTGTTGATTTCTAACGAAGATGCTCAACATTTTTGTTGATATCAATTTACATTGTGTTACTGTCACTGCAATCCAACATAGTTCTGAGCCTTAAAAAGCAGCTATACGTAATGTGATGTAAAGACGTGTCCTGACTAAAGCAAAGATCGCGCGAACCCAGTAAGTGCTCGCGACGACAGAGGGCGCCTTCCGGGCAAAAACTGACATAAATATTATGAACACAGTGATCGCGTATTCGCGCGACCGGTCGTTTTGGTTAGGACAAGGGGTATGGCATGTCAGTTTGTACCAGAAACGAACAACAATAATGCGGCCCACAAATAAAATTTTGGCAAGTTTAAACTGATTTTAGTCGTATTAGGACGACAATCACAAGCCCAAGTACCAAGCACAGTATTCTCTTATTTTCGTACTCTGACTCTTCAACACTATTATTGTTTAGTTAGTTAAATTCAGTATTGAGCTCGAATGTAAATCGCACGCAATTATGGTGTAAGAACAAGTTTCAGAAAATTGGCGTAGCAATTGTATAGCCTAGTTGAATCTATCGGCTTACCTTCTGGAGGGTTTGGAAAGCAGCGATTTTTTTGTTACTTTATTTTCTCTATTGCTGTCATTCTTCTTGTTTCCTTTGTTTTCATTTTCAGACAAAAGAAAGAACGTTATAAGTATAGGTACATAATAAGTTTATTTGGCGCCCTGAGGACACGCACGCACACTTTAAAAAATAAAGGACAGTCGAGTTGCTTAAATCTTTGTCACTTTTCAAATTCTTTCCGACTGACGTTGGTTGACGTCACGTAAACGGTGAGTTAAATGTCACGGAGACGTGGACGTAGAGTTTAAAAAATTATTGCCGCGTTGACGTGGCGTTGCTGTCGCGCTAGCGCTTATAGCCAACGCAGAGTATCCCGGACTTGAGTTGTCTTACTTGACCTTACTTGAGTTGCCTTACTTGACCTTACTTGAGTTGCCTTACTTGAATTTACTTTAACATGCACATACATAACATCACGGCTGTATTCCCTGACGGGCTAGGCAGAGATGTACCTTAGTGCATTTCGCAGTTATGTTTAAGTCCCATGTAGGGAGTGAGACCTATTTAATATGATAAAATACTGCCCATTCCCGCCATCTTCGAGGCACAACACGAACAGACAATGGACAGACCTCGTCCTGTTTCGAAGAAACTTTTCAATTTACAAGGAATATTCTAGACAGGTTTTTTATCACGACAGAAATAAAACAGAGCGCTGTGCTTCGGTCCACAGACAGTTTTGTTGAATTCTGATTTATTCACTTTATTAAAGAACATTTTTGTATTTTATGGAGGAAAGGTTTTGACGTGCATCGATTTAACATTGTAATAACATACAAAAAATAATATAAATGTATTCGAATCTAGTTTTCATCTGAAAAGGTTTGTCCGATGTTTTATCTTCAGATATTGTTATTTGGAGCTGTGATAACCCAGTGCTATCGGCGTGAGTTCAAACCCAGACAGGTACTTTACTTTGTGTGTAAAATTTCATCACCACTGCTCTCAAAACGGTGAAGGAAAACATCATTACGAAACCGGCATGTCCTAGAACTAAAAATTCGAAGACATAATATATGACATCTACCAGCCCGCACTGGGCCCGCGGCCTACTTCCTGTCACAGATAGGAGGCCTGTGTCCCAGCAGTGGGCACATTTAGGCTGATTATTGTGTTGTTATTTAGCCAATAACAACTAAAAACTTAAACTTTTATACAACGTCTCTGAGGCTTGGCTACTTAGATTGCTGGTTTGCGGTTGTTATTTTTTCTGTGCACCTTTTTGAGCAGAATAAACAGTTTTCTTTCAGTTTTTCGCTTTAATAAAGAGAACATTTGTCGATATTGAAGCAAGATTAAAATGGCTAATAGATTGCCTGCAACTTTCTGCAGCGTCAATTTGTCTGCAATGTAAAACAATTAATAAGCTGACGCTAACTAATTGGCTAGCAGGACAAGCACCTGATACTAAATACATTTTTTCTGCTTTTGTTATAAATGTTCAGGCTATATTCTCAATTTTAATATAATTTTTTAGACGAATTGATTAATTTGGGCAATTTTAAATGGTTTTTACCTTTTTAATTTAGGTATAATATTTATTAGCTATGCCTAAGGCTGGTGTAGAAAAACTTGTCTTTAAAGTTTGTATTATTTTGTGAAAACTACTTTTTACTTTTGATTATACTAAACTGCTAACTAGAATAATGATATAATAATGTTCGACTAATTAATGAACCGTTCCTTATATCTTGATACAAATTGTTGATAGTTTTGTTTAAGACTATCTTCCACTAATGCACACAACAACAACCGACCACTACAATCGTTTGAATGAGTACCTACCTACTGCATAATACTAAAAACAAAGATTTATTACTCTCTATAAAACTTAGTACAAACTTAGTAGGCTGCGCTATCAAACTTAGGCTGCAAAAGTAAATAATTGACACTGGTAAAGTAGTTACGAAGAAAACTAATAAACTTTGAAACTTAGATTTTGCAATTTGTACACTAATTAATATACGTTCAATTGCCGAGTTGTGCGATTCTAAACATACGGGATACAAATAGGTACAGACACGTTATAAATCGTTTTTAAACGAGCACACTCCACACATTTTTCGAGATCAGGAAAGAAGAAGATTGATGACTTTTTTTAAGAATTTTCAACTCATGTTTACATATGCACAAACTCATAAGGTAAGTAGTAATAAGTACACACTAGAGTTCCCTAATAATCTTAGTAAATACCTACCCTAATAGTCTCTTCAAATCTTCAAAATAATACAACATTGCCAAAATGAAAATAATACCAAAATTAGTTATATAATAGTTACTCTTCGAAATATCATGTCACCTGTCAAATTATATTCTGCAATATCAAGTCCGAGTTTCCTTATAGAATAATTTATTATTAAACGTTGACCTCGGAGAGTTTCCGCTGCCTTCCGGACGCAAGTTGACGCTAATACGCGTCAATCATGGTTACGATATGCGTAATGGCCTTCTCATGTTGATTGCATTGCCATTCATCGACAATTTGGAATTTATTTTCGGCAAATTGGTGCCGATCTATTTTTGCGGGCATTTTTTGTTCTAAACTTAATAACATAGGAGAGACACAACATTATTATATCTGTTTCGGAATTGTTCAATCGTGTTCGATTCGAATGGATATCTGTTCGAGTGAAGATCGCATGCAATCTCGAGATATCTCAACTACAACTAGAAAGTTGTACTAAGCTAAGTTGGCTAGTACTTGGCTACTGAGCAGTTGGCCAGAGAGGCCCTGCCATCATTTACAGGGCACTGCATGAGCGGGGCAAGTCAAGATTACACAGGTACAGAATAACTGCAACGCACGTGGTCATATTCACTTCTTGTAACTTCAGATAACACTTCACTTCTTGTCTAATATATGCAGTAATCTAGTGTATGCAAATCCCCAGCATGTATAATGTTTCGGCACCTAAACTAGCCGCCCGTATATTCCACCACCAAGCCACTCCGCGCCGAAATATCTCAGAAAACGTCTGAGAATTTAATTTAGAAACTTGTTCTCTGAAAACGAATTATACGTTCACAATACGACGCGATTAATTTCGTTATCTTAAACTGTTTCACCTCCTAAACGTTTGTTTATAAGAATTATGCGTCGTTTGAGGGTACTTCTACAATTTGTTTTGTTTAGCTCGTGGATTAAATTCTGTGCGCGGGATTTAAAAGAGATACAAATCGGTCGGAAATTTGATAATGGAATTGGGTTGCCTATTGTTTTACTTTCTAATTTATTCGGGGCTCATACCTATTCTATTTGAATTTTCATGACGTACAACAAAAGGTAGGTATAGGCAGCGTATTATCGAGTCTACCAAACATTATACAGCTACACTCTACTAACACTATAAATAGTTATGCAGATTTACATAAATGTGTACTTAATTACTTATCTATCGCATTAGGGCAACCTGTAAAGATAAAAGGAAGGTGTGTAAATAATTAAACTGGAATAAAATAATGATATTCGAATTTTGACTATGACAACATAAAACCAAATATAAATTATTACTTACTGGAAAGAAGTTTTTTAAATCAAATACTAAAGGCTACGCTGTACCTTGTTGCCAGCACGTGAGAAGCTTCAAATTCTAGCGTATAGACATCTGCAAACAAATAGTTTTCGACAAAAAAAAAACAACTTGCTCTTTTAATTAACTTAGTTACAAAATTGAAATTTTACCACAAATAATGTACGAATTGTATGTATTAAATTCAATAATGTAAGTTTTTAACTTTAATTAATTTTTAAATAGCTGCTACGGCAGTGAACTCAATTAGAAGCAAATAATAATAATTAACCTTTCGAATAAAGTTTTATGTGTACTCTCAAAAGATCGTGGGTAGTTTATAATGTGAATCGAAGTGTAGTTACCTACAAGGTCGGCCTCGCAGTCTTTATATAGAAGATGTTCAACACAGCTAGACGGGTACAAAAATAACCTCCCTATGTTAAGAGAGCCTTGGTTTACATATAAATGCGAGTATATTAGGTATTTACTTAGGTATTTACGGAGGGGCTTGTGGCTAAGTAATAACAGCCACGTGGGTCGATCGATCATCGATCAGGTTAAGCTACGCTTGCCGCGGTTGGTCCGTGGATGGGTGACCATCTTTACATAGCAAGACCTCGGAAAGCACGTTAAGACGTTGATCCCGGCTATCAATCGTGGATCGAAAGTCTGACAACCAGTCTTACCAAGGGGTATCGTATTACCCAGTGACTGGGTTGTGAAGGTCAGATAGGCAGTCGCTTCATGTAAAGTACTGGTATTCAGCTGCATCCAGTTAGACTGGAAGCCGACTTCAACATAGTTGGGGAAAGACAGGCAGATGATGATTGGGTAGGTATTTAGTTAAGAAACAGTGCGTGTTAGTTTGTTTGAGGCATCATCACCATCACCTCCCGACTTCATTTAAACCTCAGTAACATTTGTTTCTCGGCCGTGATCTGCAGTGGCCTATATGGAAAGCTCTCAATCGATTGCGTACCCAAGTAGGGCGCTGCAGACACAACTTTTCGAAGTGGGGGATTACTGACCCATCCAATACCCAGTGCGAGTGCGGTGCCTCTAATCAGACCATGCCCCACTTGTTGGAGTGCCCTAAGTGCCCGTTCATCTGCACTTTGGATGACCTAATGATTGCCACTGATGCCGCAATCAACGTGGCCACCTACTGAGCTCAAACAATATAAAATATCGAAGAAGAGTAGCATCGACACGAACAGAAGAAGGTCATAACAAAACGTGGGCTTACTCATTAACGAATCATAATTACTATTCTGTTCATACTCACGAACTATTTTTGGAGTGTCTAGTCTATTCCTACGCTTTAAGGTAACCTTGTTATTTTCGTAGGTACTGTAGGTAATCGTCAACTGAATTATTATAGGCCTTAAATAGAGGGGTTTCGTAATGGCTGCTATGGTTTCCTGCTAGACTGATCTTTTTACTTAACACTTTACGGGACACTAAACACCTCCAGACTGTAATAACAATAAAACGTATATCGTGTCTCGTCCGGAGGTAAATTTTAACATTAATATTCAGTTTTTAAATAACGTCTTTTACCTGTTTCTGTAACACCTGCGCGGTAAACATGAAAGGTAAAATATCAGACCACAATTCACGAAGTTACGTCTCTAAAATAAAAGTTTATTTCTAAATCAGAACAGCAAAATGTTCAACGAGTACGAATACTTTACCAAATCACATTAAAATTCTTAACTTTTAATCACACACTCGCATTATCCGTAAAAATAAAGTCCCAAGTATCAAGTAGGTATAAATGTTTGGCGATGTTTCGTTTGATAAGGGCCCGGGCCGCTGTCAGATCGACCCGACCCGAACTGTCACTTCGAGATTAAAACGTAGCTCAAGTACAACCGTATAAATCTCCAGATAAAAAACGGACCTGAAATTAAAGTATCAAAACACTCCGTGTGTATCGAAAGGACTGATTGTATTTCTTTTTTTGATCTGACAGTGTATTGGTCCTATTGTGTCCTTGTATTTCAAGTTATTGAAACCAATATCTGAAAAGACTTATTGATTGGATTGACTATGGATATAAGGTTATCTGTCTATCAACTTTCCAATAACATTACACCGGGATCCTTAATCTTTACTTTGTAGTAAATAAAACTGTGCGTCTGCCGGTCTATTTGTTTTCCCGTTGTGTCTTTTTTTATAAATTACCGATACCCATCTGGATGGCTCAGTAATTATATTCGGCGACAGCGACGCAGAGTAATGTTCATTCATTTCGTAAGCTCTCTGATGACTTGGCAAAACTAAAATTGGTGTTTCTAACCTGGTCACACCGAGTACAAAAGAACTTGTCTAAGTAATAGTTTATGGAAAAGGATACTTAATTTATTGGAAATTAACAAAAAAAAGAGGCTAATTTAAGCCACATAAACCTGATCAGCTCCTCATTACCGTTAACATGCCAAGTGAATATACACCAGCAGCTGCAGTGCCTCTGATCTTTACAAAGAGAGAATGAGCACCGAATATTAAACACTCACACGTGCATTAACGTGAAAATTAATTTAAAATGAGATATTCGGCGTAACGCGTTCGAAATTCACTTTATTAATACGATCGCGAGGGATATTATAATAAGCGTGCCACGTGTTGACGTACGATAGACGTTGCATGTTCAATGTTGTGGGCTTTTAGCTTTGTAAATCGATTGTTGGTTTGTGTTTTATGTCGAGCGCTTGTCGTAATAGCTAATGAAACATGCATTTAAAGATATATTATTTTATCAGACAGGTAAACAGTAGCTTCATCAGTTCCATCACTAAATGCACAGATGACATCATATTCTAATTTTTTTTTTTTTTACTAAAAAACGAAGCGTCAGATTGGAGTTTCGTCAGGAAATCATAAATCAGCATAGAAATTGTTCGCTTGCAATTCACGACTTTCAGTTATTTTTAAGAAAATTTCCGTGTATTCATTTCACAAAATCCTTGGCAGGTTAATTTATTAAATTATGCCCAAAGAGGAGGTATACCGTCTCTCATAACTTTTGCCTCTCATCCTCGTGACGTCACATCGTCCTAATGGCAATATCTTAATGCAAATTGTAAGGCATTCGCAAAATGTAGGCAATTCAATTTGCCACCAGACGCATGGGTACTTAAAACTTGGAGAATTTCTACAATTGTTTATTTATACGCGTTTTAAGTTAAACTTTTAGAGATGTTTTATTCAATCAACGTAACTTTATTTGGATTCTCTGAAAACATTACTTCTAACTTTAAAACGCCAAGACCCCTTTAACTTGACACAAAGAAGAGCATAATATAAATTGTTCAAAAAGAGTTTGTTTTCGAAAAATATTGTGAAGCATCCATTGAGCAGAAAACAAAATCCGGAGGAACTTTGGACAACAACACACGCCTTGTAAAAAATAACGTCATCCTCGAAACAATAATAATTTATCACACCATTACATCGTCGACAAATTGTAAACAACGGGTATAAAGGGTGTTTCAATGAGATATGAGAGAAATCAATGGCAAATGAATTAATAAGCTTTGGGTGGCGATGGCGGAGCTGTAACCAAATATGTGACGTCACACACCAATATGGCGACAGGTCGGGACTTTATTTCCATTTTCCATAAATTTTCTTTGAACCTTTCTGAATTACAATCGGTTGGGTGAAAGGATAGTAAATTGGTTCCACTTACAGACCTAAAACTAGGGTAGACAGCAAATAATTTATTTTGTTATTAACATGTTTTATACCAAAAACAAACAGAAGAAATACATCGCCTTTCATAAATTAATCATTCATCAAGTTATAGTATTTTACACAATCATGAAAAAAACTTATAACATGAAATTGATATTCTTCGATCTACATTAAGAAAATGCTTTTCATCAAGAAGAAATGAGAAATCACGTTAATACCAGTAAGTAATAGATTTTATTTCAATAAAAATTTCATCTGAACTAAGAACTCTCATTAAAATCTTTGAAATGAGTCCTTTTCAAAGATGGATGAAGGCGAGTACTATCAATTTCTTTTTACTCTCTCTGGGACGTAATGGGAACTTCACGTTTAATCCTCTAATTGGTTTGTGAAAGCCAGTGTAAGTACCTATCACTGCTTTAATATAAAGATTTTTGGTTTAAGTACACGTTCAGCAACAGTAGGGAGTACTACTTAATAATAACTACTGGGATTATCAACAAAATGAAATATTAATAATGTTGTTGTTTTTATTTTTGTAATGTTTCGAATTTTTTTCATGTTTTTGGAACGAAGTTCCTTAACGCGGCTTGCGGTAGGAGTTGACTGGTAGAAATCGTCACGTAAGGAAAAATCGTTATGCCCGCCCCATGCGATTTTCCCCCTCTCTCTCTCTGGCTCTATAATATACGAGAATGTGTGCGTGCGAGTATCGCGTAAGGAACTTCGGTCCTGTCGGAGGACGGGTGGGTCCCCCGACCGACTACTTTTTTTTTTTAATAAAAAGTTTTTTTGCTGACAGTACTGTTCATCGTATTTTATTTTCAAAATGGTGTTAAAGATGTAAACGATAAATGATTTTATTTATTTAATTACTTTAAAAACAAATACCTTTACACGTCAATAATATTTCAAAAACTAGATGAGGTCGGTGATTCCTATCAGGAGAAAAAACACCGAAACAAACTCAGATAGTATATCTTACATAATAATGGTATGCTAAAAATTATGATCATAGCAAATTCCGCTTTGAATATAATTCTTTGGCGGATAATGTGAGTTCCTGTTCACTGGCAGACGAACAATTTTAATTAATATCTCCCAACTCATCCCAACTGACATAAATTCAGAATTTCATATAGTAACACGCTCTAGGCTCGACGCTTTGTTCGTTTTACAACCAGCGTATTGCTAGTGATAAAAATTTACGCGCCACTAAAATATGTTCGTCGAGTGAATCCATACGGAGGGGTTATTACCTGTAAAACGGTTTACGTCAGTGTAAATCTTGAGTTCTACAACTTAAACGGCACGCTTTTATTGAGTGGACTTCGCCTGTGTGTTGAGAAAGAAATATAGTTGGCTAATAGTTTGTTTGGTTCTCTCACCTGTACAACTATGTATCAGTCGAATCTTACTATTGCGTTTTAGGCACTTGGAGTAAACCGATTGTGTTCACTACGTTTTCAAACTTATAATTTACTTCTAGACTATGTACTTTGAACCTCATTTTCTACGCTACTTTCAAGAATGTACACAGTCTGTGAAGTTTCGCCAATCGAATAACAAGAACTTATTTTAGTTAACTAGTCGTTTGTCTTTTTAACAAGATTCTGGATATCTTATGAACGAAAGAAAAAGAGCGCTTGAGTTAAAGTAAAGCTTATCAGTATAGTATTTAAAAAAAAAACGATCATAATTTTTAAACGAACTTACCTGCTTAATTACCTTAATTATGAATGTAGGCACTTATTTCTAACAGAAAACAAGATTTTTTTGTTGTAAATAAATGTAGGAATGTTGGGTTACACAACTAAAATTAAAATAACCTAAATGTGGTGCGAATGCGTAATTTATTGCTTATCTCTTGGGACGAAGCTGAAGTATAAATAGAAGTAGGTATTTTTAAACACAATAAATTAACCAAGAAAGACAAATTAAAGACTGGATGTAATGAACAAAAAAGATAAATACGAGTAGGTTAGGTACCCAACCGAACACATTTCTTCACGAAAATACTATTGGAATTTAAATGCCAACCAAATAAACGCCTCGCATTCCAGTATCGAGTTTCAAGTATAAGGCCCATCGTCCACAATGCTACTCAAAAAAAGGCGAAAGTAACCAGGTTCAAACGTAAATCTCCAATGAGTAGCCAGACTGTCACAGTACTAGGTACTTCAATGGCGGTCCGGTGTCGGACATTCTGGTTACTCATGCGTTATTTGAGTTTGTAACACGTTACTTTAAAGTAGAATCGTGGATGATGGGCCTAAAGAAAGAAAATACCCTAAGAAAGAGTATCAAAGGCTTTGTGTTATACAATAGTAATTCAGTAGACATCTAACTTAGAATACAAGACGGAGACAAACCTCAATACATTTACATGGAGTTAAATATTCATGCTCATTCATTTAGGGTTCAAATACACGTCTCAGAATAAATATTGTGTTTTGTTTCTTTGGAATTACTTTGTGGTTGTGGTTAGCATTTGTAAATGGAGTGTGGGACGTCCTTAGGCAACCTGTGTGAAGGTAAAGATCTGAGGCCGAGATCTATAAATGTTACTTAGCAGGACTTTCGGATAAGCGTTTTCCAGTGACTGTCGCACAAGTGTCAAATTACAAGTTCAAGACATAGACGAGGACACGTCTAACTAAGCGAAAGCACGCGCTAAGTAACGATTATAGATCTTGGCCTAAGTGTTCTGGCGTATTTATAGAGGGTCTAGGATAAGATAGGGTGAGTTCTGTCCGGAAACTGTCTGGCTACATAAAGCACACATTCTCTTGGGGGACATGTTAATGAAAAAGTAAAGTGTTTTCAAACGTAGTCTTTCTTAGCACGTAGGTCCCCACTCGGTTTGCAACATTATGTTAAGCATTTTTTTTTTCACTCTTTAGTATTTTATTTAGCCAGAATTCAAAAACTCTTTTGGTTATACTCGTAAATTGTTCACAATTTGCAAATGTCAGGAAATTGCAAACGTTAAAAGTGAATACTAAGAAAAACAATCTATAACATATAAACAGGTAATCTAAACCTCAGTACTCTCAAAGTAAGCTTCTCAAAACAATCTCCGACTGCATCTGTTCTGACACATAACATTCTTTCCCCCAAGCTTGCACATTTATACCCGTTGTCACCTGCATCTTTCATCTCTTTCCAACGCTAGCAAAATATCACCCTGTCCTTCTTTTAATTTTTCACCCAGACCACTACAGTGTTCTTTTTTAAAAGAGTGATGGATCTAATGAGAAAGTTCCTTAGAAATGTAGGAACAACGTGTAGTAAAGGAAAATCTAGGGCTTTATTTCTTTTTTTCTTTCCAGCTCTGTTGTTACTAACAATGGTGGATGCAAAGGTGCGATAGAATGAAAAGGTTTTATTTTATTATTTCGTAGTGCGTGTGAAATGTGTGCCGTGGTTTATTTTCTATGAAAGAGTTCTTTGGGAGCAGTAAATTCTAAGAAGTACTTACTTATATTGTCGCTACAAAGAAACTTGTTGTTGTCGAGTAATAGCATCACTGACGTTATTGTGTGGAGGTAGGGTTATTCTTTTGTTGGTTCGCATTTGCGAGCGCAGGCTGTATGCTACATTATATCGTACAAGAAAAAAATAACTTTAGTGCTTTGAAATAGGTATTTTGTCTAATACTAGGGCGACGCTGAAAGTTTTTAGAACTGGCCACTTGTAAACGATATAATAAAAAAATAGGTTCAAATTTTTAAAATGGAACTCTTTGCCAATATTATTGTGTAAGTATGTATTTTATTCATTTTTCATTTGTTTACGATTTGGCGGCAAATTGAAAATTATCTGCGTCACGTCAGCATGAATTTAACGCGAGAAATTTTTTTGTACAATGATTTTTATGCCATATAAGTCAACAAGAAAGTTATGATAGACTTCGATTGACCTTTAACGAAGAAGGCCCACCTGGTGCCACTATTTACAACTGGTTTAATGAGTTTAAACGTGGTCGCACTAATCTCACCGATGATCTGCGTGAGGGACGGCCTTCTATGGCGACGACCGAAGATAACATCAGTGTTGTGCAGTGTCTGATAGAGACTGACAAAAGAGTGACTTATCAGCAGATTTGGACAAGCTTAGGCATCGGTATGAGTCAAGAGCACAAAATCCTTCATGAACAGTTAGCGGTCAGGAAGCTTGTGCCTGGTGGATACCTCATAATTTTACAGAGGCCCAAAAGCTCCGTCGTGTTGATTGGTGTCGTAAAATGGTAAAAAATTTAACGGAGGTGACTCAAAAGCTGTGTTCGACATACTTACGGGTGACGAAAGCTGGATTTATTGTTATGATCCTGAAACTAAAAGACAGTCTGCAGTCTGGGTGTTTCCTTCCGAAGAGTTGCCAACTAAGTGAAGAGGTCGAAGCGTGGGAAAAAAGATGGTTGCCTCGTTCTTCGGAAGGACAGGTCATTACGCAACAATTGTTTTAGAGGATTGAAAAATAGTTACTGCAGAGTGGTACATTAACAATTGTTTGCCACTTGTCTTGGAAAAAGTTCGGGAGAAACGACCTCGCAGTAGGATCCTCCTTCACCACGACATCGCTTCGTCGCGCACCGCCAAGCAAACAATCGACTACTTGGCGACGTCAGACGTGGAATTACTGGGCCGCCCTATAGCCCCGACCTCGCACCATGCGATTTTTATTTATTTCCGAAAATAAAAGTAAAACTTCGAAGAAAACGTTTTATGGACGCCGAGGAAGCAGTGGCTGCGTTTCAAAATGCCGTCGAAGAGACCCATAAGGACGAGTGGGCAAAGTGCTTTTCTCAGTGATTCCATCGGATGCAGCGATGTGTTGATGTAAATGGACACTATTTTGAAAAGATATAATAAAACTAATAACTCGCTAGATGTTCAGTTTTTAATTTTCTATGAACTTTCAGTGTCACCCTCGTAGTCCTGATTAGATCGAGGGATGAGTAATTCCATATACGTCGATTCCCGCTATTTTGATTTTCTATTAACGCTATCAATATGCCAGCAGGGCTTGCCCTCTAGGATGACTTCTTATTGATTTCCAATAGGTATTAATTTGGATGATGTGTGCGGGAAATATAATTAAAGCTATTATTTACGAGGTCATTATAAAACCGTAGCCTTCTTGAAACTACAAAACATATCGATATTAAATAACTTCCTTTAGTCACAAACTTGGCAATGATACTCCAGCTTTACCATTGCAATTTCAACTCAAAACCGATCTCGATAGGGTTAGTTATTAAACAGCAGTGGTTGCTTGCATTCATGCAGTATCGTCCTAATGAGGTGCTTTCGTATAAACTAGAAGTACACTTAAAGCTTTATATTCTGTAATTCCTTTTTTGTTGGGAACTCCGGATTCAGTTAGAGGAGTTTAATTTAACGCGTAGTTTTATTCTCAAAGTGATTTGGTACATTATTTCTGTGTGGGAAAAGGGTAAAAGAAAATGTCTAGTTATTTAGCTAGCTTTTGTTACAATTTATTTCCAGAACATGGTACATAAGCTAATGGACTAACTGAAAGGTGCTGTGTTTGAATCCCAGCCGTTGCCGTTTCACCATGAACTGACTTCTAGCGTTAGTAAATGATATTATAGTGTTACGTTGTTTTTTTTGTACCTACCAAGGGTTGATATAACACAGCGTCGTTACTAATAATTAAAGTAGCATTTACCTAAAAAACATAAGTAGCATTGTGGGGTTTCCGAGTATTATAATCCATTGTAGTTTGTACAATTGACTTTGGCCTGCATTTGATTGAAGGACTCATTCCTTCAACTGTATTTCGTCACTGGAATGTTTGGTTAACACTTTCTTACAATAAATCACTTTTATAAACCTATTAAACAAGTTTGCACAATAAATTAGATCAAATATTGTAATCAAGTGGTCTGTTTACATTCGAAATGTCACTCAGTCGAACGTCAGTTTTGACAGTTAAAGGCATAGATTAATATAGTTGAGGGCGACATCAGAGGGACAATTCTCGTAATTTTAAGACCGTTCACAGTCTGATCTCAGTCTCAATCTGTCAAAAACGTTTAAAATTACGAGAATACGCCTTCAGAAGGCTAATTCTCGTAATTTTAAACGTTCAAAATCTAGTCGCAGTCTCATCTCAGCGACAAACAAATATCAAAAACTTGTCAAAATGTAGGGAAATTAGAAGTATTTTTGAACGACCCTCTGATGGTCACCAATACACAGTTGTAGTTTAATCGATATTTTAACAAAAATTTATTTTAACCATCGAAATAATATCGTATGGCGCAATCCCTAATAATTTTCAGCATTCAATAAACATAATAAACTAAATAACCGAATACGGAAGTGAAGTTATTTCTTCTATATAGACTTCTTTCTAGAAACTTCGTTGTCTAATGAATCCTTTGCCGAGTGAATATTTTGGGAGAAATACTCCAATCAGGACAAATTTCGATGTTGGGAATCACAAATAATTTGTTTGTTGTGGTCTGGATCATAAAGATTCTTATTGTTTCAGCATTTGAACGTCACGTTGGACAGTGGTTAGTGATTTTCAAGAATTAAGTGTTGGTGTAGTGTTTGATCTTATAATCATTTTACCTTGGAATAGGGGAGATTTGCGGAATGCGCCGTCTAGTTCCGGTTTGTGATCGATGACAGGAAGATCGAATGATGTTGGCGTCTATTGATGACGCTTGAGTGGCAATAAAATCAATCTTATTCAATGTTTTAAAAGGTAAGGATTTTGTTGTAATGGCGTCAGAAAGTGGTCTGGGAGCCCTTCACTTGTCGTGACCCATGGATATTTATTTCAGGTTTCCGAACTGCGCAAACGCAGGCAACTTTCCAGCCAGCTTGAAGTCAAGGATTTCTCGCTAAATCAACCGTGACTGTTTCGCCCGCTGACTATTTGCCCTAGATTCCTCAGTGCCAACTTCGGTATTAAATTATTGTTCAAAGCCCTTGTTGTGGAGTTGATGAACGTCACGTGGGTAATTCTTATTCCTATTTGAAGGCCATGTTAACCGGCTAATTTTTTGGCGTGTGTCTCTTTCTGCTGAAATTTTAGCTGGCTGACAATATTAAGATATGGCTATAGACACCTACCTAATTTGTTAATGATAAGGTAAATTAGTTCTTTAAGGTTCACCGTTTATTGCTTTAGATTTATTTTTATAAATATACGGTGTTTGAGATAGTTTGTTGTTGTGGCTGTCTTAAACTTAAAGTAAAAAGTTAAGTTAAAGAATTTATTCTAGAAGGTTTATGTGTATAATAAATACATTGATATTAAAATCATATAATAAAGAAATCTCGATATTTGTCAAGTCGTTAAAAGTGTGCGAAGCAGGGGCGGATCGCTAGTTAAATCATTTATTTAAATTCCACCGGATGAGATAGTAGCTAAACTTTACAGTCCGATACATCGTTACAAATAACAGCCCATAATAATCTCTGTGCAAAACTATACCGGTAACCAAAACTATACCGGTAACCAATAATTTGATTATCAAATAGTGCTGACAAAATGTTTCCGACCGATTCAATGAAGGTTATTGGGCCCCTGACCACAACCCGAACCGATAATATTATATCAATGATAATATTATTATCATAAAATATTGTCCTGCATTCGTTTGCTATTTGTTCATGACACGTTTTTGTAAATTCTACGGAACAAAAAAAAAGATAAATTGTGTAATCCCCAAGTAAGTTGTAAATACCCTGGGATTTCTTCTTAATCCTTGTGAATCTTGGCGCCTTGCCGGGGTTAAAATATTTAAACACACTGATTGTGTGCTCAGTAAGTGATAATAATATGAGGAATTTACAGATTTATTCAGAATCACTGAAAAGAACGAATTTTTGTAACATTTGAGAAGTATTAGCTACTGTTTCCTTATAACTGTTGTCTCTTAAATTTCGTTTTATTCATGTATACAAACAAAACATTTGTTGACAGAATAACCACGTTTTTTCTAAAATAATTTTCTATCCCAATGTTCTTTCCAATCCCACGTCATTCTTCTGAAGGTTTTAAGGTCGCTTAATCAATATTCCACAACAATGATGACACTGACAGCTCTTGAACGTGGTTAAGATATGCTGTTCAGCATCCTACTTGCCTAAAAGACTAACAATCACAATCTGAATCATTTTGAAGGATAATTTGCAAATCCATTGCTTCAGATGTTCGAAAATTTGTTTTGCTCAACAACGTAAATAACGCAATCTGAATGTCGTTGAGCTGTCAAAAAGGAAGTATTTCCTACTGCTAGTGTTACGCAATAACCCCGCAGTTTATTGGTGAAATGCGCCCTACATAATGTGTCAGTGTCAATGGCCTATGTTCGTTGCCTTGAAACAATTGTGCGTGAGGAGACTAAGTAAAATTCAAGGTCTCATAATTTATTTATTAGCTTTATTTTATCCCTTACATGTAGTTTTGTGTTGTGTAGGTACTTATTTATTTATTTGTTAGTAATTTTAGTTTGTACTTAAAGAAGGTTGATATTGTTTGATGTAAGGGCCGCCTTTTGCGGTGAGAGCCTCCTCCAAACCGTTCCAGATGGCTCTATCCTTTGCCCGTTTGGGCCAATAGTTTCCGGCTATTTGCGATGTCGTTACTCCATCTTGTAAAAGGTCTACCCTTCCTTCTTTTTTTATATATTGGGTATCAATTTGAAACTATTTGTGACCATCTTTCATCCATAGCTCTCTGAATATGACCTGACCATTTCCATGTCAGTGTCAGAACCTGTGTGACCGAATCTCTCGCCTTTATTCTTTTTCTTAACAGTGAACTTTCTTTCAATTTGATGTTCATGTAGTTCCGTTCTATTCCTTTTTGACACCTTCATATTTTATTTAAGAGTGGTTTTTTGAGAGACCACGTCTGGCATGCGTAGGTAAGAGCCGGCGTCAGGCAGATGTTCATCGCTTTCGTTTTCAGTTTTGTGTGTATGAGACCTTTGAAAATTTATTTCATAGCCCATTTGTTCCACGTATTAAATAAATAAATAAATAAATTTTTCACTCTGCGATCGATTTATTTTTCTGTACTACTTTATTGAGATTAGATGTCCAAGGTAAATGTAGTCTGCGACGTATCCTAAGGTGTAGACTGTATGGATGTAGGTATTTCTTCAGGATTGGTCATAATTTTCATTTTGTCCCAGTTGATTTGTAGCCCAACGGTCTCGCTGTGATGACTAAGGGTCTCTATCACAATGTCTGTACGGTTTTTCCGACAGCAGTACTATGTCATCCGGAAACCGGTGTGAGAGGCACTTGCGAGAGGTCTCATGATTTAAATTGTAATGTAACTAAACACCAGCTAAACTAAGCTACAAGATCAAAAGGTGAAAGTTGCCGAGAAGCTGTGAATGAGATCATGATAATATTGTAAATAAAACTTCTCTGGCTCTCTCGCGCGCTACAACTGAACTAGATCCTGCGATGCAATTCATGGCAGACAGCGGACCAGCAAAAAGTAAAATACATACAGTGGCCTCCATAAGCTAGTTGACATTTTTCAACTTCAGCGTTGACACACCATGCACATTAGTATTTAAAATTCTAGAGATCTAAATGTTTGAACTGCTATAAAGTTTTTATTGACTCATTCAACCCGGTAAGACCTGATTATTTTAAATCATAATGTGACTTCACAGCTGTAGTGGACAAATGTCAACTAACTTTTGGACGCCACTGTATGTGTATGTAGGCCCACTTCCACTACCAATCGCTTAATACATTTACTAAGAGTGTTTAAAACATAATTTTGTCTTTGTCATCTTCAAACAATTAACAGAAACTGAATGATGTTTTTAATATTCGTTTGGCGTTAAATATTTTTAGTGATTCGCGGTTTTTCCCGCGCACTGCTTAGCGCTGACCGTTCAAAATCCAACATTGTGTTTTTCGAATCTAACAGAGCGATGGGATGCGTTCTGTTGGATTCTCAATGCTCGGCTTTATACCGTTGAAAATCCAGTGCACGATAAAATCCCTCCGCGAAATTTTAACGTCCGTGTGAACGTGGACTTAGTGTTGATTTTTATTAAAATGTATTTTCAATTCCGTTTTATTGGCATACATACTATTTATTAATCATGTTTGTTTGCAAACTAGTCTAGACAGGCTTCACAGGAATGCTAAAATAAAATGTAAAATAAATGCTGTTTTGCGTATGACAAGGTCATCATTATGACGTCACTTACGTAATTAATTAGACGGCATACATTCTACTCTGAACGTTGATAATGCTTGCACGGGGTACTCTCATGTCGTAGTGATTTCGTAGCATCGTAGCCGCTCTACGAAGTCAATCCGCGTAGCACCTCTACGAGAATAACCTTAGTACTTTATGCTATTACTTGTAGGTAGCGACAAAGACCGTTAAATAAAATATGTCATATCACCGCTGTATACCCGAAGGGTCGGACACAGTTGTACTCATACCGCCACAGCCAATACTATTGCGCCAGTTATGTTTAAGTCCGATGTAATAGGGGGTGAGATTATTGCCATCAATCGGGCACTTACACAGACACTGACTTGGGAATCAAATCCAGGACCTAAACCTTAGCAGTAACGTTAGCGACCACTAGACCAACCGATGAGGCAGTCACGAAACATTACTTTAAGATTAGTTCATGCCTTGGTTACACTATTTGGCTAATATTACTTAGCATGCAGTACTCATATTGAGACGAGGGAGTGGAGGGTATTTTAATTCGGGAAATATTTAATTGATCCTCTAAAAACTAATTAATCTTCTAATGAAGATCTCCTTTTTTGGATCCTCAAATAAATTTCTGGTCTTCTAATGACGATCGTTTGAGCCTTTTTTGAACTTTTCGGCCTGTTTTCCAAGTTGGTCGCAGTAGCTAAGCTAGGGCAACCCCGACCAAATGGGTTAGGTTTGGAATTATTTTGTGTTCGATTAAAAAGTTTTGATTTCCAAGTTTGAAATGAAAGTTCGACCGACATCTGTGACTTAGACCGCGCTGTCCATTTGCATAAGACTTCCCGACGATGCTTTTAGTGCGAAACTAACTCGAACTGCGACTGTGTTTGTGCATACGTCTGAAGCCGTAATCACATTAAAACATGTACTGCACACATGCACAGTTTTTGTGTGCACCGTGCATATTTCATGCATTTAGACACAGACATAAATAAAGCTGTTAATTGGTATATGTGTGTTTGCAGGATGCAATTTATATTTCAGCGGAAGTGTCTATGAAGTTTGACAGTGTTTTGGATGAATTAACACCTGCTTGTTGTTCTGTAGCGTTTTGAAAACTAAACGGGCTGGTTATTCAGGGTAACTTGGATGCTGCAGAATTACTGAGTCATAATTTTTTTTTAATTTTGACGGCACGGTTGGCGCAGTGGTTAAGCGATTGACTGCTGCGCTGCGTGACGCGGGTTCGATTCCCGCACGGAACAAATATTTGTATGACCTTCATGTATTTGTTCCGAGTCTGGGTGTTTTTCTATCTATAATATGTATGTATTTACAAAAAAAAAAATGTATATAAGTAGTTTATCAGCCATCTTGTTACCATAACACAAGCATTAGGTTGCTTAGCTTGGGACTAGATGGCGCTGTGTGAAATGTCCAGGGATATTATTATATTATTATTATTATAATAATATTGCTCGTAAAAAAGCGTAAACATAAAAATATTCTGGTAACATACAAATAATTCTTTTGACAACCACAGTTTTCCTTGTTTAAATTACGTGAAAACCAGAACCCCCTATAATAGAATCAGATTAAAAAACATAAACATTTTAATTTCCCGGTATTAGGCGCGATTTAAGAATCGCGTCTAATCTCGTCACGTCCGCGGCCGCTAACAGCATCATTAGCAGGATTTGTACCAAATGACGGATTTACAGAGTTAAGGCGCACAGAATTTAATATGCAAATGTTTTCAAATCTTTTAATGAAAGTCTCAATATTTTTTCGGGGATTTTAAACAAACATAAAATCACGGCTTGTCCCCCGGAAGGGTTGGGCAAAGGTGTACATAGTATTGATAGTGTAAGACTTTATGGCTGATTTTATGGTTTGTGTGTCCCAAAAATTACGTAATTTATATGCACTGTTTTTATAGTTCACGGAATCATTAAATTGGCACACTAGAAGCGGGTTACGTAATGAAATGCCAGCATTGAAATCTTATTGAAATTCACCTTTTTAATTAAAAAATGTTTAGTTAAGTAAAGGTCGCCATTTACTCAAGTAGGTAAACATTTTCAAACATTTTATTGAAAACATTGTCTTCAAAGAGGAGGTTTAAAAAACTATTGAAGAAACTTGAAAATTCACAAAAATTACATAGGAGTTCCACCCATAAACATGGAGGTCCCGTTGCTTCAATGCACTGCGATATTTAGATATAACCTAGACTGCAGGCTTACTAAGACTGACTGATCCAACCCAAGCCTGTTTGAAAAGTTGAACTAACTGTGCAAATACAGCCAATCGAATGAACAATCTGGCTTAATAGCTCTGTAGTATGTACCCAGCGTACATACTACAGAGCTATTAAGCCAGATTGTACTAACTAACATCCCATTACAAACCTACCTCAACACGTTTATATTAAACCTCAGAAATTTAATAACATCTCCCTTATTGATATTAATGGTATTCCAAGATTTACGCACAATCACAGGATATTAAACGTTTATAAACGTTGATAATACACAGCGGGGTACCGTGGCGCCCATTAAGCCTGATAGCTTTTGTTTTGCGTCAGATTAATAAATCAAGACCCGCCCTTGCCATCCGGGCAAAAAATGTAGCAATATACACAGCTCGAATGTTGCTGCATGATAATTACTTTTCCTGAGTAATATGGAATACATGTGATTGGTTTTATCAGTAGGGCAACACTGGAACAAGGAACAGTGGGAAGCAGTTTGACGACACGGTTGGCGCAGTGGTTAAGCGATTGACTGCTGCGCTGCGTGTCGCGGGTTCGATTCCCGCACGGAACAAATATTTGTATGACCTACATGTATTTGTTCTGAGTCTGGGTGTTTTTCTATGTATAATATGTATGTATTTACAAAAAAAAATGTATATAAGTAGTTTATCAGCCATCTTCTTACCATAACACAAGCATTAGGTTGCTTAGCTTAGGACTAGATGGCGCTGTGTGAAATGTCCAGGGATAGTAGTTATAGGGTAGACCTTTGCTCAGCAGTTAATAATGTTCCGAGTAGCCGAATTCTAGGCCCAGTCCATTTAGATTGCTATCGACACACTAGCAAGAAGAACAATAATGTTCCCATTGCTGGGACACAGGCCTCCTCTCTTCTACCAGAGTGGGCTAGAACCTACCGCGCGGGCCCAGAGCGGATTGGTAGATGCCACATGTCTTCGAAGTTTTAGTTTTGAGAGCCTTTTAAATGGCAAATGGCAACTAACATAAAGTAAAGCGCCTGCTAAAAAACCCACCAATTACAATTCGTAAATTGGGGCCGTTCCCACTGGGTCCGCACTGCTCTGGTCAGGGCATACACCATCATAATTTATGGTACATTATTTGTCCAACGTCTTAATGTTGAATGGCTGTCAATAATCGTAACTTAACAGTTTCCCCTTAAAAAAAAACGGGTTGCACTCCGGGAGTGCCGGCAGAAGTGAAAACTTGAATATTACGTTTTGCATTTTTGATATTTTGGAATGCGGTCTACTCTCCCTCCGTCTTACGAATTTTCGATCAGGTCACGTTTTCTGACGCGAGCTCAGTCTTACGAATTATCGATCAGGTCACGTGTCCTGACGCGAGCTCCGTCTTACGAATTTTCGATCAGGTCACGTGTCCTGACGCGAGTTTAACATTTTTACCCATCACAATAAAACGTAACACACAGCTCACTTTTGGTAAATAAATCGGTGACCGCAAGTGCAGCTGCGTTTTTATTATTAGAAAACAAGGAAATCGAATGCGGTCTATCCATATCTTGTATTCCAGTTTCCTTATTTGTTACAAAAAGCTTCTTAAAATATCCATAAACCTCTAAAAGAAAATAACGCTCCAGATTAATAGAAAATCACCATAAAATACCCAAGTTTCATAACACAAAACCCAGTCACAACTCAACTACATGCATTATGTTCGCCGCACACTTCCTCGGAGTTAAGAACTACAAAGTTATGAGTATTTATTAGCGGAACATGGGGGAAAAAAGGATCTTCTCCACAATAAGGAACAGGTCAAGTAACATCGTAAAGTATCATTTGCATGTTTTCATTCGTACCTAGTAGTTTCTGATTAGTTTCAAGTATTATGAAAATAAGATTTTTCCACACTGAGGAAGACGGAAGCAAGTGGGGAAGTTTTAAAACACTTTGATGCAGAAACAGTACCCGTTTGTTTTTTCTTTTTGTATACAGGGTGGCTGGGTGACATTTTTGTATACAGGGTGGCTAGGTGACATTTTTGTATACAGGGTGGCTAGGTGACATTTTTGTATACAGGGTGGCTGGGTGATATTTTTCGTCGGTTATTTAAGAAACTGCTGTTTCGTGAAAGAAAGAAAGAAGAAAGAAAGACTCTTACCGGCTAAAACCACCGCGGTGTTCCACCACGCGGTCAAAATGTATGGAAAACCTAATTTACTTTTAATAGCTGACGAAAAATTTCAACTCACGGGTTTTCCAGAATCATGTACTGAATCCATGGTAACAGGTTGTGCGTCGATGTCGTCGATGTCGCTGCCACCCTGTATATTTTTGCAATGCTTTTCAGTTAAGAATAAGCTACTTATCTTTAGAACATTCTTTGGTTTCCTTCCTCTTACACCACTAAAGAAGAAAACCTACCTACTTCAGTGAAGTAAAAGGAAGGTTTAGCTGTTCTTCACTATAATTTTCTTCAACATCTCAATCTTATTCCCCATCACATTAACAAATTATAAACTAAATTATAAAAATTAAAACAAAACCTCTCCTTTTTATGTTCGTCTGCAAGTTAACTCAAACAGCAGTCTCTTGAAGAGCACCTCGTAATTAAGGAGACGTTCTCCGTCCGTCGTGTCGACCACCGTGGCTCAGCGCGCCACATTCATAACTTTACCTGGAGTTAATTACACTCAGGTACGTGTTTTATAAGTTTTCTTTTAATGATGTTAAAGTTGGTATCGTCTAAAAGTTGTGTTCTGCATAGTACGGTTTTTGTAAAAGATAGGAATCATCTTTTACAAAAAAATTCAATGATCACCAAGTCATCTGTCAAACGAGTTGATTCTGGCAATATTTTCTGAAAACTTCCTGAAGACAGCGGGAATGCTTCCCTGTGGGAAAATCGATAAATAAGCCTGTACAGTAGTGGACTACATTACGGTTTATATTTAGATTAGAAATCAAAATCACTAAAAACATGTAAAGAATTCTCAGTTCATTTTATGATGCAATTTTCCACGAATATTTTACAACGTTTACCACCAAAATTGCAGTAATTTTCTCGTATAACAGCAAAACAACCAAAATAATAAAACTGAAACATATTCCAAAAATGTATTACATTCGAGAACACTGAAAAGCCTATAATTACGACGGTTGTTTGCCAAAGTATATGCAGAGTTATGCACGGCCACTTGCTACAACATTACTAGAGCCTCAGTAAAACGTTGGCTTTGCTAAAAATTAGGCGCACTATTTTACAAAATTGCCTGTCGGCTATGCATCACCGGAACTCGCTTGCCTAAACTAGCTATAAAATTAAGGCTGGATACAGTACAAGGTTATAAGCGACCGCGATTTAATGGCAGTGCATTGGGCACACGAGTTTTCTGTGAAAAAAATAACTGGCTAGCTATTACGGTTAGTTTCTTTGTGTGAGCACTATGTACTTTCTATAAAGCTACCATTTACTGGGTGCGTCTTTCATTGACTTGATGTGCCCTGACGGCTGTGAGTATGTCATGCTCACTCTAATGTCTCGCTGGTGGTGGCGTGTGTGTTGCATCATTAAGTTCCCTCCAAAATGGTTGAGCTGAATGGTGCTGATCCATACGTCATGTTCGTGAACGGGCGCCGTCAGTAGGGACTGGTCATCTCTTAGCTGCCACGGCTTATTTTAATTTTTACTTTCTGAATTGTTTTTATGTTTTCTATAACGGACGCTTTTAACGTGCACGTATTTCTACATCGTTCTCACATGGTTAATTTCAACACGAATGATGTAATCAAATATTTTGTAACAATTTTATGATTTAAAAGAGTGTCCATGGAGTTTCTTGCCCGTTCTTCTCCATAGGTACCTACGCTTTGGAATGGGCAACTAGCTTCATCTTTCTGACTGACCGACCCTTTGACAATTCAAAAGTGCCTGTAATTGCTTTAGTTGAATTAAATGATTTGAGTTTGAATTTAAGAGAGACAGCCTCCTGACAGACTTCGTAGTGACAGACGTTATAGGATCTTTTTGTCACTTCAGTCAGGCTTGCAAGCTTTTGGGTTAGTAACCCTAAAACTAAATGATATTGTCATGAATGTTTTTGTTTCATCCCTTTTGCAAAGTAATAAATTATATTTTGATTTGATTTTTTTAACTCATTTACTTTCCTGCTTAGGTACTGTATCCTGGTGTCCTAATAAAGCTATAAAGAATGAACTCACCTATCGTAAGTGCTTATTATCAAGTCAGTGCAGCTTCCCGCTTCAGCTTCAGCCACAAGCCGCGCGCGACCGGTCAGTGCGCGTCCAACGATACGTTCTGCCATCACGCTGCCACCGCGCACCTCCGTTACATAACTGCGCTAACATAAAACCACCGAACGCCTTCGGACACGAAATTATGGCAAACATTGTAAACTACTAAATTGTGCTCTTTTCTTTGTAGTAACTGCACCGGTAAAGTTGCATAATAAAAACGCTTGTGGCGGAACTTTGGAGCAGCTTTTTTTAAAGTGTTTAGGAACTTCAACTTATCAAAAAACGTAGCGCTTTCAAGATAATGTCAACATTAATTGGTCGAGCTCACCGCCGACATTGTTCACAAACTATGTAAGGTTTCTAAGTATTAGAAACTATGGAACGCAGGCGCCCGCCGGTTGGAATCGGCTGTCAATAGTGTCAGAACAGATAATAAAAAACCTAAATAATATTTGAATATTGCAATATTATTACAATTAAAACAATGCCCGTAGTGACGATTACTATCTACCATCTAATTAGTACTGGTTCGCATGCATCTCTACTGGATGGCGTTGCTATTATCACTTTTGTGAGTGAAATATGTTTTATTGTACCCACATTGTTTTAATTAGGTACTTAATCTTGAATATACCTTAGTTTGTTATTCGTGAATTTCATTTATCTCTCCGTAGAAAGTTAGTATTTTGGTCAAAAACAGGCAAACAGTACAACTTCTGTTGAGAGATTAACATAAGAGAAGACTAAAACAATGGTGCGAGTATACAGGGAGGCGAGGATGTCGACGCGCAAACTGTTAACATGGATTCAGTACACGATTTTGGACTCCCCTGCGTTGAATTTTTTGCCGGTTAAAAAAACAAAATAGCTTTTTCAATGCGGTCAAAATATATTTATGCAATGGAATCGTTATTTTTATTTTTAATAACCAAATGATTAAAAAAAAGTAAGCTACTATTCCAATTTAGGTAGGTATTATAACCAAAACACATTATTTTCCATACATGACATAACACACGCAACATACAAAAGAGCTATTCCCCCGTTAACATCGTTTACTCCATCACTCCAGCGTAATAAAACTCGTTACTCACGCATATTCAACTACCCACATAAACAGCGACACTTCAGTCGCAAAACTAACACAACTCCCAAATTGTATTCAAAGAAAGCCGTGCCCGAGATATTAACGATCTTCTACCATCGGTAATCCTTCCTTTAGCTAACGGGAATAATATTCTTTGGTATACAAACTTAGGTTTACCTCTCCACTCACATTTATCACAAGGCAGTAAGGCACAATTTCTTGATTTTGGAGTGTGAAAGTAAGGTTGTATATTTTTTACGAGTAGTACCGTTTACATATGTCTTGGCGAATTGGCATCGTAAAAAGCCTACAGTGGGTACAGCACGGATTCATAATAAAACCTTGAATGTACGCCGAATGAGAATGTAGATGGATCCTGTACGTTTTATGTCTATCAAAAGACTGAATTTTAACAGCTCTAAAGAGAAAATGTGAAACATGAATTACTTTTCAACGTTTAACTGAGTAAATACAGGTTTTATTTGGTGGAGCAGCGCTTTTAATAAAAGGGCTCGTCTGTAGGGACTTTTATGTTCCGTGAACCGAGATTTATAAGTTTTTTTATGTTCTCATAGTGACGAAATTGTTAGGCTGTCGTCATATGTCAGTGAAAGTGATGACTTCTTAAAGGGGCTTTCATTTCAAATATTCATTTAATATGTAACCGTACTTTATTTACTATGCTCCATCTAATATTGAGCTCAAGGTATATAAAATGTACTTCCAGTTTCTAAACTAATTAAGGGATGTCAAGGAAGGGGGTTGTGGAGTTGTTAATGATCGCACTCAAGTTGTAAGAAACACACGGGTCTGTGTGTTATTTTTCTTTTGTATTTTTGTTTAGTTTTAGTACAAAAACAGGTCGCACAATAAATAGAATTAAGGGCTGATTTTACCAACGCCAGATAATGTTATCCGAGGAATAATTTTGAATTTTTGACAGTTATTTCATATAAAAACTGTCAGAAGTCAATTTTATTCCATGAATAAAAATAATGTCAGATGACAAAATAATCTATTGAAACAACTAAAAACTTCATAAGGTAAATGTTCTAACGCAATCCACTAACAGGACGTCATAGGTGTCAAAGTAACGCCGGCCTTTACTTTTTGCCCATGTCATACCAACATTACGAAGTTTTACACTGTTATAAAGTGCTCCTATTTATTTAAAGCCACAACACAGTCCAACTTTATTTTTGACTGACGACGAGGCCGGGCTATTAAAAAAATAACATTTCACGTCTAGCGGACTAGCCAGTATTTTGTTAAAAGTCTAGTAATTACGAAAGAGCTTACAACGAAATTGTTTCAGTTTTTAATTTGCAACAACAATTACTACATTTTTATTACGATGTAGATCGACAGGGTTTTTGATAGCTCGTATATTTTTATACCCTTCAGGACTGAGGTAGATTTTGTCTGACTTTGATATATTTTTGGTTATATATCCATGACAAGGCTGAGTCATTGGCTGTGATGCAGTTTTGTGATACAAAATGCTAATTTCATATTCATTTTTAAAATTTGAATTTGCTCTGAGTTACACATATCACAGCGATTTAGTAGCCAAAAAGTAATATAAAAAAGTCGATCTAACTTTAATTGTTTGGCATGATCCTAAATTTAGCTATCATGTATAATATTATAATCAGCTTCAGACAAGTTGCAAGATAATTTATTTGTCCATGTATCATCTGTAGTGATGCCTCGTGTTTCTATACTCGAACTAGAGACGAGAGGTTGCAAAAAGACCGACTAGTCGGCCAGGCCATTGCTTCGGTGGGGTTCGGGTTCGAGTTCGATTTAACCCTAGTTGGGGGCGCCTAAAAAGTTACGTAGACGGTCGCGTGGGGTGAGAGACACCCCAAATTTAATCATGTTATAAATACATAAAATACGAAATATATGCTGAATAATTTTTCTTTTGATTAGCATATATTTTTTTAAATATTAATTAACTTTTACACATATTTTAAACGTAAACAAACAAACAGTATCTTTGATACAAGAACATAGATATATACTAGGTTTGTTCCTCATATGTTTAGCAGATAACAATCATGGTGGCCATTACACATAATATGTCTTTGACATTTTGAACAAGTAGCCTGGGTTTTTCTGTTTTAAACCTTCAAAGATGCACTGGGGTATGTCACACGCCATTCGACCAATTTAGGGTTAAAAAGGAAACTGTGAGTCTAAAATATATCATAAACAATATGTATGTGTACGTAATTGTAGGTAGACGCTCTCGTTTAGATCAATTATTAATTTCCAAAGGAAGAGTTCCTATTCCTTAATTATATTACAAAAACTGCAAGGCTGATATTATACCTAATAAAAAATATGAACAATAAAATTTACGATTTCATTTTAATCACCCGTTTTCAAGCACAGAAATATACTAGTTTGCAACTTGTCGCCATCTACTAATATGGCTGGATGGCCGGCTTTCCCGAATAGTCGAGGTCCGGGGTCCGGGGGATGTCAGTCGGTTCATCTAATCCGAATCTAAAGCCATCGGCGAATAGGTGCGCATTCCTCTCTACATTGTAAAACAAAACAGCCAGTCAAGTTGAAATATTGCTCCTCCATAGATTACCATGGGATTAGAGCGAACAAGTGGGGTGAACACAACAATAATCAGCAGTCGTGTCAGACCTGTGCTGCCTTCGACTCCAGCCAACGTCTAATGAATATTAATGATATTATATTTGTAGAGGTCTGACTGCGGTGAGCGGGGGAAGCGGGCTTAGAGTTAAGACAATGTAACTGTTTCTGAAAGAAATTATTATTTTAATATAATTAATTAATTTAACCTGTTGTTAAAGCTGTTGTCAATATTGAAGATACTTTGGTCGCTAAAACTACCAAAAGAAAGGTTATTAAGAAAGGGTAGTGAGGTTAGCAGTAGCTTAAAGATAGCTATAAAAATTGTGATCATGAAAGAAGTACACTAAGGCCCGTATTACAGAACCTCACTCTAGACTCGAGCTTTGCTTAAAACAGTTTTTTAAGTGAGGTTCTGTAATACAGGCCTAAGTTTCTCTTTGAAGTTAGATTTAAGCAATTCAATACTTGGCATTCGTGCATAGAAAGTATAGAAACATTAATAAAGTATAGGCATTGTAATATCGTTGTTCCAAGCTTCAGCAAGTATAAAAATTGTAAAACGATTGTAAAGTTTAGGTTTCCCTTAGCCAATATACATGTAAATATGTCTAGCAAGATTAATTTGTTTGGCGAAAGAAGTAAAATAAGACACATAAATATTATTATCGCTGTCGGCAGTACTAAGTTCTAACCCTTATATTAGGTTCAGCGGAACGCCTACGCTGTGCTGAACGTTTTATATTTCTCGTATGCTATCCCGTATTATGTATCTCTGCAAGTGTAACCCTGGCCATCCGAGAAGTCTAACAACATCACTAGGTTCTGGTATGTATAATTAATCAGGTTTTCGTTTCATGTAGTAGGTGTTCTTGTTTTTATAATACGGGGAAAGAATCTTTTTAAATCTGTGTAACTGGTAGACATTTATTTCCCTATAAATGTTTGTTCTTCAGTTTTCTGCTTACTTTCATCACAATATTATGAAACATAATATAAATTGTATGTCAAAACAGGAGTCATACCATTTCCGTGATTCCTATTCAACATCGGTACAACAAAAGACTTCCTCTATTTCCATGTCACCTGTGTAAGAAACTCATACCACACATAACGTTTAGAAGGCTCACCAAACACAACACTAACACATTAGAGTTTGACATGTACACAATGATTTTTCTTCGATGTATAATTTTTTTTGAGGCTGACCATACTTTCCTAGTGTTTATTGATAGCGCGTAAACTCGTTTGAAAATAAAAACCTGAATCTCATTGTACACCACATAAAAAATATCAAATATATTTAGAACTTGATCACACCACTCCCTCAGCACTTCATCTCATTTAATTTTGTATCGAGTGAACCTCCTGCAGTCTTATCTGTTGCTGGCCACTCAGTCAGCACGGAAATGAGTAGGTCGCGTCCACCACGGATATTGACTCGTCCTCTCAGCGCCGGTTGAACGGGATCTGATGCTGCAGCTCCACAGCTGTGGAGATGAAGTTTCACGTTATTTGTAATGTGAAGGAAATGGGGGGACGATTGGCTATTGTTTTATGTGGGAAATGGGTGACACTTACTTAGTTGTTTTTGTAAAAACACTACTTGCCTTATCTATATAGTAGGATGTACATCCTGCACAATATTTTGTTTCACTTACACCGCCTAAGGTAAACACTGATCATGTGTTTACCTTTGTGTTTTATTGTGTAAACATTGTCCAGTGTTTAAACCAAACTTTCTTTTCTCGCAATTCAGCCTACAGTTCACTAACAGACAGTCAAGGAAACTGTTTAAAAAAAATTGGATATAATTTTTCAAACCAATTGTGCATTTAATGTTACTTAAACCTGCACCTTAATTGCGTAACACACAATCAATCGGAATCGGTTTCATTTTGACAGTTCAACAACATTCATTGCGTTATTTACGTGTTGAGCAGACAAATTTTTCGAACTTATGAAGCAATGGATTAGCAATTTGCTTCAAAATGATTCATATTATGATTGATTGTGTGTTACGCAATTAGGGTGCTGTTTGTTACCACAAAATCAACGTTTCTTTCATCAAATAGTGTTTTTGATAGTAGGTAAGTATTATATTTCAGTTGTATCGAAGCTTCTCCACATACTCAGTGACAAGACTTCAGACAAATAAAAAGTAGGTACTCGTATGTACCAGACGTCAATTTGTAAGAATATTTCTTCAATATAACATCACAGGTTCGGCAAAGATAACTTATAATGATATAAGAGCGACAGATCTTGTTCAAAAGAATACGTAAACACTTATACAGAGCCCTCCTAACGTTACTCGACATCCTCTTCAGCTGTAATGAAATGACACAATGATTTCAAATTATAATTTCAAATGTTTGAACTGTACACTATAACGTTTCTATTGACTAATTGAACTACCACTAAGGAGTGGTTCCTTAGTGGTAGTTCAATTAAGATAATATCTACCTGATCAATCAAATCTGCGCGTCTTACGGACCGATAATTAACAAAAATGTTTTTTTCCTGACGACGACTTCATAAATTAGTATCGCGCAGGCGACGTGCGTGCAGGCGTCGTGCGTGCAGGCGTCGTGCGTGCAGTTGTCGTGCGTGCAGGCGTCGTGTGTGCAGGCGTCGTGCGTGCAGGCGTCGTGCGTGCAGGCGTCGTGCGTGCAGGCGTCGTGCGTGCAGGCGTCGTGTGTACACCACACTGTACACAACGTACCTAAAGTTGTTGCTTACTTAACATTTTTGTTTTAGTTTTGTAATGGTTATAATTTATGTACTTATTCGTTTTTACACATGAATACAAATACATATTTTTCTTTATTTTATTTATAGCACACACTATGTCCAGCTAGAATATCGCTTAATTAAGCGGAAAGTTAGACTTACCCGCTATAATGTGTCACATGGTGGGACCATGGTGGGACGTCATTACGTCATTCGATGGGTAGTTGCTGAAAATCAGCGCTGTTGACGATAGGTTCGTCCGAAGTCACAGCATTTTTGCTGAGCAACGACCTGTTCTTGCGCAGATGCGACGCACGGCTTAATTGTTGTTTGTTTTGTTACAAAAGTAGTTATACTAAACTAGTTATTTCGCCACTCTGCAATTGGCATTTTTGTTTTTGTTGTTTGATTATTTTTTTATTGTTATTGTTTTGTGGCCATCTGCCAATATCGTCTATCTATCTATTTTTCTCTATGGCAATGGTGCCGATGTCGACAATTCTGCCAATGTCAGATGTGATATGAGAAAACGTGTGGAGAAAACAAAAAACAAAATGAGAAAAAAAAAAAAAACCCTAAAGTTCTAAATCCATTAATACAAAATTGAATTTAATGTGAAACTTGTTGACGGGTGTGAGAAGGTACATTGAAAATAAAAAAAATATGGTTAGTTATATTATTACATAAATGAATATAGATGATCAGGATCACACAAAAATCATCATAATTTGATGTCATTGACACGAATAAAAAACATCAAAGCCTGAAAGAGCTTTGGGGAAGAATGTGTTAGTAGGGATGGAAAGTTAGTTGGGACAGGGATCTTTAATTTAGGGAGATGACTATATAAGTCATGGGCTGGGTTATTATTGGAGCAGTTAAAGAAGATGTGCTCCAAAGTACCTTCATCCAGCCCACATTCGCAGAGCGATGTATCTCTGACCCGGATTTTGTGAAGGAATACCGGGGAACAACAATGGCCTATGCGGAGGCGGGAGATGGTAGAGATTACCTTCTTTGACGTTTTTTTATAAGGGTAAAACCAAGGCTTGGGAGTAACGTTAGGCTGTATTGCGTGATAAAAAGCACCTTTCTGCTTACTCGAATTTTGCCACTGTACTTGCCATGAGGTTAGCAAGCTCTTTTTTGGAAGGCTCAGCAAATCGTAGCCGGGACATTTAAAGTGTTTAAGATCAGCAGCTTGAGACGTAACAGCATCCTTAGCAAGAGCATCCACATATTCGTTTCCTCTTATGCCACAATGACTTGGAATCCAAACCAGGTGAACGGTTTTGTGATTCTTGGCACAAGAGAAAAGAGACTTTTTAATTTGGAGAACAATTGGACTGTGCAGTTTACTCTTGAAAGGATTCTGCTCCAAAGCTTGCAAGCAACTAAGTGAGTCCGTAAAGATGACACCAAAATCTATGCTATGGGCTTCTATAAATAGGCAAGCTTCTAATATGGCCACGCACTCACCCGTAAACACAGATGATTGCATAGGGCATTTGAACTTTAACACAATTTTGGAGTTTTGGTAGTATACCGCAGCACCAGTGCAACTTAAGTCTGATAATTTAGAGGCGTCCGTGAAAAATCTTTGAAAGTTGTACCATCGCTCACCAACCGCCGCATTGAAAATAGAGTCAGCCGAAGGAGAGTTTTTAGATATGCCAATATTGTAGAAAATATCAGGTTTAAAACATAAAATTTCATAATCAAAACTGTAAATGGGGAGTTTCGGAAACTGAATAACAGGGGAATCTAAATTTTGATAAAAACGGAAGGATTTTAAAAACAAAGGGACTTCTTTATGGTTCCAGTAATTGGAACTTTGACATGCAACATCCAAGTCATCCACTCTTTGAGCAAGAGGGTGGGAGGATTTGGTAATGACTCTGGCCCAAAATCTCGATGCGAGATACTGCCTTCTCAGTGCCAACGGTGGTTCTGCACACTCTACTTGCAATGCGTTAATTGGAGAGGACTTCATACAACCCGATATGATCCGTAGGCACTTAGCCTGAATTCTGTCTAACCTTGCCAAAGCACCTTTATTGCAGGGAATTAAAAGAAAAGATCCGTAGTCCAGAACACTCCGGATTAGGGCATCGTATACCAGTTTCATGGAATAGGGATGAGCGCCCCACCAGACACCGGCAAGTACTTTTAGTACGGGTATGGTTCTCTCACATCTATTAACTAAATAATTTAGATGGTGTAACCCACTCAATTTGGGATCTAAAAAAACGCCTAAAAATTTTACTTTTGAAGAGACTGGTACACAATGCCCTTGAATGCTTATTGAAATTTGTGGTATTAGCCTCCTGCGAGAAAACACAACTACAGTACTTTTTGGGGTAGACAAACTCAGACCGTGGGAATTTAACCATTGGTTCAGAGAGTCCAGGGATACGCAGAGAGATGTAGCAGCGTCGCTAATTGAGCTATTGGTGGTATATAAAGCCAAGTCGTCAGCATACTGAAGAATTTGACAGTCGTTATTGAGGCATGAACCTATGTCTGCTGTATATAAATTGTACAGTAAAGGGCTAAGCACAGAACCTTGTGGTAGGCCCTTCCATGACATCCTGGCGTCAAATTCTTCCCCTGGGACTCTCAAAACCAAAGACCTAGACATGAGTAAACTACAGATGCACTGTACCATTCTTTCCGGTAAACTCAGCTGTTGCAATTTTTGCCTGAGAATGGGAAGAAGGACGTTATCATAAGCAGAGGAAATGTCCAAGAAGGTAGCGACTACAGATTCATTTTTAGAAAACGATGAGCGTATATCTGATACCAAAACTCCAACACTATCCATAGTACTGAGTCCCTTTCTAAAGCCAAATTGAGACTTAGGAAGTAAGTCTCTGGATTCTACTATAAATTCTAGTCGGTTCTTTATTAAGTGTTCAAAAATTTTGGCAAGGACTGATGACAAAGCGATTGGTCTGAAGCTGTTTGGGTCATCAGTGTGTTTACCAGGTTTCAAAATGGGTATGATAATTTGGGTTTTCCACTGATCGGGGACCCAGCCATTAGTGTAACAGAAATTTAAAATATCTAAAAAAAAATTTTTTGCTCTATGACCCGCGTGTGACATAAATGAATAGACAATACCGTCTATACCAGGGGCAGAGTCATGAACATGCTTTAAAACAGAGTTAAGCTCCTGCATAGAAAATGGCGCATCAAAAGGATCCTCAGAAAAAATGAGAGCCGGCTGATTATGTTCAGTTTCCGATGGTACATACGGAGGGGCCAATTTATCAAAGAACTGCTCAGCAGTCTCTCGAGGGATGGGAGAAGAAATTGAAGGGGAACATCCAGATCTAAACCGGTTGATCTTCTTCCAAACAACCGATAAAGGAGTGGATGGGGACAGAGAACCACAAAAGTTAGCCCAACCAGCGCGTTTCTTCCTTCGCAGCAATCTTCTAGATTTAGCAAGGGTCCTGTTAAACGTTATTAGATTATCGCTAATCATCTCGTCATTGTACATCCTTTCAGCATCATCCCTTTCCCTTATAGCTGATGTGCATTCCTGATCCCACCATGGTGGAGGAGGAATCTTCCCACGTGCTGAGTTTTTAACGGGAAAGCACGATTCTGCACTAGCTGTTATAGCCGAAATTAGATTATTATAACAGTTTGACACATGGAGGGGACCAAGCAAATCAAAATCACGTGAAACTTTTGGAAGTGAATCAATTTTGTCCTCCAATAATGAGGAATACTCTGCCCAACCAGGGTTAGACAAATTATACCTCAAGAGTGGAGGGCTCGACTTTTCTAGGTATGTTTTATCAACCAAGGTTATTACAATTGGATAGTGGTCGCTCCCATGTGACAAACTGGTACACTCCCAATGACACGACGCTGCGATATCCAGTGTACAAAATGTAAGGTCAACACAACTCTTATGCTGTCCAGGAAGAGACCTACGGGTTGGACAACCATTGTTTAAAATGCACAGGTTAAGGTCATCTAAGACTTCGACTAAGCCTTCCCCAAAAGAGTCGCAGCGTTCAGAACCCCACCTAAAGTGATGGCAGTTGAAGTCTCCCATAACAAGTATAGGACCGTCTATGTTTTCCAGGGTATGCTTTAAGATTGGAAGGAAACTTTGGTGAGGGTGAGCAATATAGACGGATAAGAGGGTTACACCCTCTACCCTACTAGCCACTATGCTAATATCATCGCCAATAGAAGGCAAGGATACCGCCGCAAGTTGAACACGATTGTTCACGCAGAGAGCCGACCCGCCATAGCCATCAGATCGGTCGCATCTGAGAATATTAAAGGAAGGTAAACGGAAGCTAAGACTCGGAACTAGCCAAGTCTCAGCGAGGGAACAAGCTAAAGGTTTGTATTTGTTCAGAAGGAATGTGAGCTCGTGTTTCTTATGCCATACGCTCCTCACATTCCATTGAAGAAACACAAATCGAGGCATTGTTAAGGGATGAAAGAGAGTTAATGAGTGACGTGGCAACGTTGGACGGTAATTGAGTTTTGCTGGATGAAGACATTAAAGTTAATAAGAGTTTACTAAGAAGTTCAATTATTGAAGACAAGTTTTCAGGAGGTTCTGTTAATTGACTGTTGAGAGCACAGCCATTAGGCTGAGAAGATTGAGGAGTGCTAGTGAGCTGCTGGTGAGCTGTTTTATTATAGGAGGGAGAAAGGGGAGCATGGGTCCTTGGCTTAAGAGACACAGTTTTGCGGTATGACTGGCTCTGTGATTTTGCAATGTCTGCATAGCTACGAGTAGAAATAGGAACGGTTTTACTTGCCTCGGAATATGAAATCACCTTCTCAGCCATAATAGTCTTAATAGTCTTCTGCCTGCTGTACTCCGGACAGGACCTGCTATTTGCAAAGTGACTTCCAGAGCACAACACGCAGAAAGCTTCGCTCTCAGCAATGCTGCAACCATCACCGGGGTGATCATTGCCGCACTTGCTACAACGGGGTTTGGAACGACAAAGGGATTCTACATGACCAAATCGGCAACACTTGCGGCATTGAATGGTGGGGTAGACATACTGTTCTACAGTAAGGGATGTATAAAAACAAAAGATTCTGTGTGGTAACACTTGGCCATCAAATGTGATGACACAAGTTTCTGTGGGCCTGTATTCAATTAAACCATCTTTGTTAGCTTTTCTGTTTATTCGCCTTACTTTAATAACTGGTCCGCAGCCTACTGGTACTTTTAAATAGGTTAGAATTTCCTCTTCTGAGAAGTCAGTAGGGATTCCACTTACAACACCCATACGGGTTATATTAAAGGATGGAATGACGGCTTCGTATAAATTTGTGCCTAGAATACAGTTTGAGATGAAAGCATTGGCATCCTGAGGGGATGAAAACTCCACAGATACGCGGTTTCTACCAACACGCTTCACTGTAACAATATTTGAGATGTTCTGGTTTGCCAAAAAACGGCCAAATGTAACTGGGTGTAAGGTAGTTCCAGAATTGGCTTGAGATTCCTGACGGGAAACATGGACGATGAAAGGACCTTTGTCTAATGCTGAGTACCGAACACGGCCAATATGAGATCTCGGTTGTTTGGTAGGGCGATTGGGAACATCCTCTTCATTACCAGGGCGTTTACGTATGTTAGTCTGGGAATTCTGGGATGGGAGGATTTGGGACTCCAGGTTACAGACAACATCTGCAGACTGGATTAATGGGTTGGGCGTGGGACTCGGGTTAGATGTAGAAAAGCCAGATAAGGGGGTTAGAGGGATATCATCAGGAGGGTCTGGGGGTTTGTTTTTATCCATGTTCATATTGGATAATCGTGGCCAATGTCGTTAAAAAAACAAACACTAAAAAAACCTGATAGCAGATAACAACGAGACAAACACAAACAATCACAATAACAAGTCACAATAAACACAATATCACAAAAAAACCGCAAAGATTCGAACACACGTTTACCCAAAAGCACACTGTGGCGAGAATCGAAAATGTTTTTAACTAATCGTCCGCAACCATTCGTTCACTGTCCGCAACAATGTCTAAGATAAATCGTAAACGTCACTCAATAATTGTCACTATAGATAGCACAACATAAGTTATATTAAAGCACAAAAAGTTAATTTTTTTCACAGAGAAATTAAATTTCGCGCCACGACGCCACCATCGACAATCGAGACCTGCCAATATCGTCGTCTTGTTGTATTGTCAATGTCAAATTGACAATTACTGTGAGTTGTCATTGGTCCCTGGCCTTGACATCAACCAATAGGCAAAAGTGTCAACATTATTTTTTCTACGCTCGACTATGAGTCTTTTAACTAAGTGTATCTTATGTTTTATTTTATTTTTTATTATTATTATTTTTTTATTTGTAACTGTGCGTTCTGTTTGTGCAGAATAAAATATTTTTCTTTCTTTCTTCTTTACAGGCGTCGTGCGTGCAGGCGTCGTGCGATGCTTGCATAAGAAATTGAAGTTCTCGCTTCTTTCTTTTTCTCGAACAGTTGTAAATAACTAAAAACAATGGCAATCTAGTCCGCCTTAAATAGTTCTACAAAAAAGTCCGCGACACGATATTTCTCTTTTAAAATTTACTCATTATAATAACCTTTTATGGCAATCAAATTTGTTCGAAATTAATGCATTATTTGCGAAAGTGTTTTATCAACATGATATTAATCCTTATCCAAATAAATACGTTATTCATCACAAGTATTTAATTGTGAACAAAATTGCCCTTGACATCACTTGATTTCAATCAACATCTCAGGAGATATCATAATTTTAAAATAATTCCGCAAAATCGATATCTACTTAATTTGTTTGTTTGAACGCGCTAATCTCTGGAACTGCCGATATGCCGGTCGGACTTGAAAAATTCTTTTTACATTCGATCGCCCAATTCTATAGGAAGGCGTTCGGTTATTTAACATAACGCTAGAACTCTTAGGGGCCGAGCACTTAGAAAAAAAAGTCAGAAAACGAAGTAGGTATAGCGCGGGCGGGCGATGCGATGCGACGGGGTGGGTAGGGGGGAAAAGACATTTCTCGCGGACTAAGTCGCGGGCAGAGGCTAGTAAAATATAATGACGGTTTTGAGTTCCTTTTATTTTTTTATATCATTGTCTATTTTAATAATTAGATCTTAATTAGCAGCAGCATTCTGTCTCCGCCTTAATTAAAAATGACGCATTTCAGCAAAATTAATAAAGAAAAATAAACGTAGGTAACTGGATAAAAAAGATGTCGTCTAGTGAGACTTATTTTTCTTTTCCTCAGACTCACCCTTGTTTCTTAGCGGCGTCATTGTAATTATAGTGTCAGGCTTCTATTATAACTACTTGGTGCAGAAAAAACAGATAAGTTCAGGTTGAAGGTTGCTGTGGAATACGTTGTTAAGGCACAGTTATTTTCAGTTTATTAACAAGCACTTTATTTGAGTAGTCTCATTACCTTATCCCACGTATAAAGCCTAAAGCCCTACATTTTTTGCGCTTATGTATTGCCATTTAATATTTACGTTGATAATGTACGCTATGTAGAAGAGTAAATTGCGTAAGAATTTAACCGGGACAGGGGACAGGCTTTTGGATCAGACCATACGTATTAACATCTCTAAGATACACTTAGTTACTTATAACCTATTTGTATGTCCATGAATTTGTATTATATTCTCAGACACAACATATTAATAGATATAATAATATTCTACCAATATACTACTATATTTTGAGGCAATGAAAAAGGCTGGTTTGATTAATAAACTATTATATAAAATGTCATTTGGATTGTTATAATAATTTATAACAATCCAAATGACATTTGAAACAATAAGTCCGATCTATAAGGTTTTAGTTTTATAACTTAACTTTAAATAATAGTGAGGGTAGTGGGGGTAGGGAGGGGAGGGGTGAGAGCAGGGGGTGGGTCTAATAGTGAGGGTATTGCAACGGCATGTACCCAGAAGCACAATGATTTACGGACGTTGTATTACGCACTGCCGTTTTTACATCAAAAATAAAACTCATATCCCAGCTATAATTTTTGCTCAATGTCACATTTGATGTACAGAATGCGTAGACAACGGGTATATGATGGATCTTTTTACACCCTGTACTGTATATCCAGTTATATTTACATAACACTCTATTTAATTCAATCCTAGAATTGACGCGAATATTCAACAACGTACGCTATAATCCTTTTGCACACAACATTGCATATCCCGGGAAATCATAGCGATATTATGGTTCACGTGTTTGCTCCCCAGAGGCAGCTGGCTAAGACCCCGTTCATCGCCTCGAGCGATGCGATGTGTGACGCGATGCGGTTTTCGTCCGTCGTCGCTCCACAAGTCGCGCCGCGGTGAGTCTTGGCATGCTCTAGACAACTTCTTTCATTTTGTTTTCTCCGTAGTCGCTGTCGCAAGACGCAGTTCGTTTAAGCGTATAGCTCATGGCCACCCTGGTTACCGTGCCGGAGTGCTGGCTTAATACAAACTACGCAATGGAAAGCGATCATTATTAATTAATACTAATATTTGCAACATTAATGTACTTAATAATGCGCGAGTATTTATTTTACGATGTTGATAATTAACCGCTTCGGGCTACCCGTTGAGCTCGTTTTTCATTTTGTTAGACTTAACAACGTCTTACTTTTTGATATCTGATAAATTTTTAATAACTACAATGCCGTATTTACGTTATAATGATAGCTTAGTACATTAATGATTATGAAATGTGGTCTAGTCTTGAAATGTAGTAGACTGTTGTGCGCATAGACATTTTTTGGCAAACCATAGCTAGATTAATAACCTTTGATATAATAACAATTATATTGCGGTGAAGAATTCAACCCAACTCAAATCCAAAGCCTTCAGATAAAAGCATATTTTTTATTCTTTAAAAAATTTTCTAAATCATTTTAAATTTTAAATCTGAAAGGTTTTTATTACATTATGTAAATATTCTAATGAAAAGGGGGAAAAGCCAGCGGTCTGGGTCAGCGCTTATTTGGGTACCACAAAAATTAAGGATTTTATAATACGAGAACAGGTTTATAGAGTACAGTATACCTACATCTGATAGAAAAGAACAAGAACCAACATTAAGTTACTCGGAGGACGAACGACACTTAATTTTTAAGGATACTCGGGCCTTCAACTTTCTTTCATCTTCCAGTCGAGAAACATTACTCACAAATGTTTAGGGGCTGGTAAATAAAAACAAGTAGTTAACCAAGCAAAGCTGTCAAATTATAAACCACAAAAGAATGACTTTATTACTAACACCAATAAAAAATCTTCGCTTCAAAAACCGTAAATAATGACGTCACATAAAACTTCCGGACCTTATTATTTAAAAAAGGTGTTAAAAGTAACCTCAGTATTAAGTATCCGGACTTATCTCGCCAGAAAATAAGCCCAAAGATTATGTTAAGCCGCCTTTTTCGTCGGGTAATGAGATCTCTATCAGCACGTACTGTTGGCACCGACTCCTTCTTATTGCGCTTTTTTGGCAAATGGCGAGCAAGAGATATATCTTTCTAATGTGAGCTGGCTTACTTTAGCGCAACTTGAGAGAGCCAATTGGGAAATAAATTCAGATCACAATATTGTCGAAAGACGATGTTAACTAGACAACTACGATAAATAAAACTACAATTTTTGATTGACAAAAATGACAGTATCCTCTAAACTAGATTACAAACTTAGTATGAAACAACATTTTTATCACTAATTCTTGTTTACCTACAATTATTTATGTACACATAATCCGCCTATAATGTTTCCTCTGCTGAGAATAAGGGGAATAGGTCATAATCCACCACGCGGGCCCGGTGCGGGTTCGTGGATTATTTATTTACATAAAACGTACAAATTAGGTAATTTGCCGATGACCGTTTTATGTTACTGGTTTCGTTTTATGTTGATAGACTTAATTCTCCTTTCGGGAGAGACCAAACTCAATATGATGTAGGTACTCAGATTGAGTTTGTTCTCTCCTGGAAGGAGAAGTTAAGTCTTGTAATGGTTATTCTATTTAGCTAGCTTGGTCTTAATAAAAAAACCGGCGTACCGGACCAACCAAGTGCGTGTCGAGCCACGCACTAACACAAACTAATCCCAACTAGGGAACGGTTCATTGTGAACCATTCCCTAGTTGGGATTAGTTTATCACAATTACAAATCTAACGTTGTAGTTGAAAAACATTTTCTCCCATACTTTCCAACTGCAAATGTAAGTTGGTCGACAAGCTATTATTCGTTAACTTGTAAAGCCTACTTACTTAGCTTTCATTATTTTTCTTTTAACTTCGGTATATTATACTACTGCCGTGATTAATGTTTTGCAAACGGATCCATGAATCGAAAAAAGATTTTACATACCCGCACGGCCTATCCAACGACCCCACATCCCATAGGATAGTCGAGAAAAAAAATCATGCCCATTTTACGTGTAGTTATGGGACCCATGCCGAAGTACAGTCTTCTAGCATTAAGAGTATTAAGAGACTCATGGACATAGAAAAACTTTTCTGGGTTTCTTGGCGACCACGGAACCCTAAAAAGACGTAATGCACTACATTTTACTAACTGAATGTTTGTGTACCTACTTAAAAATTCAGTTAAAATCTTTGTAATAAATTACTCTCACGTATTCTGTATCGTACAGTATTCTGGCGAGCTCATAGGTAAAACATGTCTAACTATTTGTGAAGCGCGCCGGTATGCAAATGTGAAGCTGTCAACACGTTTTTTAACCTGGTTTGTACTGTTTCAGATAGACTGAAAACGTTTCTGAAACTTTTTAATTGGCCTTTAGAAATTTTGAAGTCTTCAATCAGTGTGTCCTGCTTGTTATGACTTACGGAGCCAAAACGTGGACACTCAAGGTACGGCTGGTTTATAAATTCAAGGTCGCTCAGCGAGCTACGCTTGGAGTCTCTCTGAGGGATAAAATCCGGAATGGGAGACTCATTCCGGATTCCAGACTCTAACCACACTCCGGCAGAGAACCAAAGTTGTCAACATAGCTCACAGAATAAACAAGCTGAAGTGGCAATGAGCCGGCCATATTAGCCATAGAACCGATGACTGTTGGGGTAGACGTATTCTTGAGTGGAAATCGCGAATCGGCAATCGTAAGGTAAGACGCCCTCAGGTTAGGTAGAGCGACGATCTTCACAGGATAGCTGGTTGCAGCTGGATGAGAGTTGTCGAGAATCGAGCCAAAGGGCGTGCATTTGGAGAGGCCTATGTCCAACAGTGGACTGTGATGATGATGATTTTGAAGTTGCAAATTAAATCCATATTTTAACATACACACAAAGATACACACAGTGATATTATTAGGTATATGCTATAAACAATAGGGTTCGGGGTAAAGATAAAAGTTACTTAAATATATACGCTTTCGGTGCGCAGCTCCCAGTCGACGGACGTCACACAACTCTGTCAAAAAGGGGCGCGCGTCGTATGTTTCCTTAAGGAAGCTTCTAGAATGTTCTAGAACCCCGACGACTCGCCCTGATTGGCCGGGCGAGAACGAGAGGCGTTTCCGCCAGAAGCGCATGGATTGTGGCGGGAGCGGCGGTTCGCGACCTAATATAAGATAATGACTATAATAGTTGTGATGTTTACCACGGCCTTAATATATCTTATAAGCCAATTAGATTATGCTATAAATCCTTTCTTACTGCTGACCTTCGTTACAAAAGGAACTATTGTGCGAAATTTCATGCTTCTAAACCTAGCGGTTTAGGCTTTTCGTGGTCTGTAGTGAATTTTATTCTTTTTAACAGATTATTAGTCAGGTTTTGCGTCTAAATTTTCGCTAGTAATGAGTTAGCAGTTATCATTGCCGTTCACCTTACATGCTTACACTTTGCAATCATAATATGTTTTGCTACAGTATCTTATAATAGTCACCAATAAGAGTGCAGAAGCCCCAATACCTACTTAAGCAGTTTTTGAACACCATGATAATGCCGTTTTCCGTATTCAAACAATAAACCATGTCTTTTATTTTAAAACCAGTAAGAAATTGACTGCATGTAAAATTTCGCTCACGTCCTGCCCCTTACATTAAGGGCTTAGCAGAGTTACAGCCATTACGGCATTATGTCTTGGAACTCTGCTGATCTTAGCCTATAATTATAATGAAACTGTTATACCTACTTTAAGTGCTTAACAGTTTTGTACGGGATGTGAATTTTAAATGCTATAATTATTACGTCTTGTTTTCTTTGATTTATTGGCGACTTTGTAAAGCTTGTAAAATACGAAACTGTTAATAATTTACCCTAATTTGATCACGAATCTTAATCTGATTATTAGGGCGAATTACGCTATAGTGTAATTTTTTTTGTAAACCTGAGTGCAAGAGCTATCAGTGACAATATTACCCAACAATGATGACAGTGCTCTCTGATTAGGCTCTTGGACGCAGTTTAGATGTGCTGATTGAGTTGAGTTTCATTGATGAAATCAGCGCTTATCAGACAGGGGTTTAAAACAAACTTACTCTATGGTTGGCTCTAAAGCACAGAAAACTGGGCATGGAACAATAATGGCGGGTAATAAAATGTGCAATATTGAGAACCACTGACACATAGATATCAAAAGCACTACACGGGCGTTGCCATGTATATTTTTATTTGAACAAATATTTGTTAATTTTAACATAAAAGTTTGCCAACGTCCGGTTACGAGAATGTTTTTTGTCTTTTTAATGTTTTCATGAAAGGATGTCACATGCAACAATGTGCTCTTTTTGTCAAAAACATCGCAGAATACAATACTGTCCTCTTTCGTTAGCGTTGGTGGTTCGTGCTTATTTTTACATGCTGACGATGTTTGTAGCGAGAAACCTTTTTGGATTTTGTTCTGAGCTCTTTTAAATAGAACTTGGCAAAGAATGGTTGCACTTTATTTTTATCAACAGAAACATCAAACAATTTTTTTAAAGTGTAACTTTTATGATTCTTCAAAAATAGAACGTTTGTTTTCACAACGTTAAAATTCGCTAGCATAATAATTATACATAATTCACTGCCGACCGCTGCAATGAACAAACGCAAAAGTGTATCTATCTTTACCTAAAAAATACACTAACCATTAAGATTTACTATGCTATTCAATCAGTAAGCATTACTCTTAACAATAAAAATCATTAGTGAAAAAAATATCCTTTTCAAAATTCCGAGAAAAACTCAAAAACAAACAAAATAATTTACCCAAACAACATCCTTAATACGCAAAATAATAATTTAATTCAACAACACAAAAGGACAAAAGGGCCAAGGCGAATTAGTCCGCAAATGTCCGGGAAAAAATGGCCACCATAAAAAATGGCGACGGGTCGCGACGGCCCACGACAGCCGGCCATAAATAATTTCCACGGTAAACGTTTTCATACGGCCGTACGGTTACGGCATTAACAATATTAACATACTACTTGAGTGGTAATAAGTAGTTACTTTTCCTTACACTCGTTTTCTTGTGTGGAAAATGTTACCTATTTATTTCAGTTTGAATGCTATTAATAACGCGGAGGTAATGTTACTTTTATGTTTTATTTTATTAGGTTTGTTTTGCTTACTAAAGAACTGTATGTTGGAGGCATAATTCCCTGTACGTGTATTACCCATTTATTTCTTATAATTGGGCAGCCTTTACACTATATTTTATAATAGGTAAGTAGTAGGTAGATACAAAATTATTCCATTACCTACCTACCAATACCAGAAAATTTAAAGTAATCATTCTATTTTGCACCTTAATTGCGTAGGACCCTATGAATCACAACCTGACTAATTTTGAAGGATATTGCTAATCCATTGCTTCATATCTCAACAACATAAATAAATCAATGAATGTTTTCGAACTGTCAACATGACAGCCATTCCTACTGTTAGTGTGTGACGTAATCACCCGCTGATTGCTTTTGGAAATAAAATGCATGTCAGCAATCAAAAATTGTCGTAACTTGTTATGTTTCTACAACAGTAAAAGACAAACCAAGACCCAAACCAAAATTGAACGTGGCCATTTTATATACCTACATTAAATTCCGTAACATCCATTTCATGCTACATCCATCACGCATACATCCCAACCCTGACATTCCATTCCCATATAACAATCCACAATAACATAACTTGAATCCAGTCCATCACACCGCAATAACTTGTAACTATCAATTGTTTGCATGCGGCGCCGACGGACCGACGACGACGGCGACGCCGACGCACCTTGGAACAGCGACTTATTAATTTATGGAATAAATTACACAGTCCAGGTGCTGTGATATTACAGGGAACGGAAGGATCGGCACAATTTATATGTTGACCTTGGTGACAACAGGATTACAGAGTTATTGCCTGCGGTGACGGAGGAACGAGTTATGGGCTTAGGACAATAGTTAGGCAGGAAGGATGGGGGGTTAATTATTTTTCATTACGGTTATTTATGGTTCTCGTAATTTACAATAAGTGAAAACTGTTTTTTTTTTTTACAAAAGGTACTTAAAATAAAATGGAATGTGATCAATCTGACATAAGATTAATCAGCACCTTAATTGCGTAACACACTTTTAATCATAATGTTTTGAAGGAAATTCATAATCCATTGCTACACAGTTTTGAAGGAAATTCATAATCTATTGCTACACAGGTTTGAAAAATTTGTCTGGTCAACAAGCTAAATAACACAGTGAACATAGATGAACTGTCAAAATGAAGGCAATTGTATGCTATTGTTTGTGTGTTACGCAATCACCCCGTAGGTCAATCAGTTGTCAATCTGTTGGAGGCTGAATCAAAATGTATGGCACAGAGCACTTTATAATATGGGTATAGAGTGCCATATTTTTATGCCAACCTGTCGTGAGTAACGCCATCTGGAAATCTTGTTCCTAACTAACCATACTATACATACCTATTATACTATATCCTTCATTTTCATTTGGTTGCTTTTGCAAATATTTCCCAGTTATATATTGACGAATCTGATGATGGTCTCTTCAAGCTTTTACGGAAGAGCAGAGCTTCAACTAAAAGTATTAGCAGCAAAGAAAACAGTATAAACAATACGAAAACAACTCAGCGCACACGCAACTTGAGAGAACATTACTAACGGTTTCGACAGTTTCGAATTTTGACATTTGTGATTTTTTTTTATAGCAGTCCATAAAATAAACGAAAAAAATATATTTGCCCGTAATTTAAGTCTTTGAAATTAAACTAAAATTATGAAAATATATTAGAAATTAAAATAGTTATTTTCAACAATTATCAAGTAGTACAGACATCTAGTACGTATTATGTGAACTATTTGCCTTATTAAGGAACAAGATTAATAGACGGCGCACCTAAAGTAATAGTGAACGTGAAGGTAAGTTTACCCCCTGATGTATGGGTATTTTGCGTCCGACATAAATCATGTGATAAAAAGTTGTCCCCATGCTTAAATGAAGAGAGAAAATTTCAACTTAAAAACAAATTGTAAACGTATACGTTATGTAAATTAAAGTTCTCACTGACTGAAACTAAAATAACCAGTAAATGTTTCACAACAGAACAAAGAGCCAGCTGAACTAGTGTGATAAGACGATCATAAAATTAAGTACCTCAATACTACCCAGACCTCACAGCAATTCATTTGTTTAGGTTTCAGTTCCAACAATACCCAGTTTTTGCTACCGAATCGTCTATTATAATCCAAAAGGGTGGATTGACTTTGAATAAAATTTACTTGCGGCCCCAATGAATATTTATATGTGAACGATATGAATAAATTTTGCAAATAACCTCTTATTCAAACAATATAGGGTGTTAGAATTTGAAGGTTCAGCTGAAAACGGTAGGTAAAGGGTCTATTTACTGCGTATGCTAAAAAGGCAATCAATTCTCATCGACAATAGGCACAAACAGTTAACAACAATCAACAAAAAAAAAAACAGAAACATACTTACTACTTCAATGTAATATTGTTTTAAATCCTGTTAGTATTTCCAAACTAATTGTCTGATTAGAAAACTTTGTACCAATAACCCGTAATTGATCAATAGTTACGGTAAGGCAACCTGTTGGGGTCACGTTTATGTACTTACGTACTAAGAATTTTGCAAATATAAACTAATAAATTAACAATTTAACCTAAAATAAATTTTACTTTAGAGAAATAGGGATTAAAACTTAGGCTGAGAACTGCACGTCATGGATAAGCGCACAAGAACATGAGATTACAGGCATGGCAACTTGTCGGATTAAGCTCTGGCTGACGGGCGAAACGTAATGACACATAGAACACATACTAGGTTAATGTGCCCTACGAGGTGTTTTAATAGACAGCAATATTGCAGTTCTATATGCTTACGCCAAACTATCCGGCTCGAAGAACATAGAATACATATAACCATTTAGTGTATACAGGGTGGCAGGGAGATCGACGAGCAAACTGAAACCATAAATTTAGCATATGATTTTAGACACCCTAGAGAAGCAATTTTTAGTCAGTTATAAAAAAAAATCCTCTTTTTCATAAAAGTGCAATACCCACGTGGCCAAAATGTATGAAACTATTATTGGTATATTATTTTTAAAATAACCAACGAAACGTTTCAGTGGATTCAGTGCATGGATCATGGATTCAGTATGGATTCATCATCAGTTAATAGGTTTGGTAACTAAAAAATGCAATTAATTTTACTAAAATGCGAGATCTGTCAGTGAATGCTCAACGGATAAGGATAAAATTAAAAGTGCAGGTAGTTTGATTCAAACAATTGTGTGAACACATTTAGGTATAAAAATGCAAATATATTGGTGCTAAAGTAAAACGAAAAAAGAACCATAATCAATCCTCTTTCAGCGCATCAACTTTGCTTTCATAATCTCAGCACTAATCATCGTCTAAGAATTCCCGGAGCTCCCAATTTTCATGAGTAAAACTTCAAACTGATAGCCAAGGACCTCGCGGCTAATGAGTAGCAACTTTGACAGATTTTACCTGGATACCGACAGCTTTTATTACACAAAACAAAGTTTTAATTAAACATTTCGCAGGAATCCTTTGGGAAGCGAAAATATTTTGGAGGTAATAAAACGCTTGAAGAGGTTACATTATAACTTTGGACTATGATTCCCCTTGCTACGGTGTAAATGAACTCTTTTGATAAATAAACCATTAGGTTTTGAAACATTATAACCTCTAGTTATATATTAACTCACGGATCAGAAGGATTTAAATTGAATTTGACCCACAAAGCAGACGCTTGGTTCTGCTTTGTTTATTGTTTTCGCTTCGATTGCAAATCTAGAGTGCTGTTTTACAATCTAAATCTGTGCTTCATTAAGGTTGTTTACCAGATTGTCTAGGATGACCTAATTTCTTGGTTTTTAATGCATATATAAAACCATTTTACAGAGACGAGACTTCATTTTCACATCGATAATAAAGTATTACCGTAAGTATTTTACGAGTTGGCACCTCGCCACTTATCAAATTCAAATAAAAATAGGATGGGCTGAGTTTGGATAATCTACATAGCTAATCTAATCTATACATATAGCTTTTTTCTTTTAACAGCAGCGAGACAACAAAACGCCCTGGTTCCATTACATTTCCTCCATTCCTACAACACTTCATTACCATTTGCAATCTTGTTAAATCAGCATTTTAATTAGGCTCGCTACTTAGTTCTTTATCGGTGTTAATCTCTAGTGCTAACCCAACCTTTATTTTACATTCCACATAGATTCTTCCGCTACGTTTGCCGCCTTTATTAGGCACCTTGGTAGCGATAGAATCTTATCGCACCTAAGTTGTAGTACCTCTGAGTCTATTGTATCTCGACCCTAACTACAGTAGGAACGATTAAGGTTAATTCGTACTATAGATTTACTGGCTATCTACATCTTGATGAATATTTTTTCCTTGAAATCAGGTTAAAATTTGCCTTGTTTTGTTCGAAGTCGGACTGGGTTTAACTGTACCTAATTAAATGGATATACGTACTGAGGCCCTAGCACGAACGCGAGACGTAACATAATCAGCCTATAATGTTCCCACTGCTGGGACACAGGCCTCCTCTCTGCGAAAGGGAGTGGGCCGTAATCCACCACGCGGGTCCAGTGTGGGCTGGTAGATGTCACATGTCTTATTTTTGGTTCTAGGACGTGCTGGTTTCCCCACGATGTTTACCTTCACCATTTTAACCGCGATGTAAACGTAAATTTAATCGAAACAATTAACAACAGTCCTATACAATTTTGGGAAAAAAATGCGACAAGCACACTTAGTATCTACAATGAATGAAAAGTCTTAAAACTGAGTAAATAATATGTGCGAAACGGGTATTTTCAATTTTGAAATCATTTGAATTTACGTTAAGTTTATTCGGCGCGTTCGTGCTAGACCCACTGACTATACTTTATATAGTATTGATATATCATACTCATTACATCGTTTTTATACATAGCTGTTCTAGATTTTATTTAATCTCCAAATGAAAAGCAAACTATCTATAAACTTTGCCGTCTATTTGAATTTGCAAAGAGAATAAAGTTAGACTAGAATATTATAATTAACTTCGTTGTGTGGCTCCGACCGCTCCCTTTAAAACTTTTGACATCAAAGAATATTTTGTGGCCTCTTGCTACAAGATTAAAACTGTAATTCAATATTTATTTCACTGGTTTCCAATTTATTGACGATCATTTGATAAGCCGCCATATTTACGAAAGTATCGAATATTTCTCACTGGCACAGATAGGTATTCGCGGTAGATAGGTATACTTAACGTTATGATTTTATTTTAAATTACGAGTAAAATTGTGTTTTATTGCACGTTAAACAAATATTAGCTTTATTTTAATCATAATTAAGTTGAATTACGAGTACTTTAATTAATAATAATTATGTGTATTGTATTACAAAGAAGACTACTAAAATTTTCTCAATTCAAACTTTTATTTCAGTATTTCTAATAATAATATACGAAAGGTAATACAAATTATTATGTTCATTGCGTTACAACAAGCCCAGAATATTACATTACCAAAGCTTACTACGATTACTTAACTTCCCATGCTATCTTAAGTGCACAAGGTTCCACATTCAATTATTCAAAGAGACATCACTAAATCTGCGCCCTAAATATTTCCAGATTGTCTTATTCAAATTAGTAGTATTCCCTTTCGCTAGCTCTCATGAACATCTTTAATGAATAATTCCAACCCGTAGTATAATACAGGCCAGATCTAGCTCGAATAACTATACGTCTAACTATGCCGGAGAATTTTCATACTTTGACGTTTACCAGCAAAATTCTCCTAGAACAAGTTTGGCCATAATTATGGGTAGCCAAAATCGAGCTTCATAATTACATAATTGACTCGCCGACCTCACATTTGCAAAGATAGAAGATTATCTTGGTGAGGCGGTAAATCACGTAGAGGAACGTGAGACGAAGGAAGTTTAGAAGAAATTAGACCAAGTTTTTTGTTACCGAAGTTATGAATGAGCTTACATTAGCAGGTAATCACGTGGATACTAGTGACATCATATTCAGAAATATTGGTAATTATAATAATAATGCTTTATTTGCCAAAATGTAGGTGTACAAAGTAGTATGATCTTAATATAAATGTGGCCCATTTACATTCTACCATTACATGTGGTGTGCAAATCTTTAATTCTAGAACACATTAAATTATTAAAAATGTCATAATATTCCTTCAGTTATCACTATAAACGTTACAAAATGTCTGATTAAATAAATGAATTGCAAATATTTAATTTAACAATACATTACATAATTAAAAAATGTCCTAACATTACATTAGTTACCAATATGAAGGTTATACAAAGTCAGATTTTATGTATTAATTGAAATGTCAATGTCCATGAATATTGTTATAGTGTCAAAATAAAAATTATATTAGTAAGTAAATGTCAAATTAAAAACTAAATAAAATACATATAAACCAAATTGATTGACATTACTTTCTTTCCTCGACATGTGACACAAATTCATTAACAGTGTAAAAACATTTTTCTTTAAGCCACTGAATCAGTTTTTTTTTTAAACATAAGCAAAGGTAGTTCTTTAAAGGCGGTTGGTAATTTATTGTAAACCTTAATAGCCATTATAAACGAATTTCTTTTATATAAATCGAGCTTGCATTGTGGCAATCGAATGTGGTATAATCGAATCAAATAAATCTTGAGCTTTATGAACAGATACGAGTAATTAAGTTATAAGTACGTTAATGCCGAAGCCTAATGCCAAAGACAAACACAAGACAATCGACTAAAACAAAAACTTTACGAAAAATAATAATTCAGTAATCGAAATGGATGAAGATACAAACAAATCGCTAATAATTGCTTTAGACTTTAGAGACGGGTATCATCAATTTGTATCCACAAATTGTATTAATCAAAACGTTATACCTACCGTATCTATCTGTAATGGCAGCTGTAAAGTTTATGTGGCTAACTAATCTTGAACCACAAAGGGTTGAGAAATTAGAAGTGTCATTTGGGAGGTTGAACCCTTCGGGAGGGAGTATTAGCATTTTCATTGAAGTGATTATTTTGAACTAGATGGTAGATTAGCAGTGAATGGCTAATGTATGAGTAACTTAGTGCTTTAAACGTGTAAGGCTATAAATCTTAGGGCTTAGGGTAGGGATCTTTTGAAGTAAACACAAGTTATGTATAGCTATGATTATGTCACCACAAAATTACATGCTAGCTTAGGGTAGGTTAGGTGACAAAATGGTGCCCCATTTTCATAGAGTTTGTTAAGTATACGGACCGATGGTTGGTGGAGCGGACCAGTCCAGGGTCCTATACCACAAACATTTACATGTCTACAATTCTACAATATTGTTAAATTGTAGATAAAGTGGCGTAACACAGAAATGACATATATGAACCATTTACAATTCTTTCGCACTTTTAATAGCGTAACACAAAGCATGAGGGCTATGTTTAAAATGTAGACTTGCCACTACAATTAACACATTTGTAAGGATTTTCCGTTACAATTGTGAGACTTAGAGTTTTGGGGTACATGGACTTGTAAAATTCACTTTGTAAATTCTAACTTGTAAATTGTAATTGCAAAGTTTTGTGGTATAGGGCCCTGGAGTGGAGACCGCGTATCGGCAAGAGTAGTGTCACACGCCCCCCAGGGACGATGGACCGATGACCTTAAGAAGGTTGTTCGGCCAGACTGGATGCGGAAGGCAGAAGATAGGGTGTTGTGGCGCAGCCTGGGAGAGACCTATGTCAAGCAGTGGAATGCGATAGCTGAATCGATTTCATTGATCCTTTTAGGTTTGAAAATCAGGTATTGGTTTCATTACCTTAATACGCGATCAGTTTCAGCAATTAATGATAAACATCTTATAATATTTAGATCTATTTTACCTAAGTCATCACTAAACCTACACTCCTTTATTACAAAACAAGGTTTTAACCACCGAGCCTAGGATCTGTTATAGAAATGTAGTTCTTTACACAAAAATGACAGTTTGGTTCGGTACTAAGTTGTCATTTTAATATTAATGATATTGCCGATATCGAAATAAAGTTCAAAATAATAATACTATCTCAAATCTTTAGGCTAGAACTAAAGTGAAATTTCGTGTTGTAATAAGACGGATAATTATTTAATTGGAGTGAGTAACTAACTACTTACGTGATAATAGAGCCTTACATATGCAGATAAATATATGGGGCTTTATTAGGTTCAGGCTTTCAAGGAGGTGACTATGGAGTAGGTATGTTTAAGTAGGTAGCTAATTCGATTTCCTTGCGCTCACCTCGATGATTAGTCTTGAAGTCATATGAGCATTGTGATTGAGTGGGTGTTGTCAATAAAATTGTACAATTTTATTTTAGAATCTCCCAAAATCTATATAATTACATATATCTATTTTATTACTCCCGTCTTAGCCGGACCCTTTCAAAGGTAAACAACAACTATTCCGGAACACGGCTATGTAAATCCCCGGACGGGCGTGAGGACCCCTGTGAGTACCCTCTGTGACCTCAGGGTTTTTTATCAGTGCCTCGATGCTCTTTCGTAATTTTATATTTACAAAGATATAGTAGTTTCATAATAAACACTTCACTTACTAAAGTAATTCTATTCTCACACACACACGCACACGAAAACATTTTTTTAATGAATTTCATGGAGGATGTTACGAAAAATCCCCTTAGGTTCCCGTTGCAATCTAAGTAAAATTGCTGTGACTTATGTTTGCGTCTATCGGGATATGAATGTGTGCAGTAATATACATATTTGTAAACTATGTGTGATCGATGTGGATGTTTCTTTGAAGTTTACGAAAGCATTAAGTGGCCTACAACAAGCTTACTTACCAAGCTTTTGATGTACAATTTCAGTGCAGAGTTATATAAATAAGATTTCGATAAATGAAAATAAAAAGATTTATTTTAATTTTAATAGGGGTATTAAAATTATAATAAATCTTTTAATTTAATTTTTTTTATTTTAATAGGGGATAAATCATTCTGATTAAATAGAATAGAAGTTTGGAAAGTTCGTAGACATTTTAGTCTTAAAAGTTATATTATTAGTGTAAGCCCTCATCAATTAGTCAGGCTTAAGAAAATAATTATTCTATCTTTTAATGACCAAAAGAACGAACAAAATTAACAACATCAAAATACTGTTAGGAAGTTTCAAAAGAGAAAGTTAACTTCGTTATCTATTTTCACTTTTAACAGGCGAAAAATAAAAGTACAATTAAGAACAGATAAAAAATAATTTATCACCGAAGTTGACAGCGAGAACAAAGTTGTTTTGGTACGTTTGGGACCAAAATAAAAATACAGAATTTAGTAAACAACAATACATAATCATTTGCGCCCTCAATCAGTGACCTAGTGACTTCACTGATGGAGATTCTGTGGTGAATTATATTGTGAGGCAAATAATTATCAGTCGATATAATCTTTCATTGTGAAGTAACTTTATCATTTTGATCGTACCTACACGTACATACCTACACGACGTACATTTTCACTGTAACTAATAGACATCAGTTACAGTGAAAATGAATAAATTATTATCTTTTATATTAAAATAAATAATGAAACAAAACCGTTAGTAGTTTCCATAATTAAATTCACAAAGTAATTGAAGATTATGAAGAAGTAAACACTGATAAAATTAAAAATTAGAAAATGTTTTAACAAACATCATTATGTACCATACTTTATTTACGATTGATTGAAACTATAAAACTCACCTGCTACAATAGTTTTTCTAGTAGTACTTTTCGCTTTCACAGCAACTCACCTAGGTCATCAACATCGCTTATCTTCTAGACAAGCACTTGCCTCACTGCCTGTTTACATCTTCTACGTGCCTTCCCACATAATGACGACAGCATCACAGTTACGACGTAAACATGGCCGGCGTCACGTGACAACTCACTTCGTTTTCATTTGCACCGCCATTTTTGTCGGCCCATATTTTAGGCGTAAAATGTTTGTTTTAATTACGCTGAAATATATTATGGTGATTGTGAGTTTTGGTTTAACTTGGTTGTTGGTTTATCCTGTAAGTGACACTGATATTATCTCTAGTAGATGATTGTATTTTCTTTGGTCAGTAGAACACTGGTCTAATTATAATGATAAACTATTTTATTTCTGTAAGTAGGTTTGTACAAACACTTTTATACGTCAATCATATTTTAAAACTAGATGAGGTCGACGTTTCCTATCTGACTACTCTGAGAAGAAAACTCTTTTAAAGTCCAGACATAATCTTGGTCAGATCATGAAGACCATGTTCTATGTTCTATGTTATGGGTTTGGTTTCCGCACTTAGTCCTTCAGGTGGACCATTGTGCGTGAGCCATGGTGGCCGTCGGTGGTTATTCCAACCAGCCCACCTCCCTCCAGAAGCTTATTAGGTCCCCTGGTCTGTCGAGAACGTCTGTGTAGGATCCGGGTGTCCCGAGGGTTCTTGATCTAATCTGGGTGACGCCTGTGCACTCAAAGAGCACATGCGCAACGGTTTCATCAGCCTCCATGCAGGCTCTGCACAGGGGGCTGTCCGTTATGCCTATCGTATGGAAGTGTTTGTTCAGTGAGCAGTGTCCCGTGATGGTCCCCGTCACCAGGCGGAGGCCTTTCCTGTCCAGACGTAGCAGTCTTTTGGTTAGCTTGCCATCTAATGATGGCATGGCTTCCTTGGACTGCCTACAGCCCGGTGACGAGGACCACCAGTTCTCTGCTTGTGTGTGGGTGTGCATCTGTAGCCACCTGCGTAGCTGATTGAAGGGGATGGGCACGACTGGTTCCGGTCCGTAGACTGGCGTGCTTGATGCCCTTCTGGCCAGCTCGTCAGCCGCGTCGTTACCTAGTGATCCACTGTGTCCTTTTATCCATTGTAGTGTCACTGTGTTGCGGTTCGATACAGTTACCTGTTCAAGCGCCATGTGACATTCTAGTATTAAGTTTGATGTGATGCATCCCTTCTTTAGGGATTGGAGGACTGAAGCGCTGTCAGAGAGTATACGAACATGGGTGTCCGCAACTCCCCTGGCTGCTATGGCATGGGCCGCCTGTATTATACCCACACACTCGGCTTGGTAGACAGTGTTGAGCATTCCTAGCGGGCTGCATATGTTTATGTTGAGGTCGTGTGAGAAGACTCCGACTCCAGTTCCGCAGTCGGTCTTTGATCCATCAGTGTAAACTCTCAGCTCTTCCGGGCCTGAGTAGTCGCACTGCTCTTCTTTAAGCACTACGTTGTAATGCTTTTGAAAGCAGTATTGCTTAGGGGCTTTGTCGCAGGGTGATGCCATCATAGGCTGTCGTTTAATTGCCTCGTCCTTTAGGCGTATGTGCTTGATCCTCGAGTCTTTGCTTAGGGTTCCTGATAGCTGGAGCCTGAAGGCAGACAGGGCCGCCTCCTCTCTCACAACGAGGTGTAGGGGAGGCAGTCCAAGCATGGCCTGTAGGGCAGCGGTGGGTGCAGTTCTCATGCAGCTTGTGATTGCCACGCAAGCAAATCGTTGCAGCTTTTCGAGATCTCTTTGGGCTGTGCTCAGGTCTGTTCTGGGCCACCAGACTAGTGAGCCATATGTGATGATTGGTCGGATAACTGTGGTATAAAGCCAGTGGGTGATCCTGGGGCTAATCCCCCAGTTTTTCCCAAGCATTCTCTTGCATTGCCACAGGGATATGCTGGCCTTCGTGGTGATGTGGTTGATGTGTTTAGCCCAGTTCAGCTGTTTATCCAAAAAGATGCCCAGGTATTTGGTTTCAGTTGAAAGGCTTAGGGTAGTGCCAATGAATCGTGGAAGTTGTAGTGTGGTTAGTTTCCTCTTTTTTGTGAAGAGGATCAGTTCTGTTTTTGTTGGGTTCACTGATAGTTGGTGTATACTACACCAGTTCTCTACTATTTTCAGTGCCTGTTGCATTAGGTTGCATAAGGTGTTTTCATGGGTGCCATTTATTATTATGGTTAAATCATCGGCGTAGCCTACCGTAAAGTAGCCTTTATTGTTTAGTGTCTTTATCAGGCTGTCTACGACCAGATTCCATAGGAGCGGCGAAAGGACGCCCCCTTGTGGGCAGCCCTTTGCCACGACGGCCCTCGTGGTATCATTTACGGTCACCTGTACGGCTCTCTGTTTCAACATATTGGTAATCCAGCCGCTCAGAGACGGATCTATGCCGTGTCTGTCTAGAGCCGTGCTGATACTTTTGAATGTGGTTTTGTCAAAGGCGCCCTCGATATCAATGAAGGCGGCCAGTGCTGAGCATTTGTGGTCCACTGCGCATTCAATCTTGGATACGACGCTGTGCAGCGCGGATTCTGTTGATTTGCCTGTGGAGTACGCATGCTGTTGTTTGTGGAGTGGTTTTGCCCTAAGGGGACCGTCTCGGATGTGTCGATCGCATAGTCTCTCCAGGGTCTTTAGTAGAAAAGATGTGAGGCTTATTGGTCTGTACGCCTTAGGTTGTGTGTAGTCGGTTTTACCAGGTTTAGGTATAAAGATGACTTTCACTTCGCGCCAGGCTAGGGGTATATGTCTGAGTGCTATGCAGGCCCGGTAGATCTCCATCAGGCATGGTGTGATATATTCGAGCCCCCATTGTAGTAAGGCTGGGAAGATGCCATCCAGTCCCGCGGACTTGTACGGCTGGAAGGTGTTGATGGCCCACCTTAACCGGTCCTCCGTTACCAGCCCGCGGGCACAGGTCCAGTCCCGTTCCGTTGGGGTCCGATCTGGTGCTTCTTCCCAGGTCCTGTCCTCTAGGAGTTTGCAGTCTGGGAAGTGGGTTTCGAGAAGGACCTTGCTGGTCTCATGGTCCGTTTGTGTGTATGTATTGTCTGGTTTTCTCAGCGCGCCGAGGGTTCGGTCCTGGTCAGTTGATAGGATCTTCCTCACCCTTGCGGCTTCATTGTTGGTTTCTATGGATTCACAGAATTTCCGCCATGCTGTCCTCCTGGCAGTTCTGATTTCCTTTTTGTATGTGTGTCGGGTTTCAGTGTATATTTCCCAGTCTTCCGGGAGTCTGGTGTTTTTAGCTCTGTTGAATTGCTTCCGTAGTGCATGTCTGAGTTTACCAAGTTCGGCGTTCCACCAGGGATTTCTCTCACTGTTGGCTCGTGGTGTCCTTAGTTTACAGCATGCATGGTAGGCTTCGGTGAGATAATCTGATAGCTTTGTCACAGTGTATTCCAACTGTGCTGGTTCTCTTATAGTTATTTGTGATAGATGCCTGTCTAGCAGGGCGGCCAGGAGGCGCTTGTACCCGGGCACATCGGTGCGCCGCGGATTTCTTCTCGGTGCGGGTTTCTTGGTGTGGGTGGTTAGTGTGAAGCGGATCCTTCTGTGGTCCGAGCAGGAGGGTTCGCCCGACACATGCCAGTTTGTGATGAGGTTTTTCGCGTTTTCTGTAGCAAGTGTTAGGTCTATGATTGTTTGTCCTCGGACTGTGACCCAAGTGGGTTCAGAGCCTCGGTTAATGATGTTAAGGTTAGTAGAGAATAAGTAGGTGGATAATACCTCTCCTCTGGGGTTCGATGCGTCGCTGCCCCAGAGCGGGTGATGGGCGTTGGAGTCGGTGCATATGATGAGGTCCAGACCCGTGACCTCGCAGTGCTGCACTAGGTCGGCCATTTCTTGTGGCGGGCAGTTTGTGTCCTCGCCCGGCATGTACACCGACGTTAGCACGACATCTGGAAGGTCGTCGTCGGTCTGGAGCTTGACAGCTGTCAAGTCTCTGGAACAGAATTGAGTGAGCAGTGTGGTAGGGATGTCTTTGGGTATGTACACGCAGGATCGAGGTTTTTCTGAACTCTGTGTGTTGAGGATTAGCTTACCTCCGATGTTACTGAGGCCGCATACTCTGTTATTCCTGATCCACGGCTCCTGGATCAGTGCGATGGTTCGGGGGTTGATCTCCAGCGCCCTGCGTAGGCTAGCCGTGGCAGTCTGGCTATGCTGGAGGTTTGCTTGTATGACGTTGAGTGTGGGTGTCGGCGATGGGGAGGGGCGGTTAGTCGGTGGTGGATCCATCGGATAATAGTCCCTCCGCCGCCACTTCCCTGTACGGGCCGTCGTCGTGTTGCTCTCTTGGCGACGATGCCAAAAGCTGTTCGCTCCAGCCGGGAGATGTGGGCGGAATTAAGGCCTCATCGTCGGCCATCGCCGCACGGGCCATGACTTCCTCTAGCTGGGCGATGTCGTCTGTGTCGTCTGTCCGTGTCTCCATTGGTGTCGTCGTCGGGTTTGTGTTGCAGTCAGAGGGCTGGATCGTGGGCCAGAAGCGCACGTATATCGAACCCAGTAGGTACGATATACGTCGCTCCCGGTCCAGGACCGTTTGCACTTCCTCCGGTGGCACACCCAGGGTCAGAAAAGTCCCGGGGTTGTGGCCACCGACGGTAGTTGCCCTGTAGAGTGACCACCTCGCTATGTCATACCAAGCATTCTGACGAATCAGAACGCTTTGGAGCCTCTGTACGTCTCCCGTATACCGGGGGACGAAAAGCGAGGCTCTGACACGGGTGGGCACATCTGACTGCCTCAGTACCGTCAGTCTAAGGTCGGTGTTAGGGAGTTGTAATAGGGGAACATTTTGGGTCAGCCATGTCAGGGCGCTGTCGTCCTCGCACCACATCTGCACAGTACCCTCTGCTACCCGTGGGTATCCGCGGAAGGCAGGGAGCGGCGACGATGGGTCTGCGCCCATGAGTAGGTCTTCCAGGCCTATCTTGACCAGTTCAGCCTCTTCCTTCGTCAAGTCTCTGGTGGGGGGAGGGAAGCAGATTGCCACGGCGAGCCGCGCAGGAATGTCCTTAGTGGCCCGCGCGTAGGTCCTCGGCTCCCCTTGAGCGGAGTGAACCCTTACACGCTTGGCGTCCCCCTGAAGCGTGCTCGGTGAGGCCGAGTCGTCCGGGCGGTCCCTCTTCGCCGGCCCTGTACCGCTCGGTCCAGGCTGCGGCTTGGAGGTGCCCGGCAGGGTGGACGCCTTAGCGTGCATGACTCCACCCCGCCTCCCTCTGCGGTGTCTGGGTTTGTGTCTGTCGTGGGGTTCGTCTGTGTCCATGTGAGGGGGTTGGTTGGCGCCCCCGGTAGGCTCTGTCGTGTGCGGGGGGTTTTCGCGTTGGGTTGCCCCCTCGCGTACTTGCCCCTGCACGCGTGGTTCCGCGTCCGGCCTCTTTCCGCTCTGGGTTGCCCCATCGCGTACTGGCTGCTGGTCGCGTAGTCCCACGTTAGGCCGCTTTTCGCGCTGGGTTTCCCCCTCGCGTAATTGCGGCCGTTCTCTGTCTTCCGCGTCCGGCCCTTTTTCGCGCTCGGTTTCCCCATCGCGTAATCGGGGCTGGTCGCGTGCTACCTCTTCGGCGTCCGATCGCGCTTCGCGCTGGCTGTTGCCTTCGCAAGTGCTGCGCTTTCGGTCGCCTACTTTCCTCCCCCGGCCTGTGATTTTTCCGCGCTTTTTCAGCTGTCGTACTCTATCTACCGGGAGAGTGGTGGAGCCGCTGGGGTCGTCAACCTTCCCCGTCTCGGTCTGTCCGTGTCGTTTGGTGTCCGGGTTTGTGATGCTGTTCCGCACGATGCTCTGTTGCCAGAGGGTCATGGGAGGCATACACGTCGAGGTTGGTTTTGGCGCGTCAGTCGCTGCCGGAGTTAGGTGCATGGGCGCGTTTGTCGCTGCCTGTGTCGTGGGCGCTAAGTCAGCAGCCGGCCGCGCTGGAGAGCGCGGCAACGATGAATCGCAGTTAGTTGCCCCCCCCAGAGTACGTTGGGGGCTGACCGCCTTGGCGGTGTGGGATTCCCCGGCTTGGCCGGGACCCACCTGGGTAGAGTCTTTTACTGCCTGCATTTTCATTTGGTGGGGGGTGGGCTTTTTTGGAATCGAGGTTACCCGTCCTCAGGGACCGACAGGATGCAAGGATAGGAGGGAGGGTGTTTGGTAGTAGGGGTGGGTTAGGTGGGGGGGTCACCCTAGGTCTGGGATTTGGCCTAGGGGTTTCGCGGATTGACAGGATTTAAGGATACGGAAGGGTTGGGTTTGGTTGGGACATTAAGGAGCATGGGATGAGGGTGTATAGGTTACCCTAAACCTGGGACTTGGTGTTCGGGCACTTCTCTTGTCCGGGATCTCTTTCGAGATGCTCCGGGTGCGGGATCAGCTGATGGCAGCCGGTCCCGCAGCCGGAGTTGGGCTATCCGCAACCTGCCCACCCGCTCGGTTGCACGAGAAGAAGTGCCCGGCAGTCTGAGTCGCACCACCACAGATGTACGTATACATTTGCGTTGGTTCAACCCAGCTAGCCCCGAGCCATGAAGACCATTTAGATTGATCTCTGAAATATTCTTTTGAGGAATATACCACACTGATTGAGTGGATCTGTCCATGCACGCATTTTTCGTACAGCTCAACTTAAAACTTAATGAGCTCAACGATTCGACGAACAATACCAAAGAAAGGACATTTGGGTAGGTGGCATAAATTACTCAAGCAAGATAGACCATGACGAAAACTAACTGAGAAAAAAAATGTTATCATATAAGTCATTGCATAAATAAATTATAATTAAGAACTAAATTCAGAACATTCAACTCTACAGGGTGGCAGGCACATCGACGCGCAAACTGTAACCATGGATTCAGCACGAGTGTTTAGACCCCGTAGCGTAGAAATTTTTCGTCGGTTTGCCACCCTGTATATGCGATATCATCATCGTCATCATTAGCAACCGTGTTCCTCCCACTGCTGAGTATAAGCCTCCTCACTTGCATGCAAGTTTCATGCTTCCCTGGTCTGACGACATAGATTTATTTGAGTGAATTAACCCCCTAAAAAAAAAAAAAAAAAATGGGCGAATTGACCAAACTTTTATACCTAGAATAAGTCTTATCCTAAGACACGTTAAGCCGTTGGTCCCGGGTGTCATTCGTGGATCTTTGACAGTCGTTACGGGTAGTCAGAAGCCCAAAGTCAAAGTCACATCATTTATTTCAAATAGGCACATTAAAGGCACTTTTGAACGTCAAAATTAAAATTAAATTGATTCTAGTCGCCCCTTCCAAAAGGTAGTTTTCGTATGGAGAAGAATGGGCAAGAAACTCCACCGTTACTCTTTTAAAAATGTTTTACAATACTTTGCATACATTAATTCATTTATTTGCATTCCACAAGGTACAAAGATGTTCACAAAAAAGGCTTATAGCTAAGAGCCGTTGGAGACCCTGTCAGGGCACAGCAAAATTATCGTAGAAACAAAAATCTAAATAAAATTAATACATTAATTATATAATTATATGTGAAGACGATGCACCTAAAAATAAAATTACTATACCACAATAGGTAAAAGAATTAAAATGAATTTATGAAACCATGACATATAAATTGACTACCTAGGTGATAGATACATGGTGCTCACATATTCACAAACATTCCAAAAGCAGACTATTTTCATAAATAAATAAGGAGTAATAAGTCCGGGTGTGACTTTAAGTAATTACAGAATGTAAATCTAATGTCAAAGAGAATTAAAAAAAAAAGAATAAATTATACAATTACATTAGCAACCAGTTTGATTTTGTCTAGACTCTAGAGATTGTCCTATGGAGCAGGACCAGCATGTTTCCAAGCATTCTTATCTTGGATATAATCCTCTAATTTGTAATATCCTTGCTTACAAAGTGTAATTTTAATATAAGTTTTAAATTTTCTTTCATTTAATTGCAATATTTCACAAGGTATTTTGTTGTAACATTTAACACAGTACCCCATAAAAGATGTATGTACTTTAGACAATCTGAAAAAAGGTTGATCTAATTTATCTTTATTTCTAGTATTAAAATTATGTCTATCACTTATTTTATTAAAAAGATGTTGATTTTTTCTTACATACATAATATTTTCATAAATGAATTGGCAAGGTACCGTCATAATATTAACCCTTTTAAATAGTTCCCTAAGAGATTCGCGGCGACGTAGATTGTAAATGGCTCTGACAACTCTCTTTTGCAAATTAAAAATGGATTCAATGTCAGCAGCCCGACCCCACAGTAAAATGCCATATGACATAATACTGTGGAAGTAACTAAAATAGACCAACCGCGCGGTTTCTTCATCTGTTAGCTGTCTTATCTTTCTAACAGCATATGCGGCCGAGCTTAGCCGCCCCGCAATAGATGTTATATGAGGTCCCCATTGTAATTTCTCGTCTAGCGTGATTCCCAGGAAAACTGTTTGATTAACAAATTCTAGTTTTTGGCCATTCAATATGATGTCACATTCGCTACTTCTAACATTAGGTAATTTAAATCTAATGCCGAAAGTCTGACAACCAGTCTTACCAAGGGGTATCGTATTACCCAGTAACTGGGTTGTGGAGGTCAGATAGGCAGTCGCTCCATGTAAAATACTGGTATTCAGCTGCATCCGGTTAGATTGGAAGCCGACCCCATCATTGTTGGGAAAAGGCTAGGCAGATGATGAAGTCTTATCCTAAGAATAAATTTCGAATTTTTGACGGTTTATCCATACTAAAAGTGTCAAACGTCAATTTTATTCCTCGAATAAAAGTTATCTGGCGATGGAAAAATCAGCCCTAAGTGACTTCTACATTTATAATGAACCTTTTCGCTGATCGTGGAATTCTGAAAAGAAGACTCAGACTAGGTCAAAGTATTTCCAAAGTTCTCTTCTCTGTCCCATCTCAAAGGTAAAGTATTTGCGTTTCCGACATTCTCGAAAACAATACCTTCTGTGTCTCTTACACTAACAAAAGAAAAGATACAAAATTCACTATTAAGTATCCAGTGTTTTGGATTAACGTATGAAAATGGTTGCCAAAACAGATCGTGCCAAAACTCGTGAGCAGTGTAATGCGAAGCTTGGCAGAACACGCCAGGTACTAAAACTTGCATACAACGGGGAAAAACTACTCCTGAATACTGTTCAAACTAGGATTGTAAGCAAGATAGCTCGGGTTCTAAACCTAATTATTGGTTTGCGTTAAGTTTCTTATAGTTCCACGTACACGAAGGACACTAAACTTTGTAATATTGCAGAAAATAATTGCAACATTAGTATGGCAAGTTCGTGGAAAGTTGCAAAATTCTTTGTCCAAATACGAGAAAATCCAGCTGTCTTTGCTTTTAACAAATCCTAATGACCAAGACAAAACCGGCAAATTGCTTTCAACCAGAAGCAAAATAGGAAATTCATGCCATAATCCGGTACAAAGCATAACTATGAATAATTACAAAGAGGTTTCCAATTACCACCGTCCACTTTATAAAACTCACTACTGCAGAACTCTCAACTTTAGCAATACCCATTATTAATCTACATTTCCACAAAAAGCTCTAGGTAGTATTAATTTATTCAATAACCTTTATATCGAACAAAGTGAACCAGTGCTGGCCACTGATGTGCGAAATACTGGATTTTTAAATCGAGTTGTTCAATTTGATTTCGGTACGAACGCTCGTATTTTAAAATCAATCGAAATACTCGGCCGTGGTTTGCGGTTCCCTGGAAAATGTTCAAGTTTTTACATTTGTTTACTTTGTATAGTTTATGCGAAGTTTTTTAAGCTTTTTGCTCTTTTCATTTTATGACTGAGCTGGTTTTCTGTTCATTATAATGCAATGGTGGAAGTTGTTATTCAACAATCTATCAATAATGGTGCGTTTTTTTAAAAACGGTAAACCGATATTGTTGTTTTTAAAAAGAAAAGTTATTGTGACTGACACTTATACACCACCACCTCTCGAGAAGCCTTCAATTTAAAAAGGCAAGTCCTTACTCATTGCATCAGTTTCATATTAAATCACATCATGAATACTTAAACGTTTCATATATTCTACGACTTCAATTTCTCATCCACCACACCCGAAACTACTAAGTACATGTAACAGCCACTCTTATAGCAGTAGTAATAAAAGTACTCCAACTTTCAACACATTCTGAGTACCTACGACGAGAGTTGAAAAAAACTGTGTAGACTAACTATCTACGTTTGTCTAGAAAGTTCTCCTCCCTGATCCTCCTAGACATCTAATATGAATGAAGAAGCGGTAGTGGTTGCTTCAAGAACAACAACATTATCGTGAGAATAGAGAATGCTTCATATTTAAGTATTAACCACTTGTTTTGTACTTCTACAAGGACTTTAGTACTTGCGGTTGTAAGTAGCTTTCAACTAAAGGTTCTATGAGTTTCCTACAGCTTCACTGAAATTCTCGTAATAATTATATTTGCTGGTACCGAAGTGTTTATTTTCAAAACATGTTGTAGTTATACAGTTTTTAGTTTTACTAGCTTTTTTCCGCGGCTTTGTCTACGTAGATGTTTGAAAAAATCCATATACATATACATATGGTTTTCATTGATTAGTTTATGCAGAACACGCCAGTATAGCTCCCAGTCGGCATGATTTTTCCGACATTTTCAATTATCATCGTCATACTTCAGCCAATTTACGCAAAACCTTTAATGAATTATACACACGTACAACTCTCCCATGGATCATCATGATCATCGTGAGCATCCGTTCGGTAGTTTTTGAGTTAAGAAAAAACACAAAAAATGATTCCTTGATAACCATCAACAACAAAACTAGTTGCTGACAACCATCAGATTTGACCCCCTTATAGTATAATTTATGCTAAATATAACTGGAAGTGTTGCTTGCCCTAATTACTGCTAATCCGTCAAGGATCACCACCTAGTAATTACTTATGTAAATCACTTACTAGTCACGGATGTGGAGAAGCCTTTATTGACGTACATAACACCCATAAATTATTCTCACAATAGGTACTAGTTATTGTAGTATGCAAATAAACGGCTTAACTAAATATTATTAATTATTTATTATCCCAATAGAGCACAATAGAGGACTCAGTGTCGAATTATACGCAGTTGACTACACAACTACTATAATAACTGGTTAATCTATTTGTAATCAGATTCCTGCATTTTCAGAAGAAGAAGCCAGTCGTTTTGTTGTTCTATTCCGTGTCATGGCAAAAGTCTATCGTCACAATACATATTCGAGTACTATTTTAATTTTCAGGCTGTTGCTGCTGTTGTAGATATCCAGACAGAAAACCTTTAAAATGTTGTACGCTGCGGAAATGAAAGTTAAGAAGGATGGGACCTTCAGCCCAGCTTGAAAACTAGACCTGTTGACGACCACAGCCCCATCTACTGGCGACAAATGATACCAATCGATGACGAAGGCGGCGCGCGGAGTAGGAGGAAGCACAATGGCGCGACACTAGCGACGCGCTACGGATTTTCACTATCTTGGTGACACGTCATCGATCTCACGCAAATTATAACCCCTAGATTAATAAATTGTGAAAAATACATGAAATACTGTAAAAACGATATTACAATTTATCAAAATTTCAACCCGCGAGGCTGACACGACGACGACCTGACGCAGAAACCGTAAGAAGACCAATGATGAATTCCCTAATTAAATTATATTATTTTTTATCATAGAAAGAACGACGAAGCTTGACGCCTACAGACAGGGTTGGTCCGCACTAGCTCAAGGCAGAGAGGAGTGGAAAGGAGGATGAGAGGCCTGTACCCTGCAGTGACACACCACAGTAGGGTAAACATAAACATAAATACATTAATAAAAGAAATAACAGTGACTTATTCCCCCCTATTCGTGTATTTTTATTGAAGCTCATGCATAAAACGAAAATATCCAATACAGTGTGTTTGGCACGCACTGACCCAACAATGCCAAGAAATCGATATAAAATACGAATATTTCATTGGCTGAAGTTGTAAATGAAAAATTCTGACATACTGGTTGGTATTAATTCCTATAAAGTATAATTATCGATGTTAATGTTTTTCTTTTATAGAAAATTCGTTATTGAATGCAGTAGCTCAGTTTGGATGCAATGAAAATGTTTGCCTTCCATTTGTTGGCATGATTGAGATTTTAATTTCGTTAAAGAATGCAATCTGTATTACTATTATATTGCTGGTATATTTAACTATTGATCGAATCATTTATTTCTGCTTGCCTGCAAAATATTAAAATACGCTAGAATTTTTCTTTAGCGTTTATTTGTAACTAAGTTTTCGCCGACTCACATTTACCACGCGTTTGCAATGTTTTCGTAGCTCAACTTATTACAAAAAGTGACAACAATTTGTTTCACTATGTTTTTGCTTTTCAGCCTCGATGTGGACAGTAAGTACAGTCCGGCCTCGCGTCGCGTCGCGAGAATGCGTTCGTCACACCTGTCAGTGCGACAATTCTAGTACCTAGCTAATAAAGATCAAATTTCCAAAACACGTATTCGTTTGTATGAAACTGACATGAGTCACAGTAGTAAGTGGGAATCCTCACGTTTCTGTGTTTCAGTTTGCTATTATGTAAATGATAACAAAAACGACATGTAATTAAGCCCAATATTCACGATCCAGCGTCCTTACATCAGAAAGGATTTTTTACAACAACAATTAACGCGACTACCAGTAGTCCAATTAACGAAATAATTGGAGTGCGCCAAAAGTATCGGATCGATTTTAATTTTAATTCGAATCCCTGCGGTCACGGTGTCGGTATAAATGCAATATTAATCGGAACCCGACCCGTATTTGTTATAGCATTCTGATGGAGCAGATTGCAGATATTGGTTTATTGAAGAAGATTATTATCTTAAACTATTCCAGTAATAACCGACCAAAGAGTAAGTAACATAAGTGGCGTGATGGAGCTATTAATTATTTTGTAGGATATGATAATTATTTGGTCACAGACCTACTAATCTGACTGTTGCACTATTAAATATATAATATGCCCCATAGACCACTTTTTCTGCTGTGCTGTGTTGCAGTTTGAAGGATATGGGTACCGGGGTAGTTACGGGCATATGAGACGTTTCTCGTTTTCCTTTGGGTTGCCTAGTTGCCAAAGTCTCTGCGATGCCTTTGCTATTGACCACTAGGCTGACTATTGAAGATCATCGCCAAAACAACACCAGTACACACAAATCTTGGTTAAAAAGGATAAATAACATGTTCTCTTACCCTACAGCTAAATAAAATAAACATAATATTCTAAACGTTCCAATTTGAGCGTAAACGTCTTCATTCCTCGTTAGTCTCGTGTTGGATTTGCATTCAAATTGAAAAACGTCCATTAGCATAATAAACTATTTGTATTTGAGCTCTGACACGCGACGACGTTGTACGAGTACATGCGAAACTGTTGAGCTTTTTATTGACGTTGTTGAAGTTGTAATTTTTTTTGTCATTGTATACCTGTGATTAGGAACACTAAAGAACTATTTTAGTATTCTGAAATCTGAACTCAGCTGATCAATTCATGACTGAAGGATCCAGTTTAGTTCAACATTCGTTCAACACTAATAAAATTTTTGTGAGAAATATACCTTACCATGAACATGACCGTAGAAATTACTCATTTCGGTTATTGTAATCATAAATTTTCTGGAACACCAAAACGCAATACTTGAACCAGTCTTGGACACCTTTTGGCTGATAACCATAATGATAGTCATAAAGTCGGAACATTCACAGTAGCCCGCCCGCGTTTCCTAAAAGACAAATCAAATAAAAATACAGTGAATGGAGTTCCATTCACAGAAATATCTTCCCGTAAAAATCCCAGTCCCCAATGTATCACCATCCCCAAACGCTGGAAGTACCAACCATTACTGATACCTACAAATAACTCTCGGACGAGCGGCGACGATTACAACTTGTGTAAGCCGACTGAGCTCTTAATCCTGTTGCCTAGTTTGTGCGCACGCATCGAGGATACACAGCGATTAAATTGATGGGGTTTGTTACTTGATTAGAAAAGTCGGTTTTGTCTGTTTTATTAAATGCTGTTGGATGTTTACCTGCTCGACAAATAAGCAGGTTAAAACATACACGTTATTCATCCTTTCATGACATAAAACGCAACTCATGTCTACCTATAAGCCCCGTGCGCTTAGTCGAGAACTACTTGTTAGTTTTATGAGATCTTTATTTTATTTGTAGTGTCTTTTCTCTGGTTAAATTTAATTCAGAGCAGTCATACAGGCAAAATCAAAAGTCATTTATTCAAATTAGGCTGAGAATCAGCACTTTTCGAACGTCAAAATTACAAAAGACAGTCCCCCAAAAACGCCCGCCCTTCATCACTTCCTAGTGCTATCGCTAGGAAGAAGAAGTGGCGCAACAAACTCCCCAGCAGCACAGCTGTCTGTTCAGTTAGAATATAGTTGCATGTATACAATACTAGGAACCTATGTTCAGTAATTAACATTACAAAAAACTTAAATTATTTGCCATATATCAGCTAGCCACGCCAATATACCAACAAATATAATAAAAACTATACGTACTCAAGCTGAAAAATAATTAATTAAAATGTAAATAAAAACTTACTACCTAAATAAAAGCCTCCAGGCATAAAGGGCGTGACAGCTTACATATTTATGCATAGCTGGGTTCTGGTCACATAGCTGTCACTTGAAGTCACAGATGAAAAACTAGGACCATCGAAGTAAAATAAATAAATAAGTTAAGCAGTTGCTGGGTTCTTTTGGAAATGTTTGGAACCTTCAACTTACTTACACTAGCGCCGTCTCCCATGGGGGTAAGCAAAAACTACATAACGCTACCTGCTACGATACTCGTACATACATACTCCTTTTCGAACCCAGTACTTCTTGTTCGATATTCGGATCCTTTAATCCCCGTTTCATCGCGCCAAGTGTATCTTTTAGTAGGTATTCTTTCTACAAAGTGAACAATTACACCTACCGTCTGCTTACCTACAAACGTACACATTATTTATCTTCAAGATCCTAATCTCCCTCACAAAATTACCTTCTACACGTACAAACAAAATTAAAGAACAACATCTTTACAATTTGCCTAAAATGTTTCGCGGAGTGACGTCACAGGGTGTAGAACGGGTAGCGGGGGCCCCGGGGAGCGGGGTACAAAGGAGCTCATCAAGTCGAGTCATCGCCTTAATGCTGGTAATGAAGACACGCATAGGATTACTGTTCGCCTAACCTTGTTTTTTGCCTGGAAAATTAGAAAATGGACTGGTTTTGTACAGTTTCTTGTAATGGGATTGGTTGGTGTTTCGTGGTGTGTGTTTGTTTCTGTGGAGTTACAAGCGTTTAGTAACAATGTTTTAGTCGTGTCTTTGTTTTGTAAGTTGAGTTTTGTGTTTGCTTTCAGTTTCATTGTAATTTAGCTTCACAAGTATTTTTCTTGGAGAGAGTAACACAAAATACCAACCTAAGTATAGTTTTTTTAATGAAGGAAAACTTTATTTAATCATTAATAATAATGGTAATGCCATAGGCAGTTTCTACCAATTATATAAAAGTAAATAACTTATATATCACACATTTTTAGACACGTTATATTTCAGGATAGGAAAAGGCCAACTATGTAGATCTATCACTGTCGTCATACGGTCTACAGAGATTGGTTTTTAAATAACACCAACGAAAGAAAAAACATCAACAAAAAATCCAACCACCAACATAAATCCATCCAACTCTTCCAAACTCAATTTGTTCTTGAAATCAAATTCGTCAAAATAATTAACTTCATTATAAACAAATTTGACAATCCTTCAACAGTAAACTCTGTGAACAAATCACCGGGCGATCCGTCTAAAGGCTGCAAAGCGAATCATCTAATCCGAGCGGTTTATTCCGGTGCTGAGATAAAGACGGAAAAATGTAAGATGCGTTAAATAAATGTTTTACAATGAAAACGTACTGCGAATAATGTGTGACGGGCCCGAAAGACTGTATGGAGTATTTTCGGATTCTAAAATTGACAACGGTATTGACTAGTGAGAAGTATTATTTCCGTCTCTCCTCTGATGTAAGTATTCAAGCGCTACTTTCGTATCTGAATGGAACTGGCCCGACTAGGAATATGCCTCTCTTTCTTTCAGGATATGGGTAAATGATGATAACTCAGCATATTTGATATCAATGCAAGCATACTCGTACATACATAATCAGCTTATAATGTTCCGACTGCTGGGACACAGGCTTCTTCTCTTCGAGAGGGATTGGATGGATTAGGACGTGCCCGCACCAACTTTAGTCAAGTATATTTCCAAAAGTGTGACTTGATAAAATAACGGTTTAACAGCGGGCCGCGTTAATGGATGCCACAATTTTATTTCATTCTGTGCTAACAAGCCACGCCCACTACTTCCAATGATCGACGTGAATTAGTCACAGCAGTAATGAAGCAAAACGTTTTAAACACTAACCGCTGTGAAAAAATTATTTTAAAACTATTTTAGCTGTAATTGGTGGTTAGCTACAAAAATCTTGGTCCTGAGAACTTCTCTGAAAGCCTTACTGCAATTACAGTCTTCGTCATCAAATCTAACTTGTGCATAACTCCCGCTGGGAAATTCCAACCAATTGAATTGGAGTCTGATACTGATATCTATTAAATTCCATACGAATTTAATTAAATGCTCAAACTGTAACAGTACATAGTTTATGCAATATCTACCAGCGCTAGCGTCCTGGCTATATCTAGTAACTAGATTAATCATAACAAGCTGGAAGCTGCTGGTATATGAAACTCTTCTTTATTAATCTGCATGAAAACAAAACCCTGATGAACCCTGCACAAGTAATGAAAACATGTGCTGATAATATAACATTCTGGATGATCAAAAGATGAATAAAGACCTCTTTCACGGTTTTCAATAGGTATTCACACTCAAACTTTTCATGTATTCTTATTCTTACGATAGCTAAAAAACTTATTCGCTAAATTCCACCATCGATGTTTTCGAAGTTTTGAAGTAAACCTTTGAATGTATTGTTTCGATCAGCCAGCTCTCGTCGGGCTGTACACGTTCTTGTCAGTAAATAGCAAAAAGTTAGGAGCAATATACCGTCTCATTCGCTTTGCCGGTAAAAAAATATGCCAAATCATCCTTCGAGAAGTACTTTCCTGTAAGGCTTTTATTACCCTAAGCTTTTGGTTTAGGAGTAACGCTACCTATTGTTATTCTAGTATGTTGTAAAAAGTGGAGCGAGGAAGGCGTGATTTATGATTTTCAGTACAATGATCGTGGTTGAAAATGAAACACTATAGGGCTATATTATTATGGAAGACCGGTTTTTCGTAGGTAGGTAATCTTAATTTTCCTTAGAATTAGGTTGAAGGAAAGGTTACCCACGTGATTGAAATGAGAATGGTCTAGGTTCTTCGAAAAAGGTTAAAAGAGGTCATACTATCACTGATCCCTGTTCAAGTCTCTTGTTTTTGTGTGTCTTTCCAGGAATACCTACATTTTTCGTTATATTTTGTTCTTGGATATGATTTGAAACATAAAACATTAATCTAGACCTCACGTTCCGTATCAAAATTCGTAACTTCAGTTCCACCGACATACGAAACTCCAAACAATATAAATTACACCTCATGTTGTACTCTTGTACCTATCGACACGAAGCTCATGTGTTATGATTTATTCCCACATGTAAATGTATTCGGAATGCGCGGATCAATCTTCTGTAAGAGTATGAACCCAGCCGGGAACTTTTGCCATGCATTATTTATCAGTACTCCTCCTTTAGAGAGTACGCGGATTATTTTTTGAAGATTTCTAAGTGGTGTGTATTGTTGGAATTCAATTTATGAGATTACTTGTTGTTGTGTTTGCTTTTTGACATTTATGAGAGTCAGGTTAAGGACTGCCCTGTTTGTATTATTAGATCACGTTTTGTTTTTCATCAAGTTGTTGTCTGATAACTATAATTGGATTTATTGGGTTTCTTCAATTGTTTTTGTTAGAAAACCGAATTCAACATCAATTTCGGGTCTAATTTATTTTACTTATGAACGTAATTTTTTCCCGCCACGTATTGAATATACGAAGCCATGTATGGATGATAGTTTCACAATTTAAAAAAAAAAACTGTTATTGGCACTTTTTTCTCACACCTCCAATTCTACGTAAGCCAACACCTACTTATCACCAGCCAACATATCTCAAGACTAGGAGCACAAGTTGCAAATCAGCCGTAACTCCTGAGTTAACTCTCCGGTGTTAGGGTAATACCGTTAATGGCGTGGCTTCGGACGTAAATCAGAGATGCCTGCGTTTATCACCGACGCGCCGGTGATTACGAGAACAATAGACTGGTGTATGGTAAAGAGCTCACTGATGTTGCGAGGATTGGCGGTAATGTATACCAGATTAGTTTGATATTTTGTGGTGTCAGTGGTTCTGAATGGACGGTTAAGGCTATGGATTATGAAATAATATATTATCAGTTCATGTAATAAACAAACTCTGATAATATCATGAATAAACTACACAATAGTTTTGGCATAATTAGTAATGTTAGGTATTTTTGTCTTGAGAGTAGTAAGTGTATAAATTTCTCTTAGTTTTGTGAAAGACACGTTTGTGTGTTTTTCATAATTGAAGCCGATTGTAAGTATAACAAAGAAGAGGGATTCGTCGTAAACAAAAAATATAAGGCTCTGACGCTCCAGTAGTAATACAAGTCCTCGCGTGACTTCTGACAATTCTAAATATAGAACACCACACAGACCTACAAACAACGCAGACTATTGACGAATTCACAATAAATAATAAATATAGGACAGAAGAATGTAATAATATTCATATCGCAGCTTGAAGCGACGAGCCAATGCCAGGGAATTCTCACAAAACTCCGTTTTATATCGAAAGCCGGCGATTATGCGGCGCAATGCCACACGTCAATGTTTTATGGCTGCTTTATGCTGCTAAATATGCTCACTTATTCAAAAAAGCTCAACTCTTCAATATTAATAATACCACCATTATTGCCTCACTACGGGGCAAAGGCCTATTCTCAAACAGAGAAGCTTGCTCAAGACGGGCTGGCGATTTCAACATTATTAAAAATAAAAAGAAATTCATTTAATTCTATTATAAGGCTTCCTGAAAGCTGTAAGTAATTTCTTATTAGGAATGTCAATCATAATTTGTATTAAGATACTTGAGCGGACATTCTTAAAGCAAATTATGACAATGTTAATTTCCTTTTTGATGTTGTTTCACAAATTTCTCTAGATGCTTTGCCGTTTTGCCTAATTGATGGTAAAAATAAATCTGGATAGGTAATTGAAATTTTTTGGGAAAGGTTAGTAGGGAAATAATAAATCTTATTCAAGTAGCAATAAAGTACGTGTATGTATAATGTATATAGGTCAAAGAAAATGACGCATGCAGGTAAATTTAATTAATGCCATGAGAGTTATTATAAAAACTCATATTTTAATTTTAAAACTTCATCCCTACAGCATCAGACAACCCTGTCTAAACTTAACGAGGTGGAATGAACGAGCAATAATTTTATTACTTAAATTCTCTTTTGCAAATTCCAACAAATAACCTACAAAGCAGGTGTGCGTAAAACTGCATCACTGGATTCATTCAAGTGTACTGCACATACAAAGTCGGTGGAAGTTCGTGGAAACTTGCCACTCCAGTCGAACTGTATCGAATACATTACCGGCGAGGTTTAACGATCAAAATACGACTCTCCACTTTCTTATCTAAAGTTCACTCCGTTTTATATTTGTCGTAAAATCTTTCATTTACTTTTCTTTCGAGTGTATATCGAAATAAAATATGGGAATTGAGTTGTAAAATAAAATTGATTCGAAGCTGTTACTTGGATGGAAACAATACTGTGTCAGTTGGTTACCGGGTGGAATCCACAGATTCCATAATGCCTTTTATGTTTTAACACTTTTAGTTTTATTTTATATAATGCTCAAGATTTTGTACATATTCACGAAAATCCAGAGGCACAGCTACCTCTTAGACATTTATACCTATGACTTATTTATCTATTACGCGTGAGCATTCTATCTAAGATTTTATATTATAAGTAGAGCAAGCGTCGTGTTCCCCATATAGACACACTTTCTTACCATTTTCCATTCTGCTCACGTCATTTGCGGCTGTAGTTAAGCCAAGCTTAACACAAGAACAAGATGGCGGCATTGAATATTTGAGCAGCACTACGTCGCCGACAAACGGTGTGAATAAGTAACGCCTCACTGAAATGTGCTGTTTTACAATGTTCCTCTTATTCTAAGAGCACAATCTTGGCTAAATTTCTCCTGACTTTGGTATTTTTCTTTGCAGGTAATTTTGGTTTTCAAACCATTTTATTTTTTATATTTGTACAGACGCCAGCACATCAAACTACTACAATTTGTCAAATTTCTTTAACAGATTTTAAACTTTATCGCTAAGGTATTAAGGTTCAAGGTTGATTGGGAAAATTTGACAGTTGCGGGTAGCTTAACCTGCTGGCGTCTGCACATACATGGTAAATCCAAAATTGGTCATTTTCTGTTTTCACATCACCCACAATCATGTTTTTTTTCTTTCGTTTGGTCTTTTGCTGCTATTCCGATTTGTAGCATTAATTTTGAGTTTCAAATGCTCATATTGTAAAATCGGATTTTTGGACTTATCATGTATATATTATTGTATATACCAGGCACCACAGATTTCCGTGGATGTGACGCATGTCAACCATTTCTTATTGTTCTTTTTCTTTATTTGTTTTTATGTTCTTTTTTGCGTCATGTTTACCGCAAATAAACGTATTTTCTTTCTTTCTTTCATTTCCTTTACCCGGGACTCAAGTGATTTATTATTTTATCTACTTGACCCAAACAGTGCTCCAAATGATTCTAATTTTTTTTTTCTCACGCCTTTAACACAAGATTGGATTTTCCCAAACTTGGGAGTTCGTAGAACAAGCGATAGCTACATTTCGATTAGCGCAAAAACTTCGGATCTCGGCTCTCGGGGGCAAAAAACCCACCTGCAAAGTTTTCCAAGTATTTTCCAGGCCGAGAGTTGTTCGTACTCCAAATATAACAAAGTTGTACGTTTGAAAACTTTGAAATATAGCAAGTTTCATTGGTAACTGCCAAAACAGATCTCTGGCTTGGCACAAGCCACGAGGCGCGAGGCGCGGGTCTTGGCGGTCGCAAATCAAATGAAACTTTGTGGAAACTAAAACGCGGACTGTATTGAGATGTTTGGTCGTAGGAAATGTAAATAAAATTGATGAAATATAGCTTTAATCTCTGTAAAAGGAATAAATTTCATAGAACTGTAACATTTTAAACAAATATTGGAAGCCGACTTAAATGGTTTAGCATGAAAATGTATTGTCTGACACTAGGAATTACTGCTGTATTGTGAATGCGTTTAGTTATAAATCTCACAGAACTTCCGGAAACTACTTATCATTAGGTCTTCAATAATATTGACAACGAAGCGAGCCGACATTGCAATGAATTCATTAATTTCGTTCTGTCCCAATATCCAAACATATTTTGTTATCAGAATGCGTATCCCTCTGACAAAATCCACCAAGTAATTTTGCTTCCGTAACGTAACTGCAATAAATAGTCATGCTAGCACAGCAGTGGTCGGCAATATAGAGGAAATATCGTCGACATGGAAACAAAGAAGTAGAAGGGATATCAGCCTTATGTAATAAGTAAGTATATGGATCTGATAAGTAAATAAATAAGACGAAGACCATGCTTGTGCAGACTTTGATTTCCCTATAATCGACTATGGTGACGTGTGCTACTTTGACTTGAATCTGGTTTTGCTGGATAAGCTCGACAGATTGCTCAACAATGGAATCTGGTTCATTAAACTTCAGAAAATATGACCATGTGTCGAGCTATAGGTCTGAGCTCAAATGGATGTCCATTAGCCAAAAAAGAAGTTTGCGCGCTTTGACCACGCTCTTCTCCCTTCTCAACTTTCCCAAACCTCCTTCTTATCTCGTACCTCACTTCCAATATCTATGTTCTTCACACGCTATAAATCTGCGTACTTCTAACAATCTTCTCTTACTCTGTCATTCTCTTACTCTGTCCTTCTCATACGTCTGACTTTGTTCTTTCTTCTTTTCATATTCAGTCCATTCTTCTTTGGAATGCGCTTCCTCTTGATATCAAGACGACTACCAGTCGGTATGCATTTAAGCGGAAATTGCAGAGTTATTTTCAAAACAAATTTTCAAAAAAATAGCATAGTCATCTCAACACCTCTCTCCCTTGATTATATATCTAAATATCTATATATATAAAATTCAAAGTCCTGAATGACTGACTGACTGATAGATCAACGGACAGCCTAAACCGCTGGTCCTAGAGACATGAAATTTGGAGGGTGTGTTCTTCGTTAAGAGTAGGCATCCACTAAGAAAGGATTTTTCGAAATTTCACCCCTAAAAGGGTGAAAAGGGGGGAATTCGTTTGTATGAAAAATCTTATTCCTTGAGTTAATAAACTTGAAACTTGGCACGAATATCTAAATAAATTATGAAGATTGTCAGTTTTTTTTCTTCTAAACTACCCCCTAATAAGGGATTAGGGGGTTTCAAAGTTTGTATGGAAGAATTTTAGCGCGCAGTCCGATTTACTCGAAACTCAGTATTTATACCCAAAATTGAAAGTAAAGAATAATGTGTATCAGTGTTTTTTGAAAATCTACCCCTGACGGACTAAAACGGGGTAGGCAATTTTTCAGGGGAGGATTTTACTGTATGGCTTGATTACCTCGAAAATTAGTATAAATAATATTTGAGTCAAGTTATGAATACATCCCAAACGATTTTTGTTCAATTCCACCCATGTGGGGGTGAAAAGCGGGGATACAGTTTATATGAAAAATCTTCTTCATTAGGTTATTATACGTGAAACTTTTCAAAAATACTCGCCTAAGTAATTAATAAAGTTTATCATTATAAGTTTTTCAAAACTACCCCTCAAAGGGGGATATGGGGGTGTTGAAGTTTGTGTGGAATAATTTGAATGCGCTTAATACTTATCTAAATAAATTATGAAGATTGTCTGTTTTTTTTTCTTCTAAACTACCCCCTAATAAGGGATTGCAATGGGGTAGTTAATTTTTCAGGGGAGGATTTTACTGCATGGCTTGATTAACTTCGAAAATTAGTATAAATAATCTTTGAGTTAACTTATGAATGTCTCAAACGATTTTTCAAAATTCCACCCCTGTGGGGGTGAAAAGCGGGGGATACAGTTTATATGAAAAATCTTATTCATTTAGTTAATAACTTGAAACTTGGCAAGAATACTTGTCTAAGTAAGTAATAAAGTTTATCATTATAAGTTTTTCAAAACAACCCCTCAAAGGGGGATATAGGGATGTTGAAGTTTGTCTGGAATAATTTGAATACGCGGTCCGATTAACTCGAAACTCAGTGTTTATACTTAAGACCAAAAATAAAGAGTAACATGTACCAGGGTTTTTTGAAAATCTACCCCTAACGGGTTGAAAAGTGGTGGTTAATTTTACAAGGGAGGATTATAATGCGTGGCTTGATTAACTCGAAAATTGGTATAAGTAATCTTTGAATCAAGTTATGAATGTTCCCAAACGATTTTTCAAAACTCCACCCCTGTGGGGGTGAAAAGCGGGGGATACAGTTTATATGAAAAATCTTATTCATTTAGTTAATAACTTGAAACTTGGCAAGAATACTTGCCTAAGTAAGTACCTAATAAAGTTTATCATTATAAGTTTTTCAAAACTACCCCTCAAAGGGGGATATAGGGGTGTTAAGTTTGTGTGGAAGAAATTGAATGCGCGGTCCGAGTAACTCGAAACTCAGTATTGATACTTTTGACAGAAAATAATTAATAATAAGTATGTAAAGTTATCGAAAATTTACCACTGACGGGACAAAAACGGGTAATTCAGTTTTTAAGGGGAGGATTTGAACTTGAAACTGTATGTTACATTTTCACGTCTAAACCACTGAACTTCTGATTTGGCATAGAGATAGATGGCATCCTGGGGAAACACATACATTTTATCCTGTTAGCACGTTCCCGTGGGTTAATTTCCGACATCCACGCGGGCGAAGCCGCGGGCAGAAGCTAGTTATAAGTATAAACCTACTATGATAGCAATAGTATATATAACCTATTTAATATAATATGTATTTGTGTACCTAGTTTTAAGAGTTTTTGTTTTATCACTGTCCCTCAACCAAAGCACCTGCCATCTAATCTCTTCACCACCCTTGGTTGACTGGTAGAGAATGCTTGGTGAAAAGTTTAAATAAATAAATGCGAATTGTTAGCATTGATTTGATGATAACAATGATGGGATGAAACCAGACTTCAGGTTGCTCTCAGGCTTGTTGTTTTTAAACCTAAATCATAGAGAATATTTTTTTTAATTTATTTATTAAAATCTCTAATTACTATCATTACAGGTTAGGTATACCTAATGCGATAGCATGGTCTTAAAATTAACTTAATTACAATTTAAAACTATGAAAAAAACTAGCAGTACTTATTTAAAAATCTATTTTCCCGAATTGTGCGGGTCAATGGTGTTTTGGCGAGAAGGTTAGTCCTGGCCACCGGCTCGGCCAGCATTGGCGGGCGGGGCCGCCTTCACATATAGTGGTCTGGTACACATAGACTCAGGCGCTGCAGTACTTCTGGGTCCTCAATGCTACGAAGTAACATAACCAGATACGCGACAAGCGAGAATTCCCGTCGTAACCTCAGTTGGTTGTACCTGACCATACCGAGCATAAACTGAGTGGGGTACATCAACGGGTAAAACGGATATATCCCATAAAGTTTCTTGTACAAGTGGCGCGTGAACTTGTTCTGTACGCGTTCCAGCATTACCGAATACTTAGCCTCATGCGGAGCCCATATGACGGCACTATGTTCCAGATGACTCCTGACTAGTGCGTCATACAAGACTCTGACTGTTGCGATGTTGGTGAAGTGCCTTGTCTGTCTCAGAACAAATCTCAAGTTTCTAAACGCCCTTTTACAGATCCCCGTAATATGATCGCGAAACGATAGTTTATGAGTGACAGTAACCCCCAAATCCCGCACCTCAGAGACTCATCTGAATTAATTATAAACAAACAAAATGAGTCCATCTAACAAAAACATCTTGATTATATTGCAAATTGGACCACCTAAACATTACAGTGAAACGCCTGAATCACTAGTTCCCATGTTCTATTTTAGCGCACTCGTCCATCCTTCACTAACGCAAGAGTGTTTCAAGCTCGATTTGTTCCGTAACGCAGTGCATCTTTTTTCGGGCGATGCACGAGCATTTGACGCTCCATTTATTCCCTAAGTGTACAAATCGCGGGTCGAGGAATGTTAACAAAACAGTGAAGATTTAGAAGAAAATATCGCTGACAGGAGCCGGGTACTGAGGCTATTTATTGTGTCCCAGAATGAGGTCAGGGCACGGACAATTGGGCGAAATTTAGAGGAAGTTTTATGAATTCTTCCTCGGTGAACAGGCGTTCTGATAATAGATCTATTGACGTTTTGTCTACCTTTATGTTCGAGAAATGTCTTGGAAAAAGCGAGGAATTTTCGAACACCGTTTTTGTGTAAAGGAAAGTTATTTGGAAAATTGGCAGCTGGTAATTTTGTCTAGGTTTTCAATATTGTGCGTAACTAAGTCCCTACAATACGTCAAAAAAAGGTTATTAAAACTGAAAAGTCTTTTCTGAACACTGTCCAATGATCCTCTTCCGATATGAACTTACCAACAATTTCCACTCCAAAAATAATAAAATCAAATCATAATGAACACAAGTTACCATCACGAATACCTACACCCTGATGATTACGACAATGTCCCCAATTATCGTTAAACGTAGCTCGCATAGCAACACCCGTCCAGTGGACATTCAACTGATAATAACATGACAAACGAGAACGTTACGCGTCCTTTAAACCGTATTTGGCGTAACATTTGGCGCACCAGTGCCAAATCCCGACTAATAAGCTATAACAACTCAGTCGTCCAATTGTAGACCATTTCTTTGGGAAAATAAACTTGGTACTGTGGGCAGCAAAAGTCGCTTGAAAATAATACAACGCATAATAAGCTATAATATTGGTGATCAGATTATAGAAAGTAATAAAATATTATGATAGGTAATGGCCACTGGTCAAAAAATACGTACGAGTAGCATATTTCAACGATCAATAAATGTTGATCTTTTTGATCTTGAGATGTATTTTGTGCTTTAATTTTAATTTTGTGTGTGTAACTTGGCTATCGCATTATGTTAAGACTGATCTGTAATGATAGCTTTAAGGCATTTAAATAAATAAATAAAACCCGTTTTGACACAAAAATTGTTTTGGGAATTTTAATCCATGCCTACTACAAACCTTTGAGGTTCGTAGTCAGGTTCATTAATCAGGTTTTGTTACCGACCGTACCATACGTTTTTCTCATCCCCTAAACCAACGTAGCTAAATGAATATCCCAGTCCCCTGCCAACAAGCTCAAACTATTCCTTCGTACAGGTAATCTACGACCTGATGAGTCCTCCGACGCACGACGTTTGCCTGAATTATTAACAGGACACTATGACGTCACGTGGCAGCTAGGAACTTTATGTACCCACTTTGTTTAGTGTCATAGTTACGTAACTGAGATGGATGCTGTAACCTAAAAGCCAAGGTTTATGTTCTCTCGCGAGCTTTTTGATGGGTAGCAGGTTCTGTGAGATAAAATGACGATTTTTCTCTAGTAGGTAGTGCTGCAGATTTCGGGTTCTGATTTAACCGGGGAACTAAGTTATGGGCATAAATTTCATAATATGAAGGTTATACATATAAATAAGAACATTTCATTATTTAATCAAAAAGTTTTCTGTTCGTTGAGCTCTTTATGTTCTGAGATGAGCTACACGATAACTGACAAATTCTTGAGATCCGCTCAAATATGTGTGGTTCTTACTTCAAAAGATAATTTCAGAGACTAATCTACATTGTCCTCGCATGATCTGAACAATGATTATGTCTGGATTTTTAAAAGAGACTAGGACAGGTAACGCCGTCCTCATCCAGATTTAAAAAAAATGATTGATGCATGTTTGTACAAACCTTCTGACGGCACGGTTGGCGTAGTGGGTAAGCGATTGACTGCTGCGATGCGTGTCGCGAGTTCGATTCCCGCACGGAACAACTATTTGTATGACCTACAAATAATTGTTCCGGGTCTGGCTGTTTGTGTATGTGAGTTTAAATGTTTGTAACGCACCCACGATACATGAGTAATTCCTACAGTGGGGCAACGTTTTTTTTTTAAAAAAAAACCTACTTACCGAAATAAAATAATGTATATTAGTAAGAGTAAGAGCTACTGTATCTAACTGTTCTGATTAACAAAATAACTATAAACAGCTTCTAGTTGTTTATCTAGTTACACGATACCTCAACCTGAACGAATGCTAATTAACGTACAAGTAACTAATCTCCGTAGGTATGTGACTCGCAATAATGAATTCAATTAGCACTAAAGTATGTATTAGCCTGAGGACGTTTTCTGTTTGTTGCTATTTGCATATAATTAATATACATGTACCTTTTATAGTACGAGTACTTATGATAAGATAAGGTACCTAATAATAAAAAGGGTATATAGATAATAATTATGTGAGTGGTAAACTGTATTTCTATTTATTTGGTAATTAGATAGAATTGTTTGACGCAGTGGCTGAGGTGTTGTGGCAAGTTTGATTCCTGCATTATAGATAGGTACATACTTGTATGATTCAATTTTTTTCTGAATATTTACACTTCGCCAAACAAGAAAGCTTTTTTGCTAAAACGGATGTAAAGCGAAGAGAATTTTGCTCCGATTGCTATAATTGAGCTGACTCTCATGGTGTTCCGCTACTCGAACCACGACATAAGTTAGTAAATTTTCGGTTGCCCATCATTATTCTGGTGGCGGTACTTAATAACGAATTAGTCCAACGTATAAAAAACGGAAACAAGCTCAAACGACATAATGAAAAAACAATAATTACTTACCATCCGTTCTTCCACCATCCATAAATCATTCCACTACATTCTCCCTCTATATATAAATCACTGTTCTACTAGAACCTCCTTTAAACCTCTAATAGACTCAACAGAGTCTATTAGAGGCTTAAAGGAGGTTCGGAGGAGCTGCAATAGAAACAAAGAGCCCCGAACTAGATCGAACGAGGCTTTTGAATCAATAGACCGAAGCTCTCGCAATGAATATTAATTGTTGCTTAGCAATTATCATGATATAAATGTGTCACTATCGGTTTTCGAAATGGATTATATATTGTCAATGACGTCATTGAATTACAAGTGTAGCATCAAAAATGTCTCATGACAAATTATTTTATTTATCGCCTCGACTGCCTCGTTTGTCTAGTGATCGCAAGCATTACTGCTGAGCACGAGGTCGCGGCTTCAATTCCCGGCTCAGACCAAGTGTTATTGGGTTTTTCCACCTGGAATTTCTCAGTAGCAGCTCGGAGTTTGGATTTGTGTCCGGTGAATGGCAATAGGCTCGCGCCCTGTTAATGTGGGTGTACTATATATAGGTATGCCTCTAACTGTCCCGGGGAATACAGCGTGATGTTATGCATGTCTTTTTCTATTTCGTTTTGTTTTTATATTGTTATTACACCTGCCATGTTTTGACTCTGTATCGCCCTAAGGTAGACTGGTAGAAAATGCCTAAGGCATTAAATCCACCTCTGTACCTACAACAACATTTTTTTACTTGTGCATGAAATTTTAATACGTCATTGTGTGTGTGTTCTTCTGCTGGTGACACTCATCTTCCCACGAAACGTGGTAAAATATTATATAATAAAAAGAAAGGATGTATCTTTTATATTTATAGGATTTACCTCTAACACTATTTTTAATATTTACTACGTTACAAAAGTTCTTAGTCTTTTCAAATGAATTATTTGATCTTCTTGTTTTTCAGATTAAGCAGTGCGTTCGACAGTGGAAAGGTATGAAAATCAAGTGCAATAAAAAATATTATTCATGACTCGACACTCCAACGACACTTGAATATCAAACAGCCACAAAAAGGTATGCGAAACACATAAATGAACGTTTAATTCCGTCCTGCATCGGCTATGATTTACTGCAGCAATAAAACGCTTCACCTCGTGCTATCTCGATCAGCTTTCACTTTAAACCAACATAATTTCGTATTCGTATCGTAGTAGCCCCGGCCAGAGTCCGTCGAGACACAATTTATATCAATTTATATTACAAGCGCCATTAATTTACGCCGCGTCTCCTCTATTATACGGTTATGATACAAGTATTTTATTTTCACGTGCGACCCTCGGGGTTGTTTTTTTTTTTTTAATAATTTTGAGTAGAATTTAAAGTTCGGGAGGTGGGGGGCATAAAAATATCCTCAACCTTCCCAACTTTAATCTCTCTGTTATTTTGTGATGCGTTTATTGTTTGTGGAATATATCTGATATATGTATCTACGTCTCAACTTGTTTCATAGGTACACAAATGGAACTTCCTAATCATGTACTGCACATTGTAACAAATATGTACCTACCTAATTAATTAGTTGTCGTTTAATGATTAAAATTTGAAAGTTTCGGTTAAAACTTGGCCTGTTTAAATATCTGGATTAAAAGTCACTGTTTGAATATCTGACCCATTTCCGTGAACGGAAATCAATTGTTTACATACAATTTCTCAAATTTATCTACGAATTCAGTGTTTTAGTAGGTGAGTAAGTTAAACAACTAACAAATTAACACTCTATTAGAATTACATCATCATTCTGTTACGAGTTTTCGAAGTTTCGATCTGTATTGTTTCCGAGGTCAAAGGTAGGCCAACAACCGAAGATAATTTACCTATTTCAAGGAAGGAAATGTATTTAAATTATTCTCGTCTATGGAAAACCTGTAAAACCCAGGGAATTTTAGATTTGCTACTAGCGTTTGATAAAAATATTTAAATACGTTATTTTTCAGTCGATATCGAGCATCGATTCTCATCCGGATACTCCATGCCATCTTCTCCCAAAGTCATTATTAATATCCCAGGCTTATCTCTTCGAAAACATAACGGCCAAGAGAAAACTTCAAAAGGTAAGGATCACACTTTTTACTTTGGCTAAGGGCACTTAAAACCTCAGAAAGGTAGAAAAGGTATTTTTTTCTGTTAAATTTTTCCTGTTTTTGGCCGAATGTCTTAAGTAATACCATCAATATTTGAATAAAGGTTACGTAAGGTGGGCCTTTTCAACCTTCTAAGAAATGCTAACATCACCCTTTGTACAGTATTTGGTTGCTTTACCTACTTGTACACTTGCATACAGCTGGATGATGGACTAATTCCCTTTTTTATGTGCACTCAGTCAGTCCGTATGTAATTTAAGTTAAGCTAATGGACTACTATGTCAAATTATTTTTCGTTCTTATATTTAAATGACAAATTTCATTAAAAAAAATACGTTTATTTCTAGCAGCACAATAACAACCTTAGGAACATTTATTACATATCTTCTATCTTCTATACTTATAATAAATCTGTATAAGTGAAAATTCTGTACATTGAAAATATCAAAAAAATTAATGGCAGGGGGTGTTACTAGACCGACACCGAACCCAAAAATGTGATTAAAAATTTTTTTGTCTGTCTGTCTGTCTGTCGGTCTGTCTGTCTGTCTGTCTGTTTGTTCAGGCATCACGCAAAAACTACCGGTTCGATTACGATGAAACTTGGTATAATTATTCTTTAATATCCTGGGCACCACACTGGGTACTTTTTATGCGCGAAAAGTATATACAATAAAAAACAAACTTAATTTTGCGGTTCGATCCCTAGACCAGATTACTGTTCCAACCGCAAATAATAAGTTTGTCGTAGGTTACGTCACCCGATATGCACAGCTATTAATAATAAGTATTTAAATTTGTCGAAAATTTACCACTGACGGGACAAAAAGGGGTAATTCAGTTTTTAAGGGGAGGATTTTAACTTGAAACTGTATGTTACATTTTCACGCCTAAACCACTGAACTTCTGATTTGGCATAGAGATAGATGGCATCCTGGGGAAGCACATACATTTTATCCTGTTAGCACGTTCCCGTGGGATAATTTCCGACATCCACGCGGGCGAAGCCGCGGGCAGAAGCTAGTATATAATAAAATAAAAAATAACATAAGATCTCATGACGAACGTCGGTACTCGTTTATGGTTGTTAGAGAGTAATTCACACTGACCTCCGTACTAGTAAAAACTGTATCACGGTAGGTCAGTCCACCTCGTTCTCCAACAGTCACACACTCAATCAGTGAACCTAGTATTTTAAGATATTTAGCAGGTATTTCGATAGTAATTATGACATTGCTACCATTACTACAAATCGTAAGGTGGGTAAAATTAGAAAACATTAAGTATATGCAAAATATTTAGACAATTTTTTTAATAAAAGATGTTGTGTTGATGTTTGTAAGGTGTATTGTGTTGATGTAATTGGTGTATGTGACTGAATGTGTGTGAATACGAACAGTGTGTTTGTATTTATGATAGGGTTACCAATAGCTTTGCTTTTGCAATTGCTTTGCTTTGCTTTCTGTGTTAATAATCAAATTGAAGTAGAAATTCATTTAAAACACAGCACACAAACAGCCTGACAAATCACGTAACCTCAAACTCCTAGAGAACTGATTGTATAAAAATGAGGCACGATATGGTCAAAAAATCTACTAGTAAATACCATTTTGGTTCCGTACGTAGGAACCGAATACACTAAATCCTTCTACGTTTGGTTGTCGAAAGAGGTAACTTAGAGTGTTGCTGTAGGAACGTAGATTTTTGAAACAATGTCTATTTGTAAGTAATGACAGTTCTTTATATAGTGTATGTGTGGGGTACATAAATCTCCTGAAATTCATTACCTTAAGTACACCTCGCTGCGTTCTTTCTAGGGATAAAATTATTGTTTTACCTAGATGCGCCTCCCCAAGCAGTGATACAGTAAGTTATTATTAACTGGCAAAGGGTAAAATAAATAGTTCGTAGTAGTTTCGGTTGGCAAACATTCCGCCAATTTTTAAATAATTGGATCATTCCCCTAGCTCGAGTAGTTACGGATGCTATTTGTTTCTTCCAAGATAGATTTTGGTCAACAATAATACCCAGATATTTGATGGAAAATACCTTTGAAAGACAGTAGCAAGATAAAGGATTAATGCATGAATGAATTTTGATGGATGAGGAATTAATCGGTGGTTGAGTACGTTTACGAATGCTGAAGGCATTTAGGGCAGTCAAGTCATGTTGTAACTAGACGAAAACCCTCATCTGCCAATTTAAAAGCCTCGCTCTATGTGCTGCCTCTAAATAGAAGAACCGTATCATCGGCAAATGTAATTATTTTACCGCGTGTGAGACGAAGGTCACACAAGTCATTTATGTAAATGAAGAATAAAGTCGGTCCCAGAATGCTGCCCTGAGGTACCCCAAATAGGACATTTTCTGGATGACTTGTGTAATCCTTCATTCTCACACATTGCGTCCTGTTTGACATGTTATCGGTAATCAAATCCAGCGCAACACCACGAACACCGATGAACTCCAACTTTCTTAGAAGTATGGGAACAGAAACTGTGTCAAACGCTTTTGCTAGGTCCAAGATATGGTCTTGTCACCCGTATCTAAACCATCGACAACATGTGATAAAAGCTGGTGAACTGCATGCGAAGTTGATTTATTACTCCTGAATCCGAACTGGTTTGCAAACAGAAGCCCGTTGGATTCTAAGAAGCTTTTAAAGCGCTTGTTTATAATACGCTAAATGATCTTGGACAGGGTAGGCAACAAGAAGATTGGCCTATTGTTTGAGACAACGCCTTTGTCCCCAGATTTATGTATAGGAATAATGACAGATTGTTTGAGGACGTTAGGAGAGTTATTGGTAATGCAAATATCTCAACGCCCAGCTTTAGTAAGATTAAGGGAATCTCATCTAGCAATTACTCCTAAACCAATGCAAAGAGTGCGGCACTTGGAATGGTAGTGTTCTTAATGTCAGCAACAATACCATCGATAAGCTTCGCGGAGTTTATGAGTATCGATGGAGAAATTCTTCCATTGCAGACCCAGCAGAACTTAAACTCGTGCTTTTTCTGCAATGCCCGGGCTAAGTAATGTAGTTTGCGTGCTTTAAGAGTCAGGGATTCTGAAGTATATATTGGGAGTTTCTCACCCGAGATCTGCAGTTGATTTGTGTTCAATTTGTCGTCCTTGTGCTTACAATTATATAATTTAATAGTATCAAGTTAATCTATACGTGATTTAACTGCCCGATACTCATCAACAATTACGTTGTTTTGACTAGATTTCTTTTTATACACTTGACGAACATTACCAGGGGCGATGGGTAAATCTACTGCCTTGTGCAGGTGAGACAAAATTTCGCCTAAGTTATCAGTGTTACGTAAGGGCACGTTTTTAATTTAAATAGTAGTCTCTAGTTGTTTTCTTAGAAAATCTTCAATTTGACTTTCTAGAACATTTATTTTAACATAAGCCTTTTCATTTGCTATCATAATATTGTCATATTTATGTTTCAAATCTTCTAGAGGTTTCTGCAGGATTGTATTAGACTGAATTATTTCTTTGCTTTGGTCTTTGATTTCACTAATCATTTCATTCAGACTGAGAAATTTTGAGTCTTGGTCATCTTTCATAGATGAGAACATATTACTTAATTCACAACGCAATTCAGAAATTTCATCATCAGACTGACGTTGTTTTCTTTTTCTTAAAGACACGAAGTCAGCGTCTTCTGTAACGCATGCCAATAATTCGGGTTGCGACGCGTAGGTAGTTTCTTTGGACGAACGTAACATGTTGATTTCTCTATAAACCTAGCGTATACTGTGCAAAGCGCTCCTTATCTAAATCACGACACTCGGCGCGTGACCGAACTAGTTAACGAAGCGACAGTTAGTTTTCGACCTTAGGTACTTTAGGCTGTGGTTTATTTTAACTTACTCAAAACTATTTTTATTTTGAACTAGCTAACCCGGCAAACGTTATTTGCCATATAAATTATGTCTAGCTGCCCGGCGCTACTTCGTTCACGTGGTGTCCTACCCCCTACCCTACCCCTACCCTACTCCTACACTACTCCTACCCTACTCCTAACCTACTCCTACCCTACTCCTAACCTACTTCTACCCTACTCCTACCCTACTTCTACACTACTTCTACCCTACTCCTACCCTACTCCTACCCTACTCCTACCCTACTCCTACCCTACTTCTACCCTACTCCTAACCTACTCCTACCCTACTCCTACCCTACTCCTACCCTACTCCTAACCTACTCCTACACTATTCAAAACCCTTAATTTAATACGTGCTTCAATTAGAGTGGACCCGAGTCTACCGTACCGAAGGGACGATCGTCAAATGTTTGGCAGGAAAGTAGGTAGAACAGTTTATATGGGAAAATGAAATTGTTGTTTTTACTATCTTCCTCGCAATTTTTCCATATTTTCTCACCGTTTAAACCTTCCCTGGACTACGACAAACATTTCAAAACGAAAATTAGCTAAATCGGCCCAGCCGTTCTTGAGTTTTAGCGACTCAAACGAACAGCAATTGATTTTTATAAATATAGATAGATAATATTTTTAGAGCGGCTTGAATGGTAAACAAGTCTATTCACTGCGAATGCGAACGAGGAATGAGTTGACAGTTGAAGAGAATGCATTGACTGTTTATCATATGAAATTGACGCAGGGTATCAATTTGTTCAACAATTAATTTAATTTCTCTGACTGTACCAACAATGTTGGAACAAAGAATACAATAATCACGCTTAGGATACTTACTAGATTGGTACAGGTAGGTAGGTACTTCAAATTGTTAATTTCCAATTTATTGCAACTACTTTAGGTTATTTCTGTTTTTAAGAGACCCGAGGACAAGGAAGGATGCTGGTTTATTTTATCCTGGAAAGCATTGTGATGTATATAAATAAGTTCGACCTGAAGGCTAATTCTCGTAATTTAAAACGTTCAAAATTAGTCGCAGTCTCATCTAAGCGACAAAAAAATGTCAAAATAAAGAGAAATTAGAGAGATCAGACTGTGAACGTTCTTAAAATTACGAAAATTGCCCCTCAGACCTTCATCAAAACAATATTACAAAAACAAAGCAAAAAACATAACAAAAACATGCTGATTCACAAAATCACCCGAAACAACCAAAGAACATAACCGTTCAAGTGAAAGTATAGTATCTTGTGCGTCAACTCAACTACCTATATTCGTTTCCGTCGCGAACCTATTGATGAAAAAAGTTCCGAGTCGCGAATTGAAGAGAGTAGGTCACCCCGCTTGGGGCTGTATGCTGTATGCTTGAAAAACGGAAAACTTTCAAATGAAACCAACTTCGCGCGCTAGTGCCGCGGTTATTGTTTAGATCTGTTCTTTTTGTTGGATTTTACGTTTATTGTGCACGGTCCTAGGTTTCGTATGAATGTAAATAGTTGTAAAAGTAATGAAAGTCCCACCGTCGCTCTTTTACTACTAGATGTACTGCAAGGAAGCATCCGCACTTGGTAGATATCTCAAGCAGTCGTACTCAGCGCTTCGCCTATATATGATGCGCACAGCCAAAGTGTGGAAGTTTCTACTAGCGTCTGTGTTCCCTTCCACATATAACCCGTCTATCTGCATTCAAAGCAAGCATGAACAGGCCTCTTTTGGGCACGCTCATTCGATCATAGACCTCATTCATCGCTTTCCATCAGGCAAGGATCGAGGACAAGATCACAACATTCGGCAAAAAAAAAAAACAAAGAAACAATGTGTGTATTGTGTAAAAAATTATATGGCTCGAAGGGACCTTCTGATAACGGATAACAAAGCATTAGAAAGATGAAATACTCCGCGAACCCCAACTAATAAATAGCGATAAGGAAAGGGGGATGATAATGATAATGGCAGGCATAAAGAATAATGCAGGATCAACACAAGGAAAACCTATATAATTAAAACCACGATGAATTCAAAGAACACACATTTTGCATACCTTGAAAAATGCCACTTAAAAATTCTTATATAAAACTTTGAACTAAGCAAGTAGATTGCAACAGCTTTTTATCCCAAACCGTTGACTTTTATTTGCGAATTAGCTCGGAAGGAAATACTTGCACAATTCCAACATAACTCCTAGTCGTAGCTCTAAGCAGGCTTGCTTGCAGCGAGGTTGCAAGGAGATTCAAATCCCGTTAAAATCTTGCACGTTTCTAGAATTCCAATGGTCCGGGCTTAACTGTACGGTATCTAGGAAGTTATTCGGAATGGCGCTCATTCAAATAATTTGTAAGCTTGATGTCCTGTCCATGTTTTTAAACACCGATGCATGGTACTTTGTAGCTACTATACTATGGTACTAACAGGACCTGGAATCCTAGTACCAAGATTTTATTGCTCCTTTCTCAACCATTTCCAACGTTTTACACAGCATAAAAAACACACCTTGTTTACAAAAATCCGAGATGCGAGTAGTCTTAATCCAAACATCCAACATTTGAGCAAATATTGTTGAATGCAAATTGATAAAACCGCACGTTACAGTCGGTCTGCGTTTGTCCAGCAAACATTGGTCCAACGAGACCAGATTCCGGCTCAGATTTGTATAGGGAACTGGTTCAGTTATTTGCTCCGTGTGTTTGATAAAGAATGTGTTCATTTCAAAGCGGTATATGTGTTAAAGAAAATCGTGTTTTCTTGAAGAATATTCAGACATTGCTGCAGTGGTTACACTCTTGTCTTGGAAAAACTGATGAATTATTTTTTTCTAGTTTCTATAAACTATTTCAAACTTGCATAATATGACTAGTTTTCATCATAATATTACAAAGTAAAGTTAACTATTTATGTCATGAACATGACTGATCTAATACAAATTAACTAACATGCTAACAATTTACCCACGAGCCACTATTACATATTACACCAAACAATAATAGGAGTACTACTGTAGTTATATTGTTATTATTTGAGCTCATAATATTATATTTGAGTTCAAACCAATGTTTTTATAACATAGTGATAATCTGACACGTGGAACTGCGGTAATTATGTTTATGTAATAATGTTATAAATACTATAACGTGTTGTAGATAAAGAAATTATGTTAATTTAGATTAATGAGTAACAGTGATCATTTTCATACATGCATAAATGCATGATAATATTAAATTTGCTGTTTTACACCCACAGCATGTGGCGGGCTATTGGGCAGAAGCGACCTCACGGACTCTATCTCCGGGAGAAGTCAAGTTCCTCATCTCCGGCTTGCCTTTATTGACCGGCTGAAGACGACGAAGTATTGAGCTCCCACCTTATTCGTGTCTTTATTGGCCGGCTTGAGTGGAGATTAGTAAGAACAGACGTGCTCGGAGGAAGGAAGTATTCCAGTAAGATGCTGGTAAGGATCTTGTCCGTACTTTCGGGATTGTCCTGACAGCCGTGGCATCTCCTCTCCTCTTTCCTCCTCTCCAAGCACTTCAGGATACATAATATGTTACCCCCTTACCACTACGTCACTATGTGCTAGCGACCGTTTCCGGGACCCCGTTATTGAGTGTGCAAATCACCCCCTGCATGGGGTTGTCCTTGGGTGCACTTGAGTGCGTACAGGGATAATCGTCGTTTGCTGTCTCATTTTGGCCTCTCGTACGCCTTTCAAAGGTTCGGGAGCCCAGGGTCCCGAGATATGTCATACACGTAATGCGTAATACTTATGATTAAGGAGTCACAACATTTGACAAGATCAAAAATCTTGCGATTGCCAATCACAAAGCATGTTACTTTCAGTACAAACTGACCAATTTTATTTTTTAGTAAGACGTAATTTAAACTGTGCAATCCAGCGTGCCAACGTGGGAGGGATGACGTCACGCTACGCTATGATACAATTTCCTGAAGAATGTGAGGAACTTCTTCATAAAGTGAGATTAGCTGAGAGGCGCCGTGGGCGGACGTGACGGCGCCGTGGTATTGTGTCGGGGTTCGAGTTTAGAGGAAAGGAGGCGGTATTTTGTAAAGGGTTGGGAAAAATCCAAAACTGTAGTTGGTGTTTAATGACCCTTCCCATACTCGTTTAGTTTTAGTACATCCTCTTCACATATTATTATTATTAGCATTCGAATGATCAGCCTATAATGTTCCCACTGCTGGGACACAATCTCCTCTCAGTGGGCCGCACACAAGTACACAACGCAGGGTCAGTTCGGGTTAGTACATGTCACGTGTCTCTATCTTTGGTTCTAGAGCATGCGGTTTTGTCACGAATTATAATTTACGAGTATGTATACAAAATAAATACAAAAAAATAACCTTCCAAAGTACCTTTTGGAAGAGGCGCTTGGAATTACAAATTAGAGGATTATATCCAAGATAAGAATGCTTGGAAACATGCTGGTCCTGCTCCATAGGACAATCTCTAGAGTCTAGACAAAATCAAACTGGTTGCTAATGTAATTGTATAATTTATTCTTTTTTTTATTTTTTTTATTCTCTTTGACATTAAATTAACATTCTGTAATTACTTAAAGTCACACCCGGACTTATTACTCCTTATTTATTTATGAAAATAGTCTACTTTTGGAATGTTTGTAAACATGTGAGCACCATGTATCTATCACCTAGTCAATTTATATGTCATGGTTTCATAAATTCATTTTAATTCTTTTACCTATTGTGGTATAGTAATTTTATTTTTAGGTGCATCGTCTTCACATATAATTATATAATTAATGTATGCAAAGTATTGTAAAACATTTTTTTTAAAAGAGTAACGGTGGAGTTTCTTGCCCATTCTTCTCCATACGAAAACTACCTTTTGGAAGGGGCGACTAGAATCAATTTTATTTTAATTTTAATTTTGACGTTCAAAAGTGCCTTTAATGTGCCTATTTGAAATAAATGATTTGACTTTGACTTTGACTTTGACTTTGACTTTGAATCAATTTTATTTTCAAAACTGACTTTTAATAGCCTACTTGGAATAAAGGGTTTAACTTAAACTTTTTGTTTTAATCTGTGGCATTATTGTTTACTTAAAGTATTTTTGTTATAAAGTAAATGAAATACTATATTCTGCAAGTACGTGTGTGAAATCAATTACTAAAATGTATAGAGGATAAAGTTAGTTCGTGAGGGTAAAGTTGGTTATCTATCACTTTAAAAAACATTGAAGTGGCTTTGAATATGAATAAAGGGCTTGACAGAAAATGTAAGAACCCGCGATTCTATTGAATTGACGCCTATAAATAAGTACATTAATTCCTTTAGAATTCTGAACTTGATCAGTATTCAAGTTTTTAAGTACCAATCAAAATGTACAATTACTTTTTTAATAAAAAGCTTTTACTGGTTTTAAAAAAGATTTTTTATTGAAATATTAATCGTCTCGCAATTCTATAGGCTTTTTATGATCATTTTTAAAATCACAATCTAAATTAGTCGTAAAATATTATTGCCACGGATACAATACCTTCATGTTGAAAAATAATCTCCTTTTTCTTAATTTTTTTTTTATTTAGAATACCACAAAGAGTCGTTTTTTTAGGAAAACCGACTCTTTGTGTTGTTCCGTGCTCGGGTTCATGGAATTCTTTTGAAAACTTTGGAATATTCCTCATGCCAAAATGACAGGATATTTTCTAGCATATTTCCACAGTTTTAATGCCCCTAAACAGTAACTAATTAAAAAAGCGGCCAAGTGCGAGTCGGACTTGCACTCGAAGGGTTCCGTATCACCGTAGAGTATAATTACCATCCGTTTTTTTATTTTTTGTGTTTTTTATTTTTTAATCACGTTTCTTGTATTTAAACTTCATTTCATTTTTACTTCATGTTGCTATAGCGACGATAGTAGTACGCACACTGTGAAAATTTCAAGTGTCTATAACTTATTACGGTTCAAAATATACAGCCCTGTGGCAGACAGATGGATGGATGAATGGCTGAGCCTAAGGGCAGATTTTTTGATCCGTAGTAATCCGTAACATTTTGCAAAAATTTAACCATTAGTTACTATTTATAACAATTGGTTGAGTTTAACTACGGATCAAAAAATCGGCCCTTAGTAATAGGACCCCGTTGGCACCCTTTAGTTGCGAAACCCTAAAAAACGTAAGTAACTATCCAACATAATGCCACCTCTACAGGACTAGCCTCGCTGAGTCGAGTACATTACGCGCAATGTTATTGATTGTGTTAGGGATCAGACGATTAGCAAACCGCACGGACAATCAACAAGTACATTAGATGGTCATCAATTATGGTGGTCTGTCCTTTATAGGTACGTCAATAGAAGGGTTCAAATCTGATCTGGCAAATTGATTTTTGTCGGGATATTCATTTGGAATAATGGAGCATGCTCGATAAAAAGACGTATGACATGATTGATTGGAAGAAAATTAAATGTAAGTCTTGTGTGAAAAATTAACAGCTCTGAGTTTGGAAGTTGGCCGAGTGACCCCCGAGCCTCGGTGATCTCTCTCCGGTCTTGTTAGATTACCGTCCCACCGAACTATGAGAGTGAAGCTAAACAAATGGCACCTGTGTCTGCGCACACGATTGTGTAATATCTCCCGCGTTAATCGCTAGTCTCCGCGGATATTTTTCGCCATCGCTCAAATTCAATCTGTTTACTCAGTTAGAGTTACTATTCTTGTAGCAATAGACTTTTCCCCTATAACATGGATCTTAATATTTGTAATTTTGTAAAAAAAAAAGCCTTAGTTCAATAACCTTAGTTAAAGACACGCACAGCACATCTCTGAGTACTCCTGAATACCTGGTATTTATATCATGTCAGTATCTAATTGGCAAACACCGCAAGCCTTTACCTGTATTAAACAGGGTTCGCAAATATGTTGACTTCTAGGAAATTCCTTACACCTTATTCACTAAGATAATAAATTAAATAAACATGTGTTAGCAATATCCTTGAATATCTCTTGTTATGTTAGCTAGAGTTTGTAGTTCAACAAATACTCATACTATTATAATATTTATCTTCAAAACTAAATTTGGTGCTGCGTCACGCATTACAGGAATCAACGAAGAATTACAAATAGGTTATAACAGTTACTATGATAAGCAATAGCGTGCCGACAAGCATAGCACTATGATAAATAATATTAAATATACCTTCTACCAAGGAAATTAAAACAAACGTAATTAATTCAAATTCTCAGTGTCGTAATAAATAAACTATACCGGTTCAAGCCTCAACTTAACTTAGTTATTCAAAGCTCTAAATTTCTTTATCGTTGTATAAATAACTGTATAGCCTAGGTATGTTAATTAGCCCACATTACTGCTAAGTCCTATTTATTTTCGTTGAAGTAAAATTATGCGGTAAACAGAAACTTTATTATTCAGTAAAAACTACTTTTGAATAAATAAATGGTTTGCATATTTATTCAGTATTTTAAAAGTGTTTGACTTTGTGTCGTTAAATAGGCTTTTAGATTGAGGTCGAAGTGGCTTTATAAAATAAATTGAAAGATTTTATTTTAAAGTTTATTTAATTGGATTAAAGGTTTTTTCTTAGATTTTGAAGAAACTTGTTCAAACTTTTATAACTTAAGATCTATGACATGCTTTAAGCGATAAACGACTAGTTTTTGTAAAGTAATCAATTTAAAACTCGTCAAAAATTCTTTGTAACTTGTTTTAATGAATTAAAAGTATTTGCAACCCAATAAAATGATATAATAAATAAGAAATAATACAAAGTCCACATGCACCACAAACTTAACACGTTTAACGAATTTATAACATCGTTCTGTTTCTGTCAATCGTTTGAAAATGACAGAGAGAGAGAATTATGTTTTAAATACGTTGGCGCTAAATTTAGTGATTAGTAGTGAAAGCGAGTCAAGTATTTTTATTTGCTTGTGCTGTGAGATCTTGCTTTTTGCCAAATTTCATGATTCTAGGCCAACGGGAAGTACCCTACAGGTTTTGATTTATTTGCGAGTATCAAAATATGTCGCATAAATGGCTGTATTTTTTTATTGTCAATTGCTTGCTGCTTCGTTTTAGAAGCTTGATATCTTTAGAGCTCTAAGGGGCCATAGACCTACGTATTTGATATTAATTTTAACTTGATGCCTCAACGAGTTCCTATGAAAACGGGTCTTGACTGACAGACGCACGTATAACGAAGTAATCCTATAAGGGTTCCATTTTTTTCTTTTTGAGGTACGGAAAACAAACAATACAAACAAAAACAAAACAAAAAATAAAACCTAATTAATGTTAAAAATATAATATAATATGAGGATAGTGACAAAAATGTTCGTGTTCCGAAATACAACTCCAAAATGTTCTGTTATAGCCAAATTTTCAGTATAAACAATCTGAAACAAGTACAATAAATCCTTTCGAGTTGATCTATCGTCGGCTAAGAGCCGGCTCCGCTGACGATTCATTACTTAAATTTATGCCAACTGGCTCTGATGAAATAAAATATTAACGACTTGGAAAATTCCTAATCTGAACAACGAAGAAAAATTGGGACAAAAAAGTTGATAAATTACGAGGTATAATATCGGCCTGATTTAGGGATGAAAACAGTTTTTCGAACTGAATACCGGTGTCATAAAATGTTTTGTTAGTAGATTAATTTACATAAGCTTATTATAAATAAAATGGTTGAAGTAAAGAAGAATTGTTGCTACGTACTACGCCGTAACCGATAACGCAATGATACTATTGCGTTTACTACGCTTGCTGCGCCCGTAGCACTGAACCCATGCGCTACTAGGCGATTACTATTTTTGGATCTTTGTTGTGCATTGTCTTAGCGCCTTTGTTTTCCGTAATGGTTTTAATCTTCATAATACCATCTTTTGTACAGACGCCAATACATCAAGCTACTACAATCTGTCAAATTTCTTTAATAGATTTTCAACTTTATCACTAAAGCATTAAGGTTCAAGGTTGATTGGGAAAATTTGACAGTTTCGGTACCTTGACCTGCTGGCGTCTGTATGTAAGATAATGATTCGAATAAATTCCCTTCGTTTTGTATTATAAGAGTTAGTAATAATGAGTCTACCTTTTCTTTTATCCCCTAATGAGCCACAACCTGACTTCTAGCTTCGTGAAACAGACTTTGACAAACTGCTTTAAAAGTCATACCTTGAAAACTTTTACTTTCCAGAATATAACACTTTCTAGCGAAATAAAATATGGGTGAGTTGGAAACGTTAGGTTTTTTGTAGTTAAATCTGGTTGAGATGAGTTATAATGTGTCCCCGGGCATCGCATAACTTATTTCTCTGTCGTGAGGGTTATTCAACACAAACCGGAATAGAGGACTACGGAGGAAATTATTGTCGGAAATATTAGACTTGAATGTTGGAACGTTGTGGGTAATTGTTTGGGAAAGAAATGGGCTTTAATAAGGTTTTAATCATACAGACCGATTTCCCTGTTGCCAGTATTATCAAAACTATTTGAAAAACTGTTATTGAAGCGGTTAATACCAATAATAAAAGAAAAGGAGCTAACACAAAACCATCAATTTGGCTTCAGAGAAAAACACTCTACGATAGACCAGGTACACAAAATAACTAACATTATTGAAAGAACATTCGAAAATAAGCAAGTCTGCGCCATCGTATTCCTAGATGTTGCGCAAGCTTTTGATAAAGTTTGGCATAAGGGTCTGGTATTTAAACTCACACGCATGCTACCTCCAGAATTTGCAGACATTCTAGAATCATATATAAGTAACAGAATGTTTAGAATAAGGCAAGAGGATGCATATTCTGAGCTAAAAACTATCAAAGCTGGGGTGCCACAAGGACGTGTTTTAGGCCCATTCCTCTTCTTGCTATATGCATGTGACATTCTAGAGCTGGAAAACAACATCATTGCGACGTTTGCAGATTACACAGCCATTATGTCTGCCGGATCAAGCCACAAAGAAGCCATAGAAAAAGTTCATCTAGCTGAGAACAAAGTTTATGACTGGATACAAAAGTAGAAGATCAAACTAAATGAGTCAAAATCAATTCATATTGACTTTGCTAACAAAAATTGCGATTACCACCCAATCTATATAAACGGCATGCAAGTGCCTTATGCTAATACTGCCAAATACCTTGGCATAACTCTTGACGCCAAACTGCGTTGGAAATCTCACGTCAAAAAGAAAAGACAGGAACTCGACATACGTTATAAAAGTATTGGTTACTCGGAAAGAAATCCTGCCTGTCAATACATAATAAAATTATATTATACTAGCTTCTGCCCGCGACTTCGTCCGCGTAGATTTCGGATTTGTGACAGGATTGCGTATCTCAAAAGGAAATCAAAATAACCCATAAAAATACAAAATATATTTTTTAAGTAAATAGAAGAAGATGTATTTTTTAAACTTTGCGAAAAATGAAATCAAAATAACCCATAAAGATACATAATAATTTTTTTTTAAATAAATAGATGTAAGAAGATGATGTTTTTAAACTTTGTGAAAATTATGAAAACTTTATAACACTATACAGATCATGGATGTGATGTAAATAGTTATATTATGACTTGATTTTGTAAACTTATTCCTGCACGTGCACGGCCTTTTTGACGCCCACTTCGCAACGGGCCGTGCAGCAGAAATCGTAATATTTTAATTTCGCCATAACTTCAAAACCAAACGACCAATTTTAATCATTCAACGACCAAATATTATCTACATAAACTGTACTTACTGATAAAATAATTTATTTTGATAAGGATGAATAGTATGAGTAAAATAAATGCGTATAAATGTAGTCCAAAAAAATTCAAGATTTTTAAATAAAAAAATGGTTGTTGTGCCTCACTCGACATAGATAGGTATAGTGTGTCGCGGACTTTTTTGTAGATATTTATAAGATCTACAATTAATTTGAACATTTTATGGTTCTATCTTTTATAGTTTAGGCAGCGTACGCAAAATAAGTAACTTTTCTGGTTGATTTTTTACACCTTGCGTCCGAAAAACCCAAATATCTTACGGAACCCTATTTTTTTCCAAAATAAAATTTAGTCTATGTTACTCATGGATAATGTAGCTTTCGAATAGTGAAAGAATTTTTTAAATCGGTTTAGTAGTTTTTGAGCCTATTCATTACAAACAAACAAACAAAGTTTTCCTCTTTATAATATTAAGTATAGATAATATTAGTATAGACAAGCATATTCTTATGCCAATTTGGACGTATGGCATCCAACTTTGGGGCTGTACTAAACGCAGCAACGTTAAAATAATCCAACAATTCCAAAATAAAGTACTCAGGGATGCTGTAAATGCTCCATGGTATATTAGAAATGACGATCCAAATCTTATTAAAATGGAACTCGTCACTATCATCATTCAAAAATTTGCTGAAGCCCACGAACTCAGACTTCACCGACATATGAATGTCGAGGCAATTGAGCTGCTAGACAACACGGACTTATTGCGTAGGCTAAAGAGAACTAAACCATTTGAGTTAGTGTAGTATTTATATATTTGTGAATGAATAATAGTGCGGTGTTAATGGTGCTATACATGTAACACATGAACAAAGTGTTTTATCAATTATCAGACCCTAAGAAAGTGCTACGAAACTGTGTAAAAGTACAAATTGACACTGTTCTTAGTTAATAACATAATCTATCTTATAAAATATTAAGTTAAAATTAAATTGCTTATTAAGCTAGATTGTAATCAATTACTAAGAACATTTTTAGTTCTTATTAATCAAGGTTTTAATAAGATTTATAGTGTACATCACTTGTTGTTTATTACTTGACTTACAAGATATAAATTGTCGTAAGAAAAACCGACCCAAATGGTTTATTAGATTAACTTTTATGAAAATCAATCAGCTTTCTTTGCCATTTCTGACACGAACATGACCGGAATACATTTCAATTCTAAATAGGTACTGCATTGCAACACAAAGTAACTATTTTCAAAGAAGTATGTGACTGCAGCCGACCAATGAAATCACTGTATTATTAGAGCCATAATTGGACCAATTACAATATTGCTGAAGCCAAATTGAGCCGAGCAAGGAACACACAAAGTAAACACGAATTTTATTAGAATTCAAATTGGTTTAATTAATTAATTATATTCGCTTGTTGCAGTTCTGGTTGTGCAGGTCATTATAGTATCGTTTGACATAAGAATACATAATCTGTGGCAAGCGCAGCTTTGCAATTTACTGACTAGAGTTAGAATTTTAGTACGTAGTCGAATATATACGTTGGGTTATTGCAAGTCTTTAGGCTAATCAATCTTTTTTCTAGCTAATATTAATTTGGGCAAGGGGTAGGCTGTTATTTTTTAATGCTCACTCCGTATGATCTCACAAAGACGAGTATCAGTAGCAGTAGAAACTACTTAGTCGCTCCTACTGTCCCAGTCAGATCTGTTTTGCATGACATGCCTTGTTGTTGTTAGGTATAACAATATTCTTATTGGCTCCTGTAGTCTTACAAACAATAGTAAATTCCACAAAATAAATAAGCTTTTTCATTTCATGAATATGAATATGATATTTGATGTTCTTTAAAACAGTAAAATGTTCCCTAAATTCCTGACACAAAACTCGAGTACAAAGAAATATCCCGATCAGAGGAATGAAAAGGAGCAAAAGGTACCGTCGTATATTGGAAGGAATTCGAAGCAACTCGTATAAATATGACGAGGTTTAAGTATGGGAAGATGATATTTGTTAGAATTACGTTCATTCGTCAGTCGTGAGCATTACGATTGGATACGGCTGACGATGCAATGGTCTCACTGTTAGCTGAAATATATGAATCGCTGTGTTTCGTACTTAGCGATAAAATTCACAAGCTTCAGAGATGAATTTACAAATTGTCCTTTATATTCCAAGAGGTGCTGTAATATTTTCATACAAATGTTTCCTCGTTGAGTTGTATAGGTCATTACATACTATTTTACTTACTTTAGAAGATCAACCAAAAACGATCCAAAAATACTATCGACAATTTGACATAATCATCAAATGAACGAGAAAAAGGAATGTGCGCTCATTTTTTTTTTAATTTGAATCAATCAGTCCTTAAAGAGCCTGAATCATTAATCGCTTTCTTCGCTCTGCTTGCAACGAGGCGTGTCCTTAAAACGCCAGGAAAATCGCGTTATGTAGATGAGCTTCCAAGCAATTTATTATCCATGCCAAACTGTTCAAAGGTGATTCGCAAAATATATTCAAGATCATAATGATTTTTTTCGGATTGTGCAGAACCATAGATAACGTTTTCAAACCGTGGATTTATGTAATTATTTAAAATATTTAGGTACGCCAACAGCAAAATACATCAGTAAGTTTTCAATGTAAGGCTCGAAAAAAAACATAACTATTTGTAAAAAATAATTTTCCTTAGCCTTCAGCATCGTGTCCAAAAACACATTATTTTATTTTTGCCAAAGAGATTCGAAAATGATCCGGTTATCGGATAATATATCAGAGGTTTACCTATATAGTTCTTTCTAGCTCGTTAAGTCCATACACGTGTTGCTATAGACCCTTTAACTGCATACTGAAGATATCTTTTTCTATCGTATGACGATAGAAAGAGATAGAAGTAAGTAAGGATGACGATGAAAAATGATTGCTTGCGCGGAGTATGTAAATCTTGTGATGAATGGCGCGGTGATGTCAATAGCTATTCTTTGGCATTAGATACCTAACTACATAATTATTCTATATTCCTGACTTTGAAAAATAGGTATTTTTCAAAGTCAGGAATATAGAATAATTATGTAGTTGTAAGATTTATTTTCTTTCTATATTATTAATTAGTTAAATTCTTAATAAAATCAAAAGCAACAATAGAGTAGAAAAAGAAACATTTTAATCCCTCCAGTATTTCATAAAAAATATTTAAAAAGACAAACAGAAACTGCTTCAGAAGATAAATCTTATAACTATAGTAATTCGTTTATTTCATTACCAACAACTCTAAAGCAAATTACAAAGTCGCTCAAAGTAATGCAATGAATAATTAAATATTTGTACTACAAAGTTTCTTTCATTCAACCTTTTAATTAAATTAAAAAAGAAAAGTCATGAAAGCCGTCGGCACAAACATTTACTAATAATTTCTCCTTTCAAGAACAATTCGGCTAACGAGAGAACTTTCCAGAGTAACATTTATTTTTCCCAAAAACTGCGTTTGATTTTTTGTGTCAATGAGTCCAGTCGACGAAAACTTTAATTTTTACGAATTGACTATTTTAATTTTAATTCTTTGAATTGGCCTCGTCTTAAATGTATCACACAAACGTTCGCAAATGCGTCCGAATCTAAATGAGTGTACAAGAGCTACCTACTATAATAAACATTGTAAGGAATTATGTATGTGGGCTTCAGTAAAACTGTAGAGATGAACTAATTTACCTACAGCAAACTAGACAACGCTCCACTAATTGCAAACAAAATAATATTAGTCAAGGCGTAGGTACACGCAATGATAACACTATCATAGTAAAATTTTACGATAGCATATTTATTTCTACCGGTTTTCCTTCTGAGGGAATAACAATAAAATGTCTTCGGCAGGTTCCACAGCTTTCTTCCAAATACAAGGCGTCGTGTCCTTTTTAAACCATTTCTTTGCTCAATTTAGCCGAAAAGATTGATGTTATAGTGAAATACAGCCCAATCTTTTAAGGTTTCACTGAATTCCATTTTGTCTGATAAAATGTTACAGAGTGCAGACATATTTTTTCTGTAACAATGTCGTGATTCTCATTTGTGGGTAAACTGATCAAGCGTGAAGTGTTTCCTTTTCGGGATTGAGGTTTTAATGAAAGTAGTATTTGTTGTTCGATGTAGTGTCTGTGGCTGAGTTTACTATGCCCGCACTCATAACATAAGATATAAGAATCATCATGTACGGTATACACGCTATTCTCCCACAGGGATAGGCAGGAACTGCAGATGATCCCACAGTTTATTTAAAATGTTAACAATTTTGTTAAATATGCTTCTGTTTTTCTACGCATTTTAAAATTATCGTTTTACTAAGATGTCTTCAGTACTAATTTTTGCTAGTGTCTTTTTATAAGAGTATTAGATAAGTATTTGTAATAGCTATTTTAATTGATGTCTGAAAATAAATATACATTTAAGAACACAAATGTTGCACAAAATAAAGTTAAAGGCTTTTGATGTGTTACTAATAAGGTAACTTTTCGATTGTTTGTGTTTTCACAAAAAGGTATTACGAACTAGCTTGTATACTAGTCTAGTCTAATAAAAGATAATGCTTATTTTAGTGAAACAATGTCCCTCGTATGTTGTTTACTTATAGAGTTACTAGTGGTTATCGGAAAATACCGTACTATTAGGATTAAAAGTATCCCATATGTTAATCCAGGTTATAAACTATCTGTATATCCAATTTCTTTTAAACTCGTTAAGCCGTTTTTGCGTGATTGAGAAACAAACATGCAAACATACAAACTTTTACATTTATAATATGTAGTATAGGACTAGTACTTAACTTCTCTAATTGACAACCTCCTTGTTGTTGTTCCTTGATTGTTAACATTGTTAATGACCTAATTTCTTTTCAATTATTCTTACTAGGTATGTCACAAACTATAAGTATATCAAATCGTGCACAATATTGCACGATTTCCTGGATATCTACCCATTATACTTACTTATTGTATTTTATCTACATATCTGTAGAATCATTTTACACGCAGTCATAGACACCCATCGATAGGTTACTACCGACAACTTGTTCTAAAAATAACATGCCGTAAGCCCGATGTGATCCATCGGCAGAAATGACGAACTTCCATACAAACTTTCATACCCTAGTTAACCTCTTTAGGGAGTCAATATTAAAAAAAAAAACCTTCCTTACTGCTCACCTACGTTATATAAGGAACTCTTGTGTAAAAGAGCATGCGCCTAAACTCAGCAATTAAACACTTCCAAGAAATAAACAAAAGAACATCGTCTTCTAAATTCAACCACCTCATTCCCCCTCTGCCTCATAAATATCAAATCTCATAACGCCCGTCAAAGGTAACAAGGTCAGCAGATAATTAGGCTCACATCCCAAACACGAGCTCTTTAGGATTCTCAGCAGAACTTCAGTTTTGTTTGAGTCGCCAACGAGTGTCGCATACAAACCAGTCAGTGTGGGAATCACTGTTTGAAAATACTGTTTCTTTTTGCGCGGGTTTTTTCTTAGATTTTCCTGGAGGAAGTGCGATTATGAATAACAATATGAGGAATGAATTATTCGTCAGGGTTGTAGAACGGGGGGGGGGGAGTAAAATGTGAAAACAGAGGTTTAAATAACATACAAAAAATATACATAGTTTATAGTTTATAATAAATTTTAAGACGTATGACATTTTCTAACTGGGCCTGCGTGGTGGATTACGGTCCACTCCCTCTCTAAGATTTTTTGGTCTGGATCCCAGTAGTAGTAGTGGGCATATTATAAGCTGATGATGTAAGTATGAATGTTATGTGACGCCGCTGAATGATGCTTGGTTCCATCTATGCCCAGGAAATCGCCTCTTTTTCCACTTGACTTGTGTCGCTCTTGTGTTCATATCATACCCAAATACAAAACACAACCATCTATTGATTACCCTAGTTTCTGGCAAATGATACCTTCCGAATGAGAATCCGATACTAATGTAACAAATGGAAAATCACATAATATCCCTGCGGGCCGCGGCGCGCGCCGTAAGAAAGGCTTTGACCCGACGTAGTTTTGTTAGCCCCTGGGCCTGAGCAGCCTTGTAAGGGCTTACAAGCTTAGTCACTTATACGAGCCCTCCTAGTAGGTATACTCTCAAAGTATTGAAAAGTGTAGGTACGTAGGGAAAGATAATAGTAGGGAAAAGTCGAAACATAGAAACACACATAGAAAAGGTATTTTTTTTCCAATTAATCGTGAACTTTATCAGAATTTAGTTGGAATTGACCCTTACTTAAAAATGTTTTGTTGGTTTTCATAGTCAGGATTTGGCCGGCATTGGTTTTTGGTCTGTGGAATATTTGGTTACCATCCACTCCATAAAGCACTCGTATTCAGTTGCATTCGGTAAGACTGCTAGCCGAGCCCTATATACATGTAGTTGGGAAAAGGCTATGATGATGATCATATACTGTGTCTATTACAGGAATGGAAGGTAGGTTTGGAAATTGCCTGTAAATTCATCAATTAGTTTGATTGACGGCCGAAGACGGTCAGCTAGGTATTTATTAGCCTTAATAAAACCAGAGGAATAGTATACTGACAGAATGAGGTCAAAACAAATAGTAGGCAGTAATTCCCTGGAGTCAACAAGTAGCGGGCGACGCTGAGCGGTTTACGAGACAAGCGGCGACAAACTTGTTATGATCACTAATCTCTAACAATGTGTGGCTTATAGCGAGTCGTTCATCTGGCTCATCTCAGTTTATGGGGGACTATTTTTAGGAGAAAATTGAAGTAGTTTTGATATCCCCCCACATTTAACACAAAATAATCATCAAGAAACAATATTGCTCTACTTAACAAATTCATAATTGGTTATACTTGGCTAGGAAAATTCTCTGTTTCTAATATTTCTGAAAATAAGAAATCTCCAGAAGGTGCTTACGGAAAGAGATGAAGTAATTACACCTACAGTAACATGCGAAGAAACAACAGTCATAAACTTAAGATTTTCCAATTTGTGCAATCTCACGTAATGTAAGTTTCCTTTAAAGTTAATACAGAAGAAAATGATCACTCTTACAATGAGTCCTTACAAACATTGCATTTAAACAAATTCTAAAAGTAGTTCAGTAAATAAATAGAGCCTCAAGTCAAAGTATGTAGAAGTCGGTGGCAGCACGCGTGTTCATTACGAAAATGAGAAAACTTCCGAAGTCGTTTCCCACGGCTTCGAACTACCATGTGACGTCATGATTTAGTTAGCTTTCATACGAAAACTGTATCAACTGGTCGCGAGTTTTGATGTCTCTTTGAGAAACTATACCAAGTGGTGAACGTTTGAGCTTTTATTCCAAATAAAATCAGAAAAGTTCCTAATTTTATAGTGCTGGCTTTTCGGGACTGATATAAAAAGACTATAAAAAATTAAACAAGCTTTATGCTTTTTTATTTAAGAGGCTATTCGTGTTTTATTTAAAACTCACACACACTATACCTTTTATGGTGCCTGTGAAATAAATGGGGTTCAATCAACCATATTCATATTCGTTTATTTGCATTCCACAAGGTATACAGATGTTCACAAAAGTACTCACTCTATGCTGCAACTGCTGAGTGCATGTCATGAAATTTAAATTACTATTGAAATTACATTCATAAAAAATACCCTAAGTAAGTCTATAGAAAGTCAGGGAAATTAATCGGTAAGCAAATTGATCACCAACTTAAATTTTATATATTCAAATCACAACTACATAGCTATAATTCTTTGTCATTAATTTCATAAGAAATGTCATGAGTAAGGTGTCAAAAAAAAACCCTCACTGTACATAGCTTTACGAATTTAATGATTGTAAATGACAAAACCTTAAGCAAGTTTTATGTTTCATGCTGGCGAGATTACTTTACTAAGTTCCAAGACTTGTAATACACTTGAAGAGCTTAGGATTAACTTGTTTCCTTTCAAACCTTTCCCAGAATAGAATTTTGGTGAAACTTAGCCTTCCGCCGGATTTAATCCACGACGAGCGATATTAAAGGCTTCGTCAAAGAAACAAATGAATGAATCGCAGATATTCTGATATAACAAAAACCATTTGTTTTCATTAATAACAAATCATTCAAGAAAGTCTGTTACGAAGGTTTTACCACTTTATAGACACAATAATAGAAGAGGAAAGCATAATGACGAAACTTGTGAAGTGGGAAAACAACAGGTTGTTCATTCACACATTACGAATACATCCTTGACCTCTAAAACTTGGCAATCAATACTAAAACATTCAAGTTTCTATCTCGCGTAGCATCAATCAACTCTCACAAAATCTTAGTGGAAGTAACATCGACCACAAAGGGTGATGTTTGGCCCAAATGTTTGTCATAAACACTACTCATCATCATCATCTGCCTAGCCTTTTCCCAACTATGTTGGGGTCGGCTACCAGTCTAACCGGATGTAGCTGAATACCTTAAATACTACTAAGGGAAACAAACAGTTGGTTGGCTCCAATGTTTGCAGACTATTGAGAGAAACAATGCTCATTGTCAGTCGATTAATGAAACCTTTTTGTGATTGTTTGCCGTCGAATGATGTACAAACACTTCTAAATAGAAGCTACGAGCGATAGAGAGTGAATGGCGAACGTTAGAGTAAAAGATGATTAGAAGTATAGCTCTTTGTGAATCCGGTCAGTCGGGGAAATACTGCAAATATAATAATATCCCTGGACATTTCACACAGCGCCATCTAGTCCCAAGCTAAGCAACCTAATGCTTGTGTTATGGTAACAAGATGGCTGATAAACTACTTATATACATTTTTTTTTTTGTAAATACATACATATTATAGATAGGAAAACACCCAGACTCGGAACAAATACATGTAGGTCATACAAATATTTGTTCCGTGCGGGAATCGAACCCGCGACACGCAGCGCAGCAGTCAATCGCTTAACCACTGCGCCAACCGTGCCGTCAATATACCACCATCTTATGCCGCGAAGCAGCGATGCTGTGTTCCGCTTTGAAGAGCAGTAGTGACGATGTAATTATGTATTGAGAAAAAGCTGAATTATTTACATAGTAGTGAAGAATTTACTTCACATTCTCACCCAATTCCTCTGAAACAAAAGGAATGACAAATGTCGGGTTTAGGTGGAAAATAGTCCACACTATTTCCAAATGGGTGTCGTAAAATGCTACTAAGAGATTCGGTGAAATTGGGCAACAGTGTCTGCGATTGATAACTTACTGCGATGGACAATCCGTCTGTCGGCTCCAAATGGGTGTGATTATGGCGATGACCTCTTTGACCTTTTATTGTGGCGATCACTAAAGGAGAAGATTGATGTATAACAGATGATGTTAAGGTTCTAGTTCGCATAGCTTAAAGCCAAAGTTTAGATAATTTAGGTAACCTTTCACAACTCCCACGATAAAACGTCTTACTAATTAGTAACATTTAGATAATAATAATAAATAGCCTCCCGACCGATTTCGATCACGGTGACCAATCTCAACGGAGATTAGGCAGGTACGCAGGAGATAATAATATTATAGTGCACAAATGTGTGCGTAAACACAGGTGAACTTTCTGTTCCTTTACTCTCATAGTCCGATGGGATGGCGATCCGACACGACCGGGGAGACATCAGGCGTAGGACCAACGGCTTTACGTGCTTTCTGAGGCCCGGGATATTAAACCGCCAACTTTCAAACTTCGTTACTAAGAAATTCTTAATGGAAAACTCAGCAACACTTTGTCCGACCTGGGAATTGAACCCAGGACCATGAGACCAACGAGGCAGTTGAAAAAACATTTGTGTAACATTTAAATAACTATGATATAACACGCCCTCAAGCACGTGTAACCTAATAAACTTGTTCAACATTTATGATAATAAGAACATAAGTGTTTTTCTAAAACAACGTATAACAAAAACAATGGCGGCCTCCACATCGACAGGATCCGTAAATAAATGATTAACGAACACAACTCAAACGCGAAGTTAATGATGAAATAATAAAACTTTACAGCGAGTTTCAAAACAAAAGAAAAACATCCAATGGAAAAAGGGAGTTTATTTTTTGTTTGTTTGAAACAATATTGTTGCATCGCTTGCTGGGACTTGATAAGACGGGGGGGAGCTCGTTAGTGGTATATACTTAGGGAAGTGGTTCTTGGCTGTGTGAAAACTCATCAGGTGCTTCCGATTATGACTTTATTTAAGCACCACCATTTATGGTTACCTAATATTATTATTTTAAAGGAAACGCTAGCGTGATGACCTGGATGCGTTCACGAGAGATTGGTCGGGAAAGGCGACACACAAAGAACAATTAGGAGACTTTTGCCCAGCAGTGGGACAATATAGATTGAATGATAAAAAATAAAATATTTTACAAGCATGTTATTCAATGAATACGAGTACATTCTAAATTGGCATATTATATAGATCAGCCTTGAGACGGTTCTTAATGGCACACCTTCAGATAAATTAAAATGGAACGACTTTCGACAAAAAGGTTTACAATGCATGAGAATATAATATGTAGATGCCAGCGAAATGGTATAACGAAGAAATCCATTACAAATAGTTCCGATGAACCATCCAACCGCTAAATGTGCCCCACAAATTCTATTCATCCTTTTAACAATAAGTAAATAAACCCGAACAAACCTGCTCATCCTCACCATCACGCCTTCAGGAACATCAACAAAACCCACAAAACTTATATGCAATTAACGTTTTATTCTGCTTTTAACGATATCCCAAATTAATATCCGGCTCTTTATTCACGGCGAGAAATTTTCGGGAGGGTTGTCGGCAAAGTGCCGTCGTAGATAATTAATTTATATTACGTACCACCCCTATAAACAAAGCTGAATGGCCGACAGAATCCCAACTAAATGTACCGATCGACCATTGATCCGAGTTCTGCCAGTTGTTCGGCGACTGCTTGATTTTTATTCAGCTTTCAACATCAGGCGGATCAACGGGAAATATAACGTAAAAAACACTTTATATTATGTATTTTGCGTTGATCCGCCTGATGTGTCTTTGTACGTTTTCTGATGCTATTAAAAGGTTGTTTCTCGGTAAAGTTGATTGTGGACAAATTATGTGACATAAATTAAATTAAATAATCATTTATTTCAGGAAGTTATTCCCATATTAAGAAGCACTACAAATTATATAGAACAAACACAAAAAATACAACACAAATTACATACATAAAATATTACACATTCAAAAATTGCATTACAAATAAATAAGTTAATTTAAATAAAAAATAAAATAAAATAATAGTTATTAGGTTAGTATATCTCAATCTCTGGAACAACTCTACTAACTCACTGTTCGAACGTCAAAATTACATAAGACAGCCTCTCACCACTTTCAAGTGCTTTCGCTGGGAAGAAGAAGTGACGCAACAAACTCCCCAGCAGCACAGCTGTCTGTTCAGTTAGAAAAACTGTATTTGTTAGCAATAAATAAAAATATCGTTCGGTAATTTCGCTCGAGCTATTTACATAATAGCCAATCAATTAGCGTGCGCTATACGAATTCCAACGGTGAAAGTGATCGCTCATCGAGGTAAACATTTTAAACGGTTTTATTGAAACTGGTGAAACTTTCACAGTACGTTCCGTACCACGTTATTATAAAATACCTAATTATAACGAAAATAGTCGAATTTGTGTACGTAAAACAATCTAGAAGTATGTCATGGCTAAAACTAACCAGATCGAGAGAGAGCGAAAACCCTGTGGGTCGAAGAGAAACACATGTTACCGGGAAATGACCATCCACCAAAAGCCGAGGCGCAAAAAAAGCAGCATCAAGCTGTTTTCCCTAACAAAGTAAACAACACTGAAAACGAAGCCGAAGCCACATTAACGCAAAAACAAAACCTGAAAAGTCTCTCCAAAAAGGATTAACATTCCGTCCACAAGTGAAACCTCAACCAGTTTTCAAAATATTGACACGGAGTTTGCGGGAAACGCAGACAAATAAGAATTCTGCAGCATCCACCAAAACTCATCTCGTGAAAAGGGAGGCTTATTTTTCATACAAATTGCTTTAGGGCATCGTGCAATGGAAATGTTCGCAGTAATTAAAATTTTGCGTAAAATGCTGCGATATTTAGCACAGTATTGTCCTTTTAGCTGACCTACTTAGTAATAACAAAAGCCATTTGAATCTACTTCTTAAATCTCTTTGCTAGTAACGTGAACTTATCAAGTTATTTTTGGCACCCTTATTTTTATTAATAGCGACATTGATGTTTTTAGACAGAGCTTATTTTGCTCTTTTAATGATGATATTCGATAGGGGTCACCTATACATATAATTATCAGCCTGTAATGTTTCCAATGGTGGGACACTGCAGGCCTCCTGTCCTTGAGGGGCTAAAGGGGAAAATTCATTTATTTACTAGGCTGAGAATCAGCACTTTTCGTACGTCAAGTTTACATAAGACAGTCCCACATAACGCCCGCCCTTCACCACTTCTTACTGCTTTAGCTGGGATGAAGAAGTTATTTGATACCCTTATTTTTATCAAAAACGATTCTGAAATATCAAAAATGAAAATAATTATTTTTAAAGAAAATTGTTAACATTCCCGATAAATACCAAGCGGCTGGTGTGATAACTATACTATATTAGCTAACTTACTGTTCAATATTAAGCGAACATTTAGCAACACCAAGGGTACTGCCAATTTGTTACTTATTACCCTAATATGCTTGCTCGCCATATGTAAGATTATTAAAAAGGAGCTACTCATTTGTCTTATCTATAATTAAAGAGAGACACCACAATTAGTAGATAACGTCTATCATCTTCCAATTACTGCAAACAGCTGCTAATTGCTACGTACAACAGGGCGTACTGTGTGGCTAGTTGCCTACCATGATAATAATACCCTTTGAGCTGAACACGTCTGTAAGCCAGCAATGAATTGAATCAACAGGCAATTATCGGCCAGTAACAGCAAACACGCCCGCCATGCATGTTCCATGTATACAAGACCTTAAACTCAAAGCATTTATTTTAATTAAACCGTTTATAGGCACTTTTGAATTATCAAGAAGTCGTCGGTCCGACTACGGCACAGTTCAACTTAAAGCTGTAATGGCTTGTGTTTGGGTTTAATGTTTGAGCTTTAAAAGAGACCATGACCTCTGTGTTTCAGCAAGGAAATATCGGCACCATCTTGTTTTAAAATACTTATTGACCAAACAGTTTACTTGTAAACGTGTCACAAAATATCAAATTACAGAAATAATCATCATTTCTTTGCATTTGAGTATGGTAGAATATTATAACTGTAAATATATTGTACAGAAACTTGTCGGATTCCACTCCTGAATGAACTGGTCACCATCCGCCTGCATCATTAACTGGTCACCATCCGCCTGCATCATTAACTGGTGACCATCCGCCTGCATCATTAACTGGTCACCATCCGCCTGCATCATTAACTGGTCACCATCCGCCTGCATCATTAACTGATCACCATCCGCCTGCATAATTAACTGGTCACCATCCGCCTGCATCATTAACTGGTCACCATCCGCCTGCATCATTAACTGGTCACCATCCGCCTGCATCATTAACTGGTCACCATCCGCCTGCATCATTATTTGGTGACCATCCGCCTGCATCATCCCACTGTTGGGCAAGGGCCCCTCACCATGACTTATAGCTATTTCGATCCAGGGCTAATAAAGATCATCGTTCCGCCATCTTCTACGCGGTGTACAGAAATACGTTCTGGCCATAATTAGGGCAGAACATGGTGGTTACAATCATCTCAATATGAATGTTTTTATGCGATATTCTGTATATTTTGAAAATGAACACAGAGCCACATAAGGTTTTGATAAATTGGAACATGTACGCACCCCTCCAGTTGGCATTGTGTTATTCTAAAGGCGTACGCTGACAATAAACTCTTCTGATATTTATGTTTAAATTGAGTTACTTAATGAGGTTGTTGTGCGGCACGCGTCATGTTTCTGTGCTTCAAACGAAGTTGCCGGAACTTTTGCGTGATTCTCTTTTTGTGGTTATAAATAGGTTTTTGTGTGTGTGTATAGAAATGTGAATGTAACAAAGACTTTCTTATTTGTCATATTAAAAAAATATATTTAAGTATGCTTTCGACGTAATAAGGTACCAAAGTAATAATTTTATTCAAAAGATCTTGAATTACGCAAATAACATAAAAAAGTAACAATGACATCTGCACAATATTAATTCTTAAATACACATGAATCAAGAAAATAGATACAATTTACATCAAAACATAACAACGACGGTTCGTCCCGACAAACACGCGATATTTTTATTAAGTCTCCACGATTTAACGCAATTATTTGCTTAATTTTCTGCAACCCACATCGTGTAACACCATTACTCGGGTAAATCAGGCTACACATTAATTTAGTCTCTAAAGTATAACATATACGCGCCATAATCGCTGGTATCATGCTTAAATAATAACACAAGAAAGATAAATGGAATCATTCAAGCGTCGTTACAAGGGTCTACCTTTGCAAAAACCCTCTTTTACGTAAGAGGAAAATAAAAATTATACTTTATTGCAACGTAAATAAAGTTATGATTCTAATTTGTGAGTGGTCAGGTGTGACCGTAGCGTCATAGCAGCGTCGCACCGTAGCGCCGTAGGCACACAATCATTTGGGTCACAATGGCAGAGCGGTGTTATTCATCTTCCGACCTCTGACGCTTTGTGTTACCATCGCAAGACGCGATGAAAATTCCAATTATTAATTTCAAACTTATGGAACCATATTTTATGCGACGTTGAATGACGTAAGAATTTTGAGAATCGTTAGAAACTCAGGTTCCTATCACGAAGTCAAGATATTTCATTGGATACAATGCAGCTGTATACATAGCTCCGTTTCTATCTCAATAGCGTCTGGTTTGAACTAGCAAATACCACCTCAATTATAAGAGACGCTACTATAGGCGAGCTTGTATTGCATGAGTATTTCCGTCTGTTTTAATGTTGTGAAGAAATTACAATGCTCACATTTGCTTTTAATAAGTTTTACATTTTCTGCTGATTTCACAGATTCTTTGTAACTTTCAATTTAAAATTCTAGTACATTCTTTGTAATCCTGTGTAAACCTTAAAAGGCGATGACTTCTTTGGAACCATTCAAATGTTTGTTTCATGAAGACCCCTTTGCTTACCCGGCCACGTTTCACATCTTATTTAATAACTTTATATGACTGGAAGTTCACGCGAGCATGCGCCATGCGTAAAACTCACAATAAGGTAATTACATCATAATTCTATGAAACGCTATGTAAATAAACATCACGCGGTAATCTGCGTGTGATGTTTATGTGCATAATTATATTTTAAACATTATTTGCTTTCACTCTGTGATAGCCTAAGTGAGATTTATTTATTCAATTAATGTGTTATGTGTAGCGTAAACAGCTGTTGAATAATCAAAATGTAATTAATAGCTGTAGTAAACGTTACTTTGAGTGATTTTTGGTTATCTAGTGTTACTCTGTCATGATAATTTTGACAGACATTGGCTTAACAATGTTGACAGTTCTATAATTAACAATGTTACGTAAATATAGGTATATTGCTATAAAAACCGTTAAATTTTGATCGTTTTAATCCTTAAAATGGGTCATTGTGCTCATCATTATGAACAATTTTTACTACGGAACCAACCCTGAAATCGTGAAAAAAAACTCAGTTGATCCATAGATTTATGTTCGCATAACTCGACATAATGTATGGATCAACTGATTTATTTATTTTTTCAATTATTATTTTACATAGAATGTCACATAGACGTTCTTACTCCTTTCAATCCACAAGTCTCCAAGGAGTTAGTATTGTGAACAAGAAGGCTGAATATACTCGTATATCAAACAATATTGGTGTTTATTTTAAAAATATTTGTGTGTGTTAAATTTTTATCTGAAAGTTTCGACTGTGATAATAGCACTTTTTATGCAATATGTTATCAAGTTCCTAAATAATCCCAGAATCTAGGGAGAGCTAATACAACATTGTTATCGGTATAATAAATAATGAAGTAGATTTTTCCAGATTTATCTCGTCTAAGCGTTTAATTGATGCGCCAAAATGAAAGCTTACGCGGAAAGCTAGCTCTAGGCTTGAGCCACAATAAATCTAGTCGATAAGGACCACAGAAGAGCTGAGATAAAATATAAATCCTTCTGCTGATTTATTGTGAAAGATATTTAAGTGGATTTTGCGATACCAATGATTAATCGGCAGATTTTTTTTGTAACTAAATCAATTTTTAAAGAATGATTCATAAAAACTTACTGTACTTGTGTCAAAGATCTATTACACCATTTATTTTCAAACAAAATGTTTAGTATTCTTTTCTTAATTAGATCTTTTTAAGTAATTTGTAAAGTTACACTATGTAACTTTAACCATTCTTAATAAAACGAAGACGTTTAGCTACAAGAAACATTTCTACTTCGCTGCAAGTAATAACAAACACTTGCATACAGGAGGAAATGTTGTGCCACCAGACGCAACACAGTTTGCTTAATTAAACGTCCGCCATTACGATGTCACGCGAGTTTGATTCATAATCCTCCCACTCTCGGAGCGAACACTCCATGCATATGCAGAATGAAAGTATACTCATAGAGCTTATTAAACTGGAAAAAAAAGTTTGAAGCTGGTCAGCCAGTCGTAACATTACAGAATAGGACTACATATAAAAAACCTTAAAAAGTGAATTAAACAGCTTTTGTTTATGCACATAGTGTTATGTCTGCCTTTTTCAATGATTGATTGGTTTCTTGAGCACCACAATAAGACATCGCCATTACCATTTTACCTGCAGTTAGTATTCTCCTTTATTCGCAATATCACTTGACAGCGTTATGTTGGATTTGTGGTAGAAAGTGGTCTTCGAAAAACTGCAATTAAAAACAAGCCATGACTGCACAACGGCGTGCCATTATATTTATGTACGAGACTACAGCGCAATGTTTTCAAAGGAGTGTCAGTGCCAATGATATGCCATCGGAAAATCATAATGGCGCCTTTTATAATTATAACCAAAATGGTTAAATTCAACTTATTATTGTATCAATGATCGGCTATTCTGACACATTTGGGTTAGCCGACTTGGTCCTCAGGCAGCCGGTGGAATAATCATGGATTTGGTTACAAAAAGTACACAAAACAATCTTCGTTTAACTAAACATCCGCTATCTGTGGAATGGAAGAAAACGATAAAGTGTGTTTATTATTATGTAAGAACTTAAGAAACTAGAACTGTTATACTGTTACTTGTAAATAGTACCTATAAAGTAAGGCAGTATCTGTTAGCGAAGAGCTATTTGGTGTTAAACAACAAACCAACGAATAATATTGGGATTGCTGTTGAATATTATCTATAATATAGGTTCTTGACGAATTTTAGTTACGATACTTAGGTACGAGCGCACGCATCTACATTTTTCTTCGTACATACACGAAGCCCGTTAGTTAGTTTTCCGTTAGTCACTTTTTACGACACCCACGAGTTGAGGTGAGTGGCTATAACCTAAGCGGACTGTGGAGATCGCGGGCTGCAGCTGTTTGATGTCAAAGATTGATCGCATTCATCAAATCATGAGTGTAAGTGTGGTCATTCGTAAAGTGGTATTTTTAATAGACATAGTAAGATCGAACAAAATAATACTAAAGATTACCTCTTCTAGCGTTGCCGTTTAACCACAACTAAGTTACTTAAATTAGTTATAACAATATGGCGAAGGGTTAATTAAAGTCAAGTTTGTTAATCAATTTTCACCCAAACCCAATACTAATAGGCTTTATATCTTCATTAGGTAATAAAGTAAACGATATTGGTTTAACAAAGCTATAACTGTTACTCGTTCTATTAATTAAGTAATATACACTAATTAATCTTTTGGTTTGGAACAAAATTTCGAGAGGTCTGAAACCTCTTGGCGTCGTGCTCACAAATATTAAAGCGATATGAAACTGATCTCAATGTTCCTTAATTAAGCACACGAAGTAAACGAATTAATTTACGTCTTTTTCGAATTTCGGAAGTAATAAAAATTATAATAATAAAAATATTAATTTCTTTGGTGTATAGCAATGTTCGTTGAGCTGGATATTTTTGCCGCTTTTCGTATGAAATGTTAATATTTACATTCATCGTAAGTACTAATTATCACAATGTTGACTCATTATTATAATTATAATATTAATGATGCTGTATTTTTAATACGTAATTAAGAGAACGGTCTGGTAGTAGTCGCAGTAGTCATACTATGAGCCTGTAACTGAGACTGTTGCAGGACAAAGGCAAGAGGCGTTGTCATTCAGAGAAGGAACGAGTATTGATTACCACTCGTGATATCTTCGTGTTAGCAATATATTATTGTAGACCAAAAGTATTGAATTCACAACCTTATGCGTAAGAAATGAGTCCACAAAGTTCTGTGTAAGTAATGTAACAAAACTAAAAATAAATATTTGTTCGTTTGACCCAAATTTTACACCCAGAGAATAAAGTTTGAATAAGAAACAAATTTGTAAGTACAACATTAGGACAAACCCAAAGTACACAGCGCTAGACAAATTTACCCCAAGGTTTTTATTTTACTTTCCTTTCTATGTGACTTTTTGAAACAAAAGGTAAGAATAGAACGACTATAACAATGGTAGAAGAAGACGAACAGTACATTTATATTTATACATAATATAATAGCGTAGTAATGAAGTCAAAACTCGACATTGAATATTTTTGAAAAATAGAAGTAAGCAAAAAGCAAATTCGATTTGAATGAAATTTGGGACACTGACAGTTTATAGCCTGTATTAACACGTAGGGTAGATACCTTTAATCCAGGTAGTACGTTCTCGTGGGGTATTTATTTTCCAAAAAAAACCCCGGCCGAAGCCGCGGCAAAAAGCTAGTACCTAAATAAGCCTATTCCACAGAAGAACTAATAGTACTGGGAGTACTATTAGTTATTCTTGATTTAGCAGCTCACTATGGCTACTACGAGGAATAGTATGGAAACCACTTTTACTTTATTTTCATAGTAAATTGGTGGATACTATTCGCACAAAGCTTGACGCAATCTATTTGATGATCGTTTGTCCTATGATAACCATTCTCGATGTAAAACAAACATTTTCCTCTATAAATTACATCATCTAATAGATCTTAAACATGCAATATTCATAGTTCATCGTACACGCTCGATATTGAAATGTTAGCATCGAATAAAATCGTTGATTTCCATAATACGTAGCGAGCGAGCGTCAATAATGTCCTAATTGCCGCCTCGGACCACAATGGACGTGAATAATACGCGCTCATTAGTTCAGCGATCGGAAAAATGCTATAGAATGGAACACTTGATGAAGGTATTACGTTATAAATCACCAAGGAGTATTTTTAGACTGTTTACCAAATTCAAGGATTTAAGTGGGTAGCAGATGGAAAATGTCTCTAGAGGGGTTCTGTAAGAAAATGGAGGTTTTTTCTGCTCCTCCTGGAGGCTAGGGCGATAATTTAATTTTCTCAAATAACAAACCTAAAACAAACTAGGTAAGCCAGAATTGCAAAAAACTTTAATTAGATATTTCCTACATTTAAATGCAAACGTGGGTGTATCTATGTAGAGTGTCTACTTCAGTCCTAACTGAGTCTTCTGCCTCTTAAAAGTAGTGCCGCAACACGTATTCGTTCTGCACCTACCATATCCAGTCTGCCCCTGCCAGGGTCCAAGGTTTTGCTGCATCTAGGCAAAAAACCTTTCCTTTGAAGATTCGTGTTGCTCATAGAATCACTTGATCAAGTGGTAACCGCTTTTTAGACAGACAAGCGACAGACACTTCAAACTACAATCGCCTTCAAAGTGTTTCATATTTCTACTTTCAACAGGATTCACATAAGCTTTTCGGTAGCTTATTTATTTGTATAATTGTAGTCCTAATTGTGGTTTTAACACCAGACAATCTTCAAAATGAAATTAGGTATACAATACGTTCTGTCTTGTATACCTAATTTTTTTCTTGCCTTTACTTCAAAACACAAACTAAAACACCTCAAGCATATCTGGTACATTGCCACCTACATCGAGGTAAGTAACTACAGACAAACAAAGTAATTTCAATTAGTGGCGAAGTTCGTAACACCGTGAACTCGAACCTTCTTAACGATCGAGTCATAAAATTAAAGTTTTAACTCGAGCTGGTTCAGAGGGGCAGTCAACCGAGACAAGATGTAATTGCAACTAGCTGTAAGCGCATACCACAGTCTAGTGCTACAAAGTAAGTTTACTGCAGGTCGTCTTTGAAATTTTAATATGGTCGGTATGAATGCATATATTTAAAGACGGTTGCTTAATGGAACGTATATTCTTTTGTTTTTATTATGTTTTAAAACCCAGTTCAATATGTTTTTTTAGCTAGACTGGCTAATGACTAGCTAGCCTAATTCTGTTATTCTGTAGTAACGTCTATTTTTAACAATCGACGCGACGTTAAAGATCTTTAACTGCGATGGAAACGTACAGCCAGCTACTTAGATATTTACATGTAAACCACCCCGCTAAGCTCCTCGTTGCGATACTCAACGTTGTGTCGTTGTGACGTTGTTAAGATCTCACAATGTTAACCATTGCCATGGTCATCAAAGATCTCAGCTTGAGTTTGAAGTAACGTTGTTTGTGTATTTTATTATTCTTAAATATTTATTGGAAATAAGATAAGATAAGTCTTTATTTGCCTTAAACATGGTATAAAGGTGTTACAGTTTGTTAATATAATATAGTTCACATGTTTAGCTATACAACATCGTGTATCAATTGCATGCAAAATACTTATAATCAATTAGTAAGTAGAAATAAAATGTCAAAGCTACAAAACATTTTCCACAATACAATCATCATAATGAATGTTTTTCACGTACTAAAAGCAAATACGAGTATACAGACACTCACATGCATACTAACGTGCTCACACAATCACACTCTCTTACCTTTTAGCAAATGTTCTTAACTTTTTATTATATATTTTTTCCTTCTGTATTCCTACTCTATGTCACCAATAATAATAAAATTGTAGTAGAAGACTAGTGTTAAGCCACATACTGTGTACAATTTGATTATAATACCCAATGGGGACTACCACTGTGCTATACAGATTATTCTATAACCTAGCTGGAAATGCAGCACCTCAACACCATTTCAGTTGTAGTCTTAGTACACTAATTGGTCAACCCTGTAAATTACCATGTAATACAATGCTGTTTTGATGAATAAACCATTTTTTTTATTTATTAAATATCACTCAAGCTAGGTATTTTAGACCAAATCTGGTTTGAATTACATCATGTTTTACCTGTCTACATTGTTAATCTATGTATACAAATAACACATATCTACTTACTTCATTACAAAATACTTGGATTTGTTCGGGATACCCAGACAGGTAGCAAATCCTGGGTTGGAATTCCTATTGTTAATTACTGTGAACCCTGGCTTATAAGAGTTACAGCAGGCGTGTGCACATTAAATACTTATAATGTTGCTTTAATTAATTATAATTTAAAAAGAGATCATCATTAAACCTTTACCTGTCGTTGTAATGGTTTTTCTAAAAATTATTATCTTGTTTCGGTACCTGGTCGTTACGCTTCCAGATATTCCTAAGAAATAATAATAATAATATCCCTGGACATTTCACACAGCGCCATCTAGTCCCAAGCTAAGCAACCTAATGCTTGTGTTATGGTAACAAGATGGCTGATAAACTACTTATATACATTTTTTTTTGTAAATACATACATATTATAGATAGAAAAACACCCAGACTCGGAACAAATACATGTAGGTCATACAAATATTTGTTCCGTGCGGGAATCGAACCCGCGACACGCAGCGCAGCAGTCAATCGCTTAACCACTGCGCCAACCGTGCCGTCAAATGTGGATTATTTGTAAAAAAATAACAATATTGTCTGAAAAGTTTTAAAATTAGTGCACTTTGCAGCATTAGCACATGCTACATTATAATCTTAACACTATAAACCTTCTTTTATAACAAATTCAACCTTATTTTTTACCAGAATTGATTTTTCTTCAAATTCGTTTGGATTGTGAATCTAAGTGTCATGCCTTTTCTCCTACCGATATTTTTCATTTGAAGGATTTTTTTGACACACGACATTTGTGAAAATTTTTTTTTTTTTTTTTTGTTGGACTTTACAACCAAACTATGTGTCAATAAATTATAATGGTTTGAACGACTTGGTTTGTGCCGTCAATCACTGGAACTATGGGTATGTTCGTTCTTAAATTGATTTTTCAAAAGTTCTTTGTGTTTTTATGAGTTTTATCCTAGTTTATCTTTGCCATATGCAGTGTACCTGAAAAACTAATTGTACGAGTATAACTCAACTATATATTACCTAACTATATATTACTAGCTTCTGCCCGCGGCTGCGCCCGCGTGGATATCGGAAATTATCCCACGGGAACATGCTACCAGGATAAAAAGTATGTCCTTCCCCAGGATGCCATCTATCTCTTCGCCAAATCAGAAGTTCAGTGGTTTAGGTGTGAAAATGTAACATACAGTTTCAAGTTGAAATCCTCCCCTTAAAAATCGAATTACGCCTTTTTGCCCCGTCAGGGGTAAATTTTTGACAACTTTACATACTTATTATTAATTATTTTCTGTCAAAAGTATTAATACTGAGTTTCGAGTTAATTGGACCGCGCATTCAATTACTTCCATACAAACTTCAACACCTCTATATCCCCCTTTGAGGGGTAGTTTTGAAAAACTTATAATACTAAACTTTATTACTTACTTAGGCGAGTATTCTTGCCAAGTTTCAAGTTTATTAACTAAATGAATAAGGTTTTTCATGTAAACTGTATACTGTAACCCCCCCCGCTTTTCATCCCCACCGGGGTGGAGTTTAAAAAAAACATTTGGGATGTATTCATAACTTGACTCAAAGATTATTTATGCTAATTTCCAAGATAATCAAGCCATGCAGTAAAATCCTCCCCTGTAAAATTGACCACCCCTTTTCAACTCTCTAGGGGTAGATTTTCGAAAAACCCTGATACATGTTATTCTTTAGTTTCGATCGTAGGTATAAATAGTGAGTTTCGAGATAATCAATGAGATATCAAACTTTGAAACACCCCAATCCCCTTTTAGGGGGTAGTTTGGAAAAACATAAAATGGCAAACTTCATAATTTACTTAGATTAGTATTGGTGCCAAATTTCAAGATTATTAACTATTAAGATTTTCCATACAAAGAAAATCCCCCCATTTCACCCTTTTAAGGGTGGAATTTCGAAAAACCCTTTCGTAGTGGATACCTACTCTTCACGAAGAACATACCCTCCAAATTTCATGTCTCTAGGACCAGCTGTTTAGGCTGTGCGTTGATATATCAGTCAGTCAGTCAGTCAGCCTGGAGTTTGAATTTTATATAATTATAATATATAGATAATGTAAGTACACAGATAAGGTGTATTTTATATAGTACCTAAAAGTACCTACCGATAAATTTCACCTTACGGCATGCAAAATGTTCTAATAATAGAATTTATATAAATGGTATTGAATTAAATTACATTACTTATAACAATATTATTATTAACTCTTGTCCATGGTATGTACGGCATTCTAATGAAACGACTCTTGATTGCCAAAAAATCTCTCCAAACTGGCAAACTCAACTTGACTTACTGCTTAGGTATTCTCTGTGGCCATCTTGGAGCCGTCTTTGTGCGACGAACAATGCACTGTTCGGTAATCCTCCGAAAGTCGCATCCTAATGAAAACGCGCGCCGTGCCCCGTCAGCAGCCGTAATCTGCGTATTATGCCACTGTCGCAAATGAACCCTAAATGTTACTACTGTTGTGTGTAAAGAATTCCTTGTTACATATTTACCTTGTCAGGATTTGTTTCCTTGTTGCCTGGCAGAGTTTGTGAAAAATTGTAGCGATCTCTTTGGAACTCCATGCCGGTCTGAATATTCTTCGTTTTTAGGGTTCCGTAGCCAAATGGCAACGGAACCCTTATGGATTCGTCATGTCTGTCTGTCTGTCCGTCCGTATGTCACAGCCGCTTTTTTCCGAAACTATAAGAGCTATACTGTTGAAACTTGGTAAGTAGATGTATTCTGTGAACCGCATTAAGATTTTCACAAAAAATAGAAAAAAAAAACAATAAATTTTGGGGGTCCCCATACTTAGAACTGAAACTCAAATTTTTTTTTTCATCAAACCCATACGTGTGGGGTATCTATGGATAGGTCTTCAAAAATGATATTGAGGTTTCTAATATCATTTTTTTCCAAACTGAATAGTTTGCGCGAGAGACACTTCCAAAGTGGTAAAATGTGTGTCCCCCTCCCTGTAACTTCTAAAATAAGAGAATGATAAAACTAAAAAAAATATATGATGTACATTACCATATAAACTTCCACCGAAAATTGGTTTGAACGAGATCTAGTGAGTAGTTTTTTTTTAATACGTCATAAATCGTAACGTAACGGAACCCTTCATGGGCGAGTCCGACTCGCACTTGGCCGGTTTTTTTTTACTTCCACGGTCATGCCCTGCTAAAGAGAACTGTGAAGCTGAGCTTTTAAATGATAAATGTTATTTGTTTCTTTAAATAGGTTTTTACAAACACTTTTACGAGTTAATAATATTGTAAAAACTAAATGAGTTCGCTGTTTCTTATCCGACTACTCAAGAATAAACACCGAAACAAATGCAGAGCTCAGTCTGTTTACAGTCGGGATGTTATCTTGGTTGGATCAAACGAAGACTATAAAGATAGTTTCTGAGATTAGATAATTATGTTTTTTTTTTGTTGAAAACTGGCGATTCGGGGAATACAGGCGTGTTGTTATGTTATGTATAGCTATCGAACCGCTCAATACAGGCGTGTTGTTATGTTATGTATAGCTATAGAACCGCTCAATACAGGCGTGTTGTTATGTTATGTATAGCTATAGAACCGCTCAATACAGGCGTGTTGTTATGTTATGTATAGCTATCGAACCGCTCAATACAGGCGTGTTGTTATGTTATGTATAGCTATAGAACCGCTCAATACAGGCGTGTTGTTATGTTATGTATAGCTATAGAACCGCTCAATACAGGCGTGTTGTTATGTTACGAGTGTATAGCTATAGAACCGCTCAATACAGGCGTGTTGTTATGTTATGTATAGCTATAGAACCGCTCAATACAGGCGTGTTGTTATGTTATGTATAGCTATAGAACCGCTCAATACAGGCGTGTTGTTATGTTATGTATAGCTATAGAACCGCTCAATACATGTGAGTGGACTTTTATTGCTTAAATGAACGCAGAAAATGTATTGATCATTAGGAATTGAGAACATTATTTACAAAAGTATTTCCCCTTCACAGTCCCTTCGTTAAATAACAAAACCATTCCGGCACAAAACGAATTCCGAACCCATTCGTTATCGGAGTGGAACTCTTTAAAGAATGTTTCTTTATTTATCCTTAGCTTGTCCTCACATCCTTAAAATAATGAATTAAAAGAGTAACCAGGTAAAAAGGTCAGCTCCTAATTAAGTGGCATTTTTTACCCTCCTCAACCTTGTGTGTGCCACTCTCAACAACATAATATTACTTACTGGTTCAGGGAACTTATTAGTCTTTTTTTGATCGAGGATGGTAGAAAGTTAACCGGTGTATGATTAAATTCCAGTTGAATCATTCCAGTTTTTTACGGCATAAAAAGGCAAGTTAGGAAACCCAATTTACTAGAACAAAAAGCTGAAACTGGCAAGTTTTCCTTCTACATTTATAAACAAGCCTATTATTATTCAACATCGTATAAATAATCGCAGTCAATTAATTCACTGTTTCGTGCATAATCCCCATTTCGTTCATACCTCATTTATATTTCGTGCAATCAAAACTGCAAGGGTACTCAATAGTGCACGGTGATTCCGGTGCCACTAAAATATGCCGTTTTCCATCCGGTGTCGGTCGTCCGGTTCCGCGTCTAATCGCACGGATCTGACGGTAGTCGCATGCTTGCTACTGATTACTTGTTCGTGATTTGAATAGTCGCAGTAGGTGGAAAGTTATAAATCTACACGGTAGGTATCAAGTTTATGTTAAGTATGTAACAAAGTAGGTAAGTTATTCATATAATTTGAACCATGAACTGTCATAAGTAAATAAATGTTATTAAAATACGAAAATAACCACAAAATGTTTTCCAAATTGGTAGTTCTATTCAGCAATATTAATAAATTTTCTTAATTAGTTATTGTAATTTGTTCTTATTGGCAGATTAAAAGACAATGCTATATATACATGGTACCTACTCTTGACATTCTCACATAACACACTATGAATGGAAAAAGAGTGTGCCATACTTTTTTTACAAAATAATCCAGTAAAGGTTATTTACGTAACCGTATTTTGACGCTAAGAGCGGTTTCGCACTACTTACGTCCGATCCGATTCTGAGAAATGACGGTCTGAACTCTGAAGTAGCCATAGTACTATTTGTATGAAAGAAAGAAAAAGTATTTATTGCGACTCGCACAGGAGGATCATAAACCTAAACTAAACTAAACACAATAAAAAATAACAAATTATATAAAAAAGTAACAAAAAGAATTAAATAAAAAATTTAAAAAACCCCTGACACAAAGTAATAATAAAAATAGTAAGAATGTAAAAACCTAAAACAAATTAAAAAAAAACTATTGAAAAACTGGCCAGAAAAAGAACAGAAAAGGTATAAACGTGAAACCCTATAAAAATTAAATATAACCTGGAAATTATGCTCGGATCTTGAATTCGGATTCGGATCGGACGTAGTGCGATACCGCTCTAAGACGGAACGCACAACGCGCCTCGCGACGGAGCGCGGGAAAGCAAGTTTTTATTGAATTTGTATGTAAAAAATCAAGCGTTATCTGCGCCCGTCGCGTGGCGCGTTGTAGAGTGTGATCCGCCTAAGTATAACAATAATACATGAACTAATGTCAGTCATCAGACCCTCGTACCGCCAGGTTGCCATCGCGACCGATAACGAGCCATTTTCCTCAATGAATGCCTATTGCTGTAACAACATTACGAGTAAACTGCGTAAACGGCTTATTACGTTCGATAATATAATAGGCCGGTAACGGTTGACTGGCGCGGTAAAGGACCAATGAAAGGTTCAGATATTTACGTTGTGTTTTCGATCTCAGTCTATATTGATAATCTGTCTCTCCAAACGGGGATCTCAACAATCGGTCCTGTGACAATACCTATAACAATGCTTACAGATAAAATAAATATCCTTCTATTTTATATAAAATAAGTCGTTCCCATGGCTCAATCAACTGGCTTAGTAGATAATTTCAATAATAATTATTAGCCTCGTTTAAATATTCTATTTAGCAGTGATTATCTTGTACTTCCGTAAAAAACTCAGACAAACATTCAAACAAAACTAGGTGTTCCGTCATAATTATCTACTCATGACCAAGGCTTCTTAATAAAACATACGACTAGCGCTCTCTCACCGCCTCACACATCACTGCTCTGGTCCAGCCGTTTTCGTCCCGTCAACATCCCGTTCCTTGCGTAAGATTTCAATTAAGATTACACCATTCCATTACAGATACAATAAAAATGGAATGATAACCCCATTATGAAATTCCCGGCCGCTCCATACATTGGCCTTATTTATTTTTATCATGAAGGAACGGGGACAAAATTGTAATCCCGATGGATCGTGTGGATGGGTATTAAGTACGAGCAGCTACTACCCAATGTATTTGTGTCGTGTTTTCTGGATCAAAATGGATTTTCGGGTGTGTTATTTTCGTTGTATTTATTTATTTTTATTGGTATTGAAAAAAGATTAGGTAGCTACATGTGTGTGGGAGATTGGTTGACAAAGTGGGTGACGAATGGGAAATTAATGTTGATATAACTTTTTTGGGTTTAAGAGGCTACATCTTTTTTAAAGATTTTTCAAAATACCTACATTTGGGTCCCAACCATCACAAAGGTCCTACTTCAAAAATTCTATGATTAGGTAAGAACGGTGTAGGTAAAAAGACGAAGCAGTAAAACAAGTAGACGAGCTGAAATTTTTGGGACTTAATGTAGATAAACATGTGAATTGGAAAAGTCATATACAATATATTTGTCAAAAGATAGATAGGTTTGTGTTCGCGTTAAAAAAGTTAAGACAGAATGTTTCTGCAGAGGCTGCCCTTTCGGCGTACCATGGCTATGTGTCATCTGTACTAAACTATGGACTAATTATGTGGGGTAACTCGACCGATACCGACAGAGCATTCAGAATTCAAAAACGTTGTATCCGAGTTATCAACAAATCATGGTTCTTAGATAGCTGTAAACCTTTATTTCAAAAATTCAAAATTCTTCCACTACCTTGTATGTAAGTACATAAAAGAAATTTGCCTTTTTACAAAAAGGCACATGCATTACTTCAAGCAGCGTAGTGAGGTTATGCCGAGACAAAAAAGGGCTAAGTTTCTCAATCTACTATACCAACCACCCTGTCACAAAGAAATTTATAAGAAAAATGTATTTAATATGTGTCTATTAATTTATAATAAAATACCGAACCATTTAAAACTTTTACAGGGTAATTTATTCAAAAAGAAATTAACAGAGTGGCTCATGCAACATAAAGAACAAGAATAATATTGAATGTTTCCCTAATTATTTTAATATTTATAGATTTTAAGGACTATAATGTAAATCTCTATTAATATAACGATTTTAATTTTGTAATAATGTAATGAAATAATGACATATTTTTGTAAAAATGTATCAATGATATATTCTGTGATAACGACATAAATTTCAATAATTTGAACGCTTGCTTGCAGGCCGAATACAGTGACTTTTAGGCTATAAGATCTTCCTTGTAAAAATGTATTTCTTGCAAATAAATATTAGGTAGGTAGGTAACTGAGACTCGGAAAGCTACGTCGATGTAGAAGCCCATAGGTATTGCTCCGGAAACGAAAAGAAACATTTCCCGTTTCAAACAAGCATTCATTCTGATTAACAATTCCTAACAGAACTCCCATGGCGATGCGAGAAGGCTAGAAGTGTTTTATAAATACCCATTTATGTTCCGAAGCGTAGTCTGAAATATATCTTATTTGTTTTACGACAAACATAAATATGAGTAATAAAAGCAACGCTTACGTGAAGAATTGGCGCTCCGCCGGATAAAGTATCTATACGCCTTTACAGAATACTAATATCCGTATGGGGAACTAAACTTTTTGCAAGAACTAAACGATTGAAATCCTTCAGAACTTTTAGTATGAATATATTATTAATTAAGTGTATAGCTGGTAGTACGATACCCAACAACTGCAATCACCACTTTATTAGCAATTTTCCAGGTAGTGTGTGGGTGTACACACACGTTTCGCCAGCTACAGGGTTTTTGTGGGTGTACTGGCGGTACACCTCTGCCTAACCCTTCGGGTACAACATGCGCGATGTTGTGAAATATGTTTTTATTGGTGAAAGAAGTATTCCTTAAAACTCTCTCTTTCAAAATATAGGCAGTATTTATAAGTTTGGGCTGATTGATGATTTGTAAAATATTGCCTGAAGGGCTGAATCTCAATCCGGGTACCAGTTCACTCACTAATTTACCCCCAAACTCTGGATGTCGTCACCCCCATTACTCGCAGGTGTCGCCGTGATAATCCGAAGCTTTTTAATGGAACCCATTAACAGGGTGACGGCTCCAAGCAATTTGTTTGATTGATTATATTTTCTCACAATATTATTAGGCATCAGCTATTTTCGGAAGAGCTCTTTTGTAGGCTAATATTAAGGAATACTTTGAAATAGATGGTTTGAACTTTGAGATTGAATGCTTGAGTTGAGTCGTATTATACATATTTCCGTGTAAACTCAGACGAAGTGCAGAGTTTGAGATGGCACGTGGACTTAAACTTCGTGGAACTCAAGTACGTAGGATGAATATTAAACTGTTACTAAACGAGGTGCTTATATGGAATGTCTAACGTCTACCTAACAAGAGTACCTACTTAATTATATGAATGAAGTAAATAAGAACTAAAATATGAAAACATGGTAATTCAATAAATGTTAGTCTGTGCTTTGTTGTTGCATGTTCATCATCAAACCGGCCTATCACAATCCTCTACTAAGCATCAAAAGGATCTGATAAAGACATACGAAACTTATTTTTTACAAGCTTTTATTTATTTTTTAACTTGCGATGATGTATGTATGTATGTGTGTTTGGGCTCGTTTGATTAGTCTTGACGAGTACTTTGGTGCTAGATGGTAACCAGGGACTAAATATGAACAGGTACTACGCTGTTGTCAATCTCGCATCAAAAATAAAATTGAAAGAAAAAAAACTTTTTAAAAAACAAGCTTTTATTACTTATTAATAAAAAGGAATAAAACGTTGTAAATAATTTAAACCTGATAAGAAATAAATTCAATTCAAATTCAAAATCATTTATTTGCTAATATGGGTAATTAATTACATAAAGTTGTTAAAATAATAGAGCAAAGTTCAACCATATTACCATATTATTGACGTGTAAAAGTGTTTGTACAAACCTACTTACAATAAGAAAATCATTTATCATTTACGGCATGCAAATCTCAAGCTAAGACTGTATCAAACATTGATATACAATTACTTCCAACAATAATTTATAATTAATAACACATTTTTGGGTTGCGGACACCAGCCCGCTGTACCTATTACCTAACACATTTTTGGTAATTTCACCGTGGCAAGTAATAATGAAACATTAGCAAATATTGATGTCTCAAGAATATTTAAAGATTAAAAATGTCATGTATTAAATGAGAATGTCAGGATATATTTGTAAATAAATGTTCAAGTAATAATAATAGATAATTAATTGGCGCATTAATCGCATGTCAGATCAACAACATTATTTCTTAGAACAATATGTCCGAACATCCTCTGCTAAATAATCCTGATTACTGTAACAACATTTACATAGCAAGAATCTTTTTAATATCTTTTTAAATTTATCGATAGATGGAGTTTCTAGAATAGACTTTGGTAAGTGATTGTATATACGCGTAAAGCGTGTTACATTTTGATGGAACATTAAAGAACATTTAGAACACAATTTAACACGCTTTTATTTATTTCTTATCAGGTTTAAATTATTTTTAACATTTTAGTCCTTTTTATTAATAAGTAATAAAAGCTTGTTTTTAAAAAGTTTTTTTTTCTTTTAATTTTTATATATTATGTCTACTACAAAGGCTTTTAAAAATAAGGACGTTATTAGTACTACATAACAATCATCCGACATCATCTTCAGTCCGAGTCGACCCACTGTTGAGTATAATCCTCCAAAGGATAGGCCTACGACTGCTATATCTTTCAACCCAGCTTACCGACTATTATTTCCCGAGAGATTTATCTGATCTTTAATATAAAACTATCTTTTTCTAGAACAATCAAAATGGCTTACTAAGCGGTTCAGTAATCGCTTTAGTTATTTAGCTGAGTAATGCTTAAAGGCTTATGAGCGTGTAGTACTATACGATGAATACTACGACCTTGGTTTAATTGCTTCAAAGCTTTGGTAACTACATAATGTTGAGAGCAGACTGTACCGTGTAGACTGGTAGATCCTAGTTGGTTCACAAATTGATGTATTATTTATGTAAGACTAATTACATCTTGTAGCCAAAATGTTCCCTAGAAGTATTCAAAATAATGCAATTTAAGATAAATTATTTTATTTCTGTAAGTACGTTTTACAAACATTTTAACACGTGAATCATATGTATTTTAAAATCTAGATCAGGTCGGTGTTACGTTGTTGACTATTCTGAGAAGAAAAACCGAAACAAAGCTCTCTCTTAAAGCCCAGACAAAATAAAAATTATGATATTAACTGTAAAGAATAACGAAATCAACACTTAGTCTGCTAAACGTTAAAAATAGCAATTTTTCCGTTGACTCTTCAATGTGGTGGTCATATTAGAAAGTATTACTTTCAGTACGAATTAAGTAAACTACACAAACAAACTTCAAATACAAACAAATACATTCCCAGCTAGCTACACCTGCAACACAAATTGAGTTTTTAGTTCCCGGAATCCCGTTTAGCAGCAAGGTGCTCCACGAGGTTTACTCTTAGCTTCGGCAAACTTCGGCACACATCCCGACCTGTTTGAATTTGGAACTATCCTTATGCGAGCCGTGTTTGGACAGCCGATCGTTGCTTTACTTTGGAGCTGGATCCAGAATTTTGGAGATTTGTTTTTCGGAAATTTTAGTGCTTAAAGTGTATTTGAATTAGCGAGACTACCTACTGGGTTCTCGGAAAATAATTCCATTTGTAGTTTTGAATTTTAGATACGCTGCTGTTGGTACAGTCAATGAAAAAAAATACTGTCTTAAACCACGTTTCTTTCTATAAAGTTTGCTGATATGATTAGGGACAAAACATTTTTCGATTTCATACTTTTGCTATAAAAACTAAATTGAACCTCAATCCTTTGGCTATGTTTGATATACTCGTAAAAGCATAACAAATTTATAAATCAAAAACCATCCAATCTGAATCAAGAAGCATCTCGAAGAACCGACTCAATATTATAAAAGTTTCCACAAAGAAAAGATTTCAAGAATTCAGACCTTTGTCAGACCTGGACCTTTGTTAGACCTCTAAAGGTCCAACTACTCAGCCATCAATAAAAAGTTTTATTATTTGAGTTTCGATTCAATCTCAACATCGAGATAGAGGATCGAGAGTTGTTAAAAAATGTAGGAGTGGATGTTATGAATCGCTCACTACCGGTGAAGTGGACGAGTTCAAACACTGATATCAATAACGTGATATGAAAAAAAGTAGTGACACGGAAAATATTAATGTCAATGGCTGGGAAGTTGATACGTAAATATCAAGTATAAAGTATAAGGCCACTTTTGAGTGTGTTCATACATTGCCTAGTTGCAGTATTTTTGTTCTTGTTCAGCCGATCGATTCTGTAAAAGTTTCACCGTGAAAAGTTAGGTGAAGTGAGCTTAGAGTAAGCTGTCAATAGTGTCAATCCCTAGCATTAGTTGCAATGACAGCTCACTCCTCGCTCACTCCACCTAACTTTTCACGGTGATATGGTTACAGAATCGCACTGCAGTTCAACCGAATTCAAATTTTTAAATAGATATCGTACCTATCTATACAAATAAAGAAAATTGTAGTGTCTGTTTGTAATATCAAAATAAAAGATTTTACTAAATACGTATGAAAATATATACTAAAAATTTATTTTTTTATTTTTGTCTGTTTGTTCCGAGTAATCTTCGAAACGGCTGGACCGGTTTTGACGGGACTTTCACTGGTAGATAGCCGATGTTATGGAGTAACATAATAATATATTTAATTATTTAAACTTTTCTCACACAAAAAAGGTACCTACAAAGGCGGACTTGATAGCTTAATAGTCTTTATGGTCTACTTTTTGTTTCGGTAGCGTGTTCCCGTGGAATAATTTCCGATATCCACGCGGGTGCAGCCGCGGGCAGAAGCTAGTTCTGAGATAAAAGGTTACCTTTTCAGAAAATGTTAGCAAAATTCAAATGAAAACAAAACACATTCAGGCCTATTGTTAAAACTTTGTATACAAAACAGATAGAGGATAAAGCAAATATTTTATATGAGCATCAAATACGTCCTTGCCATTCCTTATCAGTCATAATTTTAAATTCTTGGCCGAGATACGCAAATGTCTTCCATGTCTCATCAAATATTTACTACTCATGTTGTTTAATATTACTTAATCTTTGAAAGCAAGTCAGTGTATGTACATACATGGACTCGCTTTATTAAAAGCTTTCCATTTTTTCTTTTGTTTATTTCACCTCATACATATTTGCTGTTCTCTGACATCAGTAATTATTTATAAAATAAAAAGAAGTTCCACTTATCTATGTATGTGACTGTACAAATATTGGGTAATTTGGTGACACGGTGGAAATTCAATGAGTTATTGAGGTCGTGGTTTATGTTTTGGTTACCAAAATAAATGTGGGTGATGCAATACGTCTTGGATGCCAAAATAATGAACAGAATTGATTATTTGTTTTACTATAAAATAGGATTACGTTTGTTAATATTAACCTGAGGATTTTTATAGGTATAACATGCAACGATACGAAAAAGTGAGAGATTATAAGATGTTAAACTTCATAGTGTGCAGTAACTTTTTCGTACGATAATGTTTGCATATTTAAGTTCATACAACAACGGCTAGCCCGCAACAGTTTTGATATCTTAACCACATTATACCTCATAAGCAAAACTTTGTTCTTTAAAAGCTCACCAACACGCCTCAAAAACACACTCAGCCAACATTTTACTATAAACTCTAAACTTTCATAAGAGGGGTAAATAATTTCCCTTTTGCAGCTCTAGCGAGAAATTAATATCAGGCTCTTGGTAAAGTGAAGAGCCTCGTGAGTCGTCTAGACTGGGGAGACAGTGCAAATACGAGCGGAAAGGCTCTAGCCTCGGTAAGGCTTTATGGGCATTATTCATGTAGGGCTGCAGTCTGCAAGGCTATCATTATTGCTATGTAATGGTCGGGAAGTGTGAAAGTAGGCCTTTGTGGAAGAGTGAAAGTGTGCATTGTGAATGTTTGATGTGTCTGATGGGATGTAGTTTAGGATTATTTGAATTCTTCTTGTAATAGAACTAAATAGTGGTTCTATAGGCACTTCAGTGCGGGTTCCCTATGTTACACCGAATGACGAAAGACTGAATGATATAAGACCGAACTCATACCTACTAGATGACTACCCGATGGTAGTCCATTCTAGGTAGAAATATATGTTTAGGTACATTTGATAAAAATAGTTGTCGTTATAAATATATCATACATTCTGTGTTTCGGAAATCACACGGAAAGCAGCTCATTGTTTAACCCACTTTTCTTTTCCTCTTCCAAAAAGACAAATGATCAAATTCCGTAGAAACACGGATATTCAATTTAGAAAAAGAATACATTTTGAGAGTAGCCGTAGGTCAGCTCCGATTAGGGTTACCATATCTCCGGATTTTTCCTGAGATCTCAGGATTTTTGGACTCTTCTCAGGATTGCGGCTGGATTTTATTAAATATCATAAAATCTCAGGATTTTTGAATTTTAAATAAAATACAGATTATATTTTAAAGATCTCTTTAATAAAAAGTTAAACAAACTAAAAATAATATTCCTTTGGTAATAATTGCACAATTAAAATCAATACTTATTTATCCAAGTAGGCACTTAATCAGTTTTATCATACTTAATATGTGAAGATACATTTTTAAGTACGGTTTTTTCTTTAATTATGGATTTTAAAAATGCCCCAGGGGCGGTGCGTTGCCCTGCGGACTCTCCGTCCGCATACCGGCCCATAGTGCTGCTCGACGAGGTTGGCAAGCTCTTTGAGAGAGTGATTGCGGGCCGCCTCGTCGGGCACCTGAGGAGGACTGGGCCGGATCTTGCGGATTGCCAGTTTGGCTTCCGCAAGGGGCGCTCTACGGTGGACGCCATCATGCGCGTGAGAGCCCTCACGACGGGGGACGCGGTGTCCCGGGGTGGGGTGGTCGTGGCGGTGTCACTCGACATCGCCAACGCGTTCAACACCCTGCCCTGGAGCTGCATTGGGGAGGCACTCCGGTATCACCGGGTGCCGACCTACCTCCGTCGAGTAGTCGGGGCGTATTTGACGGACAGAGCCGTCATCTACCCCGGTCGCGACGGGAACTGGAACCGGCGAGAGATGTCGTGCGGTGTCCCACAGGGATCGGTACTGGGGGTTCTGGGAATTCTCAAAAAAAAAAAAAGGGGCGGTGCGTTGGAGGGGGTGCCCCCACGCTTTGAGTGCGACGTGCAACGCGAGCGAGATCCGCAGTGTATAAAAACGATAATATTACGACTTTTTAAATTGTTAAGTACGTTTTAGAGAAAATTCTCAAACTGTAAAAAATCTCAGGATTTTTCAATGGAAATCAGGCCTTTTCTCCGGACTTTTGATTTTTTCATCTGGTAACCCTAGCTCCGATCCTATTGATTCCGCGTTGAAATATATGAGTTGCCATCGCTCCTGGCATTTTATTGATGGCTTTCACCGCGCGTGTGACATAGTCACTCATCCATTGTTGGCAGCATCAACCAGAATCAATTTTATTTTTTTGTAAATTTTGACGTTCAAAAGTGCCTTTTATGTGCCTATTATTTTGAAATAAATGATTTGACTTTGACTTTGGTATCAAATATTTTGAGTTAATTAGTAACAAATTAAAAATAAATTAACATATTAAAAGTGTATTGGTAAAATAACTAACTATTTACTTACTAAACTTTATTAATATATCGACCACTTGCTATAATTAGGTACCGTATTTAAAGTAGTAGAACATTTGAGTAAGTTTGCTGAAGTAACGGTTACCAATAAACGTAGTGACAACAGTTTCGTAGGAGACAGTTCATGTGAACTTTACTTGGGCCACATCCCCTGAGTGTCATCAGGCTGCTTATTGAATAACCCCGTTCCTACGTAATACACTTGTTGTGGTTTCTAAATCACCTCGTTATTCACTTTAATGGTATTAGAAGGGCTCAAACCGTTGCAACTGAGTTGTTGAGGAGTTTGAAAGTGACTTATATTGTTGGTCATGTAGTCATGAGTTAGATTCCCAAGTCGGGCGAATTGCAATTGACTTTTTCGATCAGGAATTTCGCAGAAACAGCAGCAGGTTGGTAGCAATAGGCTCGCTCCGTATAACATGGGATTAAAACATAAATAAATTTTTAACTGACGAAATCTGGATTATACTATAGGTATAGTCCATAAAAGATGTACACACGGTCAAAAAAAGCTTACCCTTTACCCTCAGGGATTACAGGCGTGATGTTACGTGTGTGATATTGTTAGTTACTGATGAAACCATAAACACAATAATTTTTGAAGGTAGCAAGTACCTGTGTTAACCACGGAGAGAAAAAACGTTTAATTTTCCCCAACTTTTTGTTAAAAACTGTTATGGGCTAAATTTTCATAAAACACGAAAGCCGTATTCAATTAAAGCAATCTTTGAATCAATTCATTAACTTAATTTTGGTTTCGTGACATTTCGTGCGGTCTCGACTCCCGACGTAATTATGATGAACTATGAACACGGAAAACTTATCGAGAGTCCATTAAATTAGTTTCCTTTGTAATGTTTTACAAAAAAACCGAAATGTTTTATAACGTTCGGCAGGTTATATTGAATCGATAATTTAATAAGTCCTTTTAATTTGAAGAAAATTGGAGTATCGAAGTAACTTGAATTTTCTTCAGCTTTGGCCATATAATGATAGGCCTGGCTAATGCGTATTGTATGTATATGACAAAACTGGATACAACTTGATGCAACAGCTAATCATTCCTAACATCCTTATTTCTACAACCAACTATCAAATAAGCATTAATAGCACATTTAGAATCATCCTTATTCAAAGCCGCAATAGTAAGCTGATGACAGCTTTAATGACGTTACTACCCGCCGCGACTACGTCACCTTTTACGACATCAAAAGAGACGACCTGACTCGGACAGCCTTCGTCCCTGCCACAATACAATAAACCCCAAAACCTACAATAAAGATAAAAAAACAAGGTTTTATAGTATCCCCAATAAAAAGTAGGTGTTAATTATCACAATCCACTTCACCGGACCTTTTCCTGGACCTCTCTTCAATTCATTTCACTTCTATGTGGTTCCTTATCGAGCACTCTTTTGACGGCCATTGTTAGGCCATGTCGTGACGTAATCAGCGCGCACAATCGCCTCTTTGTTGCTCTGACCTTTTGTATGTATATTTGAGGGTCTTTGTGGAGGTATCTGTCTAAATAATTCAATGTCGAGTTGTCTGGTGAGGAGGGTCGCGATTGAGCGGACGCGAGCGGTGTTCGTATCTGTTGAGTGGAGTTTGATTGTGTGAGTGTTGGGGTTGCCCGGTCTGGTTCTGGCCTTGAGGACTGGTGGTAGAGGGTGGCAGAAAGTGTTATGAAAGTATAGTACTTATTGCTTTTGTTGAAAATAAAGTCAGTCATTATCTCGTTTGTTGAAAATGGTAACCTAAAGGTTTTCAGAACAAAGTTAGTAGTTTTTGTTTAAAATAATTAATTATAATGTCTGCTACGATGTTAATTTAACCTTCATTGAACAAAATAAATAAGTTTAATTGTTTCTAATTTAAATGAAACCTTTTGTGTTAAAGTTTCTATAAAGTACGAATTGATAAATAGAGACACAAAGCATTTACGACCAATATACAAAAAAAAAAAACACGTATTGAACAAAAATACAAAATTCAGACCATAAACACAAACAAACAATAACAACATCCCAGCCGATGCATCTGTTCCCAATAAACAATCCTTTCAACCAAACAGGAACTCGTAGAGAGCCCGACACTTGTATCAACAGGGTTCCACATCAAACGGTTCTGAACGGAGCCCGTACTATCACGGACACTTCCGCCTGATCACCACTAAGTTCATTTTTGCTTGCACTCAAAACATAGAAGCGCTCTCTAGCCCCGCCCCGTTGACCTTGAATAGACGAATGAAAGATAAGACGGGCCGACTGCACTGTCGACGCGGTGACGCACGCGCCGTTCGAGATTTATTTTTATTTTCAAACTACTGCTATTACCTATTTTTTATATTATGGACTAGCTTCTGCCCGCGACTTCGTCCGCGTAGATTTCGGATTTGTGACAGGATTGCGTATCTCAAAAGGAAATCAAAATAACCCATAAAAATACAAAATATTTTTTTTTAAGTAAATAGAAGATGTATTTTTTAAACTTTGCGAAAAATGAAATCAAAATAACCCATAAAGATACATAATAATATTTTTTAAATAAATAGAAGTAAGAAGATGATTTTTTTAAACATTGCGAAAATTATGAAAACTTTATAACACTATACAGATCATGGATGTGATGTAAATAGTTATATTATGACTTGATTTTTGATTTTGTAAACTTATTCCTGCACGTGCACGGCCTTGGTGACGCCCACTTCGCAACCGGCCGTGCAGCAGAAATCGTAATATTTTAATTTCGCCATAACTTCAAAACCAAACGACCAATTTTAATCATTCAACGACCAAATATTATCTACATAAACTGTATTTACTGATGAAATAATTTATTTTGATAAGGATGAATAGCATGAGTAAAATAAATGCGTATAAATGTAGTCCAAAAAAATTCAAGATTTTTAAATAAAAAAATGGTTGTTGTGCCTCACTCGACATAGATAGGTATAGTGTGTCGCGGACTTTTTTGTAGATATTTATAAGATCTACAATTAATTTGAACATTTTATGGTTCTATCTTTTATAGTTTAGGCAGCGTACGCAAAATAAGTAACTTTTCTGGTTGATTTTTTACACCTTGTGTCCGAAAAACCCAAATATCTTACGGAACCCTATTTTTTTTCAAAATAAAATTTAGTCTATGTTACTCATGGATAATGTAGCTTTCGAATAGTGAAAGAATTTTTTAAATCGGTTTAGTAGTTTTTGAGCCTATTCATTACAAACAAACAAACAAAGTTTTCCTCTTTATAATATTAGTATAGATAGATCTGGGATTCGTTATTCGTTAATTCGTTGAGTTAATAATACATTTTGTCTTTATTTTTCTAATTAGAAATTTGATTTGATAAATCCTATTGTCGGTTAGGCATTAATTAAAAAGTAAAATACAATTTTGAAGTTTTATCAGTTTTATTTATTTATTAACTGAACTGAACATATATATTCATAAAATATTGGACATAGTAAGTAGGTAAAACACACAATTAACAATATTCAAATTTTCTTAGGCTTTTTGCAATTTCCAGTTCAGTTATATGGTTGGTTATAAGGTTGTATGGTAATAAAAAAATTCAAGACATGCCCTTCAGAACATATAATTGAACGCGTTACACGCGGGTTTTTTAAATTTAGAACTAGGAAGTTGGTGTGGCCTAGCCTTCATTTCATAAGCCGTTGGCGATTAAGTCGCTAAAAACTTAACGAGAAAAACAATGTCCTGTATAAAAATAAATTCCGGGAGCTCTGCTCTCGGATAAACTGTGAGCACAGTTGGCACCATTACGTTTTGTAATAGTTCGCAGTAAGTTTCGCCATTTACTCGCCCTGGGAAATGGACAAGCTCTCCGGGACCATCAGCACTCATCCAGCCCCACATATTAGCGCATATCCTTCCAGAATCATGATTAGGAATCACGTTTCTAGGTAGGCATGTTTGAGTAATGCGAGTGATGCATCACGCGTAATATCACCCGAGCGCGTACTGTAACATCATCACACATTACTCGACTAAAATAAGCATCACACCATCACACTAAACATTACGCGCGCGGTAGCAGCGCAGTAGCTCGTGACATGACTCGCAGACTCGCTCGAACCGAGCCCTCCCGAACGCATCGCATCGGCAATGTTCGGTTTATATCGGAAGTCCGGAACTAGGCGCGTGCGATTTCGTATTTCGCCCGGTCAGGAGACTTATTATGTTATTTAGAACTCTATTTTTATTATAAAAGGGTTTATATTTCCTTGACACCATGTCTTATTACACTAGAACATTGCATTACATTAGAACGCGCGATGGTGTGCTATCGCATGGCGCGACATCCTATCATCACGCGTGATGTTTGAAGTGATATTACTCGGCACGAAATGTAATGACATATCACATCACTTCGTGGTGCACTGTTTTGCACATGTCTATTTCTAGGTTCGTAGCGTGTATTCATCACGCGCCACAAGTGTCGACGACAATGTTGGCTCGACGTAAAACATTTCTGATCTGAGAATATAGCGCTTGTGAAATAGTGTCTACCATAGGTTGGAGGTTATCAGATATGGACGTGGTGCCCGCGGCCTATCCTCTAAGACACCCTCTTCTTCATGGCGTCTGATCCACAGCCGGACAGTGTTTCTTTACAAGGAATAAATAGTCTAATAACAAGTGGCTTCATTAAAAAAAAAACTGACTTGTTTCAAAAAACCCGACCGCAACAAACGACGAAATAGTTCTAAACAAATCAGTTTTCAGGTTTCGTCCATACTAAACCCTAGTCCCAACTTTCTTGGTCCGTATATAAGGCGCAAAAGTACTGATGGTAAGAAAAGTGCTTGTATGGTTTGTATTTATTTTTATTCAGTCATCAATTCATCATTCAGTTGTAAATCTGCACCATTTTTATAAATAAACGTTATTATTATGATCTCCTTTATTTCATTTAAATACTTACAAAATACATTTTTAAATATTTTTATAAACAAAAGGATAAAAAAACATTTAAAAATATAAAAAGTAGTAGCCCACCGGTATCGGGAACAGGGTCCAAGCTACCGGCGGTCAGGGCTCCAGAGAGAGGAACCTCCTGACGATGCGAGCCGTGTCCAGAAGTACCGCTTTCTGAATCAAGTCCTTGATCCAGCTGCCCAACGAGAGCCTCCTCAGGTGTTGGTCGAGGCTCTTGGCTATTAAGCCATTGGCTGTCACAACTATCGGAACAATGATCGCTGAGTCCACATCCCACATGTCGACAACCTCGCGAGCCAAGTCAAGATACTTGATTTGTTTATCTTTCTCGGCTTTCACGAGGTTATTATTATTATATCACAAATCACAGTCTGTATATAAATTAATTTAAACTCTCGTCTGACATGTTGCTGACACACATGTTACTGATACATAAAATTACTTGTTATCAGTTGCACTGGGGCATCATTGTAATGTCAAACAAAGAGATGCTTCTTATCTTATCTTATAAGTGATGAGAGAAAGACCTCTATGTAATTACCGAAACCCGCTAGGTATAACAAAAGTATCAAAGGATGCCACCGACTTTTGCCCACTGGGGTTATTGAATTTTATGACTCTTTTGTTCGGCTTAGGCTTATTGTAAAATTTCTAGAAATTAATTATTTAATAATTAGTCACTACCTACTTATTTGCACGGAATTTTAAGTAGGTTATTATTAACCAACAAAATACGTTTTACACAACAATGGCAAGCATTTTTTTAATTAAAACCAACTATTTTTATTTATTTATTCATATAAAAATTCGCATTGTGTTTGAATTATGCACATTAATTAATTTATAACGGCTAAAAATATAAATTATGAATTTCAAATAGTAAATTTTACTGCAAATAATTATAATCAATAACATTGAAACAAATAGTGCGTGTGTGAGCAAGAAAGTATTCCGAGTTCGCCCGTCACAACAAGGCAGTAATACATACCACTCTCATAAAGGTATAAGTAATTGCTTTACCAAGTATATAGTGATAAGTATAACCAAGATGTAAAATCTAAATATTTGCACGGCAGAAATGCCGAATATATTAAAACCGATCTTATGTTAGCTACCTATATTCTTGCAAATAAATCAGTCATTCATTCAAGTTTAAAAACTCTGAATATTTTTTCTGCTTGTTCCTCGTTTAATTATTTAAATTATTGTCATGGTAAATTGTGTGGTTTTAAAATACCTTAATTTATAAATAAAACTTTATTAACGATGCACAGTGCAAAGTTTATCATGCAAATGTTATCTTGTGTAAGTAATTGAATACTTTCTAGTTTGTTTTACATCAATAAAAGTATTAGATAAATAAATAATAATATAATATATTTATTCAAAAAAATTATAAGGCATAAAAACCAGTACAGTTTTGCTTAAATTTAACAAACAAGCAAAAAAAAATTAAAAAATAAAAAAAAATAAAAAAAAAAACAAAAAAATTATTATTATTATTTGTTTTTTTTTTATTAATATTTTTTTTTTTGTTTGTTTGTTAAATTTAAGCAAAACTACCAATTTTTATGCCTTATAATTTTTTGAATAAATATATTATTATTATTTATTTATCTAATACTTTTATTGATGTAAAACAAACTAGAAAGTATTCAATTACTTACACAAGATAACATTTTCATGATAAACTTTGCACTGCGCATCGTTAATAAAGTTTTATTTATAAATTAAGGTATTTTAAAACCACACAATTTATCATGAAAATAATTTACTCAAGTAAACAGCTCAATGGTCAATATTCAAAAGGTCCGGTAAGCGCGCCCATGTCAAATAGTTCGTCCGTAAAATTAAAAAAAGGAGTACACGTGATACGTCACTAAGCTGCGCAGTGCAGGTTGCAACTAATTGCGTTATCGCTTTCCTAATAGGCCAAAACTTTTAGGGGGCGTGGTTTGGCGCCGCCGCAGGATTTAGGCAAAAAAAATTTTAAGTGAGCAGGCGGAAAAGACCGCGATAGTACAAAGGGCTCCACAAATTTTTACGAGCTACCTCCTACAATAGACGCAATTAACGTTTTATCACGTCCGACGGTAAAACCGGTTTTTATATGAGTTCCTGAAGAATCAGGTGGGAGTGATTTAGATTGCTCCTTTTGTGGTGAAAGTGTGGGGTTTCTGGCTTCCGTTACATGTGATAGGAAGTATGTGGTATGCGGTAACATGTGTTATAAGAATCATGTTTCAACACTTAAAAATAGGTAGAGAAGACGAAAGAAAAGGTGGACAAGTTATGTGAAAGATGTTCAGAGAGAGGATATCGAGATGACGGCTAATAAGAAACGTATGAAAGACTAAGACATGCCAGGTGATCCACAAACAAATTGGAATAAGGGCAAGAGAGTGATGATTTACAGGTGGTCCTAATTGCAATGAAAGTCCTGGTCAGTGTACCTTAGCTGCTAACAAAATAGAGTTTCATTATCACTGAAAGAATTACGCAGCATTACCATACCTACCGTCTACTTACCCAATAAAGAAAAAGAGAAAATCAGAACAAACATCATAACATTCACAAATCTAATATAGTCTGAGAGAGTCTCCAAAATACAAGATGTAGTGACGTCACAAGGGCGATCATTTGACGCAGACGAACAGATAAAACTTACTCCCTTAGCTCTGTACAAAGTCACTCCTAGACTTATATGCCTGGGGGTATTAATAATGACAAGCAGAGTCTAACTTAACACTGATTCAGTCATCATCCACAGGACGACTTCACCCACTGCTGAGCGTCTCTTTTCATATCCAATCTCCGCGCTCCTGTGCCAGCCTCATGCAGGTTCTACCCGTGATGGCAACAATATCTTCCGCCCATCTCGCCACCGGACGACTGATACTTCGTCTTCTAGTTCTTGGACGCCAATCGGTCTCTGCCTTACGTCATCTGCCATCACTGCGCCTTATCAGGTGTCCAGTACAACTCCATTTGAATTCCATAACTCGTTTCCAGATATCGAAAACCTTCGTATGTCTTCGGATCTTGACGTTTGGAACTCGGTCTATAAGCCTTACGCCAAACATTGAATGCTCCATGGATCTCTGTGTAACTCTCACTCTGTAAACAGCCTCTTGCGTGGTCGTCCACGTCTCAGCACCGTACGTCAGTGGTGGACAGAAGACACTGGTTATAGAAGCGGGACTTCAGACATATGTCTGATTCAGTAGGTACGGTAAATGTTGCCTGCAGCTTACAACCGACGAAACGAAATATATTGTAACTTAATTAACACATTTAACGTGTACATACATTGTGAATTTATTTACTGATACTGAATTTTGAATACCTATTGCGGTAATCATAGTAATTGGTGACAACTTTACAATTTAACGTGAATAGTGAGTTTCTTGAATGTATTCAAGTCAATTTTGCTTCAATCATAGTGCTTTAGACTAAGCTTATACAATTCATACTCCAAGATTGATACACTGCCTCGAAAACAACTCCCTCCTCTAAAATTCAATCAAAAGCAAAGCTGTTTTATTCCCTAAGGACGTTTATAAGGAGAAATCGTATTCTGAAGATGTGAAAGGATTAAGTGTCGCAATTCCTCTTGCCTCCGTTTGTGCTTACTTCAATTATTCCTACTTTTTCCCATTAACCCGATTTCTATGAGAATTCGTTTAATCTCTTTTTTTGTACCGTGAATTCGGTGGAAAAAATACGGAATTAATTCTCTTGTGTGTAATGTAATTTGGTAAATAATCCCCACACAATTTATTTTGGTATCGCGGCTCGTTCTGTTGGTAATATAATTAAAAATAAAATGTATCGGCGCTAATACTCTTTCCTACTTTCTTTTTACATTCGCAAATTTTTTGAGAATATCCTATCCAATTCGTGTCTTGTTCAATTTTCTCAATTCACAAATCTTTAAGCTTCGTCATTTCTATTGTGAGACTGCAGAATCTTATTAGGATTCCAGGATGAAAATAGACTTCCCCGTTCCTTTCCATTTGCGTTATTTTTATTTAAGTGCATCGGGCTGTCAACAGAGCTTTGCTACCACCGTTTTTATTGTACGCGTCCGTCTGGAGCTTTACGGTCTTGTGATCTTTATAGACTTGAATATCACTTTATTTTTATGATGCTTCACATTCTCTCACTCATTTTGGTGTACATTTTTAAATATTTGCTGACAGAAAACTATGCCATGGCTTACGTTTATAGGCCGCTGAACTGTTCGTCCCGGCAGTGGTCGTGACCGCGAAGGATTCCAGTCGGGAGTGCCGTAGACATTACTGAGCAATGGTTTTGATACTGCGTTCTTGAGGCCGTGGAGTAGTGGAAGCGAGGGCAGAAATATAGCAGTGAAAGTGATGGAAGAAATAAATCATTTCATGAAATATTAATGTTTTTCATAATAAAAGAACTATGAAAGTGCAAGACCTTGAAAATCTTCCATGCGATTAGACTATTTTGCAGGAGTTGCACTTTCATTACACACTTATCAACGGAATGTAATTCAATCTTGTGGATACCCGATGGGCAGCAAAAAGCTGGTGAATAAAGCAAACATCATTTATTTGAACAATGTTTAAGACATAAATCGTAAATATTTTAAAATCTCAATTTTTCTCTCCCAAGTTTGTGAGCAAACAGCTATCCCGTCAGTTACTTATCGTCGAAAAAGTGTCAATATTCAAGTGAAATAAGATACCTACTGTATACTTACTTGAAGTGCAGAGCTTGGGGTAACAACTTGTTGCTTAAATTTAAATTGTATGTAGAAGTTCTAGTTAATGTTGGCAGTTGTTGTTGACCTTACCGGCAATGTCCTTTTTTAATTTTACTTGTCATTAATGTGTGATAACCTGAAAAACAAAAAAAAAAAACTAAGATTACCAGGATGTAAAGCAGGTTGTTAGTAATTTATTGTACTTGATATTATTTTCGCATTGATAAACAATGTAAACTAAAAAGTTTAAATTTAAAATTTACCTAAAAATTTCTCAAAGTTTATCTATTTCTAACGTTGTTATTAAAAGTATAGTTATTTAAACTATAATAGAAGTATAGTTTGAACTGGAACATGGCCCCTACATCGAGGACACACTAATCGAGGGCTCTGCGGCTCCAGCGCGTGAAGCTGACCCTTCCGGCCGTGTTGTTAGAACTGTCGACTTTTATACCGCTCGTTACGATTCCTACAACATTATTGGTGAACTGTTTTAATTATTGGGTTTTTGTTTTGAAAGAACTTCTGTAGCAAGCTGTTTTTTCATAACAAGGTTATTTTTTATTTTGCTATGAGAAAAAATCGAAATAGATTATTTTAATTAGTTTGTGAACGACGAAATCATTCTTGAAATGTTTTTTTCATGTATCTTATTAAGTACGGCGACGATACTTATTAAGTAACTTATTGTAATAACTGTTATTCAGAGAAATAAAAAAAAAATGGTAAAATCTTCAATTATTTTCTTCTAGGAATTTTTATTTATTAATTGTATCTAATGAAAGTCGTAATCCCTTTCAATATTTTTTTTAATATACGTACATTTCTGAATCAATAATAATTCTATATTTGGAACGGGGCGTCGTAAAATAACAGTGTATAATATCATGGCTGATCATTGAAGTCATAACAATCAGCCGATCGATTCTGTAAAAATCTCACCGTGAAAAGTTAGGTGAAGTGAGCTTAGAGTGAGCTGTCAATAGTCTCAATCCCTAAGCATTTAGTTAGAATGACAGCTCACTCCACGCTCACTTCACTTAAATTTTCACGATGAGATGGTTACAGAATCGCACTGCTGCTTCAGAACATGGTAGCAACTGCAAAATAGTATTGTTACTCACCCGAGCAGGATCACGTTTTCCTTCACATGGTCTTACCAATACAGTTCGTCTTGACGTCTGCTTCTATTCACTGAACGCATAAATATAATTATTATGTACTCGTAGTAACCTGATAATGTCACTGGTGTATTGACTTAATCGTCTGCAATTGTTTGATTGGTGTTTAATGCAGGGATTGAAAACCGGTACGAATTTGGGTTCCGGGGTTCTTCATTTCGGTTCTTAAAAAGGTTCTTCTTTTCGGTACGGTTTCGGTTTAGGTTCCGGTTTGGTTCTGGTTCCAAAGTACCGGTTCCAAATAAAGGTTCCAATATACCGGTTCCGTATCATCCGATTTAAAGGTTCTCTAAGAAAGAAGGGATATGTCTGACGCGTGCCGGGCGTATCTTTTCTTTCAGTTCGCCTTCGAATTATTGGCGAGTGGAAGTCTGGATAAGCAACGAATGATGCGAATGATCTACAAAAGCAAATGTGCCCCTCTCCCCTCACAATAACTCCCACCCGCGCGGCAGCCGCCCGTAAGTACAGTGGAGTCAAAATATTAATATTTCAGCGAAAATATTTCTGCGGGAGCGCAGCTAGTGACAAACCACACCCCTTCCTGGTTTCGCCCAATTAGAGACATTATGCATTGTTGTGACTAAGGGCATTCGGACTCGCTTTGAAGAACCGGTAAAATAAAGGTTCTTAAAGGTTCCAATTTAGGTTCCGGTTCCGGTTCAGATTCTTGTACCCGGAACTACTAAATACCGGTTATTTACCGGTATTTTAGAAACCTTTTCAATCCCTGGTTTAATGGGGATCCGGGACCCCGGGAACCCGGATCCCCAAATCACATGGGGATCCGGGTTTTCTAGAAATATTATTGACTAGATAGCTTTCTAAGGGGAATATTTTACTTTTTAATACTTTACTTAAGAATTACGATGATGATGGGTTTTCATATTCTGCGGATTCTGAAGTAAATGTCCCGTTTAAAACAATTCAGCCCCTACCTTATTTACAGAAATAATAATACAATAATTCCCAAAGCCCACAATTGACCCACACTCAAATATAAATTAATATGGAGTCCAACATTGTTTCAGAATAAAGCGCTGATTAGCGCGATACGCGTACAGTTCCGTGCAAAGCGTTAATAAAATCAATCAGATTGTTATTTGATAACAATGCGGACTGGCCGCGATTGTACGCGCGATACCGGAGTTATGGTACGGTATTGGGAACCTTTGTCACTCTGTGCCTCTATCAATGAATAGGGAAACACACTGCATACAACAATGTGGGACACTCATAGGAGGATGTTTGGTTTCGTATGTGTCCAAACAGGGTTGAAACTATAGCTGTTGTGAGTGATTCCATTTTTTTTCCCTCTGAATTCAACGTCTACCTTGTCCTCAAAATCAATTTTGCATAACTTTTAATAAATGATACCTTACCACTTCAAAGTGAATATTAATTAGTACGCTAAAAGTATAAAGTTTTATTTAATTGATATTTCTTCAGCGTCTCAAAACAAACACTTCTAAAGAAGTCAATTTATTCACAAGTGATGAAACTGCACTTAAAAACAATTATATGAAGTGTAATTACGTTGTGTAGGAATATTCATTTGTATATTCCTTAATGAATAAATAGAATAAATTATACTGAGATCTGAGATAGGAATAGATTTGTAGTTAATACTATTAAAAAGCAATGTGGGTGTAGTAAACACCTTCGGAGAATGTAATATAAATATAATAGGCGTTTGAATACTATTTTATGAATCTAGAGGGCGGTAGATCAAGTGGCTTAGATTGCAAAGTTTTCATTAGTTTAAAATTGATATAATTTGTTTTTATAGAGATAAGTATAAAGATTGAAGTTTTAAAGGGGTTTAAAAAGCTTGTTGGGAGTAGGTCGTAAAAGGATATCAAGTAATTTTCTTTGTTGTCTTTCTATGTACCAATTTGACAGCGACGCATAAGCGGTGCGGGCACTTTAGGCGATACAGTCGTTATTTGTTGATTCTAGAAGTGTTATTGGGTTGGAAGGAAGGCTTCTAATAGAAGGCTAAACCCGAACTAACCCACATATGTATCTAATACCCACATTAAGGCTGCCTTGCGCCACAAATAATTACATGCGTGTAACTTTGACTCTCTAATTTTCTAACGAATAACAGAAGCAAAACGATGTTTTAAAGTCCTCTTCAAGTGAACGTAAGAGACACAATAACAGACTATAAGATTTGCTCAAGCTTCTTAAGTTATTAATCCTATTTTCGAATCACGACATGAAAATTCAGCGATAAATTCATTAAAACTTTATAATAAATTGGATAGTCATTGTCGTTCCAATATCTCGGAATATTGTCGCAATGCAGTTACAGCGGCCGACGCCCGCGCCCAGGGAACTTAATCCTTATTAATTTAGTCAATTTCGGAACTTCCAGCTTCGGGGAACTCGATATTATTATACCTACTGCAGGAAAAACACGGCTGATATTTTTTTAAGTCATTTAATATTTTGACACGCTAGTTGTAATTTCCTGTAATTATTCTATATTGTAATAATGTTACATGAAAATCACTGCACGAAACACGACAAAATTTTCATCATCCGAAAAAGTAATATAATTTCTTTTAATTGTTATTTTTTCAACAAACCTTCCACACCGTAAATAGGGAAATATAAAATCCTTTATATCCTTTCCTCAACTCTCGAGGTTCGCCCTTGACCTATCAAGAGCTGCTCCAAAGAGATGACATGAAAAGTGGCTCCTGCGGACGTAACGTGACGTGCTCATGATATCCGGCCCACGTCTGCAATATGCAACTCCGGAGCTCCGGAAATTATGAGGGAAATCGGGGAAAGCGGGATATTGGTGGTGGCGCAACGACGCATGTGCGCGCAGAGCTTGCGCGGACGGCGATGGATGATGCAGTTATTTGATTAATCTCGAAGGTGATTTGTGAATGCATACCTGGGAAAAAATATTGGGAAATTATGTAGTATTTAAACACGAAGTAAAAGATATGGTTTGTAATGGCTTCCTCGGACATCTGTATGGCTACCTACCTAATTAAGTACCTCTTTTATTTTCTATTCAGTAAATAGGATTACCCTTGAAAGAAATTGAACTATCTAGAGACGGCGCTTTTTGCGCATTTTGGCTTTCCCCGCGTTGATGTCGATAAGTCCTTCCGTCCTGTATCCTTTTCTGTCATTGTCGTTTTTGTTTGTCTGTTTTATAGGGTTCCGTACCTCGAAAGGAAAAAACGAAACCCTTATAGGATCACTTTATTGTCCGTCCGTCCGTCTGTCTGTCAAGATCCTTTTTCTCAGGAACGCGTGGAGGTGGAATTTATATAAATTACTCAAATGTACTGACCCTTGGAGCTGTGAAAAAATCAAACTTCTAAGCCAACGCAATCAAAAGATACAGCCATTTATGCCGCAAATTTTTGACACTCGCAAGGGAATCAAAACCTACAGGGTACTTCCCGTGAACTCAGAATCTTGAAATTTTGTACAAAGCAACGTCTCATAGCACAGATGAAGGAAAAATTGCGAAAACCGTATTTTTAGTTACATACCTACAAAATTGTACGGAACCCTCGGTGCGCGATTCCGACTCGCACTTGACCGGTTTTTTTATTGTTTGTCATTTTGTATAATGTCTTAAATAATTTTTTAACTAAACAGTAGAATCCTTTTTCATTATCCTCTTGAGAATTAATTAAAGACTAGTTAAATACCTTTTTATTTTGGAATTCCATAGAGTAACTAATTTAATTTCTCCAACCATTGCCGACTTCTACCCTAGCTATATCATTCGTCTGGCAGTTAGTAAATATTTATTAAGACATATTACAATCCCCAGAATTGTATCAATATTTACATTCAGCAAATAGGTACATTGTGTATCTATAGAAATAATCACGTAACTGGTGCGTAAGAGTGGTGGTAGTTATATTGACAAAGCAGTGTCTATGTCACGTGGGCATAGTTAAATAAATTATATAAATAATGCTGATGTGCGTCACCACAATACTGCAGAACTGGAAAGTTTTACTACAAACGAAATCACTAAGAACCGGAGGCAAACAATTGAAATTATCTCTTTCTAAGGTTATCAAGTGTTATAATTAACATAATATTTTCCGAGGAAGGTCATCAGATAGGCGGATTGTAGGAGAAACCAGGCATGCTAACAGAATCTTTGTTATGAATACTGCACACGTTTCTGTTGTACTCTTTGGTTTAGAAATGGTCTCAAGTATTATAAATATGTATGCTTTGTTGAATGGAACTAAAATAGCCTATGGATGACTGATAATCAATATCGTGTGTATTGTGAGATTATTATCATAATTAATTGCAAACAATCAGAGAACAATGCCCCTGTAGTGTAACAAATGATTAGGACCTGTTGCCATCTCTTAATGCCTTACAGTTGATATACAATACATGGATATTCCATGACATTAAAATGAAATGCGATACCTTTGATGTTATGTTTGTACTGCCGACATTGATATGAATGAAATACAACATTACTGATAAAATACAAATTAGAGATAATAAAAGGAATTAAATTAAATAGGTAAGTACTTAAAGTTAGTTTTAAATGTAACTAATGTGAATTCAAATTATGAATTCAGGTTCGCATCAAAAAAACAACAGGATATATCCTGACAGCAAGACTCATGTGCTAGGTTAATTGATGAAAAATACATCCGGCTTTGTAGATTCACGCTCACTAAATGTTACTTTGTCACTTTCCTTCAATTGGAACATAACACCTATGAAACAAACGTAAGGCCAGATTAGACTTGTATGCTAACACCGAGACGTTTAATGACTGACAGTCGCTTACCACCCAAGTAGCTGTCGAATTTCCTACTATTTACTAAACAAACCTAATAAAAATATCAACAAGTAAATAGAAAGTACTTTATGGACACTTATTTAGATGATAGCATTGAAAGTGTTCCACTACAAACGTGTTCATAAAATAAAGTCTGCTTATGCAATCTCATACACCTGGGATTATGAATAAACGTCTACATTACTTTCTAATACGTACAAATGTAGGGATTACGGTTCTGTGAAAAAGAAAAGTAATGGCAAAAGTATTATTTATGTAAAACGTGACAATACACAAAAATAGAATCATAATCTATTTCTTAGAATTTTGTGTAACACCAATCTCGTCAATAATGAAACGCATTCCGAAATATAATAACAAATCGAGGAAAACCCGTAAGTAAGGCAAGGAGTGTTTACAAATTGATAAAAATGAAAGTATCTATATTTTAAACTAAACAAAGAAACTCTTCTTCAAAATATTTTAATTTAAACATTTTCTTAAATGACTATTAAAAACTACCTTAATGTTTTATTTATTGTTAAACATTAACAAGTAAGTTCTCTCAATGAATATTTTGATTATTCTATGTAATGTTATCCTGAATCTTATGAGTATCATAGCACTATTTATTTTAGCTTATTGGATTTAAACACACTCTGTATCAGGTTAATTATTTTGTGCAGCGACATCAATCTTAATTATGATAACCTCAATATAAGCTCTCTTTGTTGAACATTCCTTTCTATAAGTTTCAATTTGTTTTCAGTATTCATAACATTTCTTATTTTCTTTTTTCACTAACGTTTACAACTAAATACCTAACTTTATTGAAAACCAGTATTTGGCTGGCATCGCTAAATACTCGTATTGCAAGTAATTGATTGTAAACCCGTCTAGATTCTCGGGAATAAATGAACACTGAACTTGTAGTAAGTCAAACGGATGTAAAGTGACGATCAATAGTAATCCACTCCCGTACAAGAAAGCTCTTGGCAGGAGCACTTAGCGAACATTTAATTTCTTGCAGTTGGATCGAATCCTCGCTTGTTCTCCAACCATTTATTTTCGTAACTATCTAACGATGGACTACTCTGTAATCTGCCCTTACGTTTAGTATGCTTTTCGTTTTAATCAGAATAACCATTGCTATTTTATTTAGTTCAGCCGATCTATTTTAAGTTACTTGTTAGTAATTACGAGTATGTATAATAAAAACAATTAAATGCTTAAACAAAAAGAAACATAATTGGACCAAATTTAAGTACTTGCGGCACGCCCAGTTGCAAACCCAATTCCACAGATTACACTGAACTGTAACGTTCTGAAGTAGCTTTTTAGCCTTTTCAAAGTCGGTGACATTTAAAATGTGTAGTATCCAAAAGTTTAAATAGATCATTGCGTGATATCCTACAATTATTGGTCAAGCACAAACAAGATAAGGGCAAGATAACGTAAACAACAGCCATTCTGATTTTGTTCCGTTTATTTAAATATTTTGTCAGCTACGTTGACTCAATACTTGGTTAATTTTAGTTTAAAATATCAATTTTGTTGTCATGGTTGGCAATTATTGAAAACTAATTCAAATTGATTTGTGTACGGAAAAATGTAATATATTGTAACAATAAATCACTACTGGATTCCTTTTTCCGTACACCAATAAGTTGGAATTAGCTTTCGATAATTGCCAAATAAACAGCAAGCTTGGCTTAAACTAAATCACAAGTTGACCTCAGATAGCAAAGACAAAAATTCTATGCAATCAGGTAGGTATAGTACGTGCATAAAATGTTTGTCTTTATCTGAGTAGATATTACAGTTTTTTTATTTATTACTTTAGTATTTGACACGAAAACTGCGCAATTTAAAATAAAACATCTAGTTGAGGTTATGCATTTCTTGAAACGATGCAATGCAGCTTTCACGCGTTAACACGCAATTGTTGGCGTGAAGCTGAAACTTTCGACATCCCAGCAGAAAACACTGTGTCAATGTATTATCTAGATCATCAACAAGTGTGACAGCTTTACAAATAAAATCAACAACGTATACCATCATAAATAACGGAAAATTATCTGTACCATTCTCATTTAGTTTCGTATGAGTCGTACGCGAGTATGTAGCATTTGTGACTTTGCTCATAAATACGCACTTTCAAATAAAATTATACTAATACTCCATAGTTTGTAATTGAAATAGTCATTGAAAATGACTTACAATGGAATCTCAGAGTCTAAAGGACACACAAAAGTGCAATGGGCGGTCACAATTTTATGTAAGTTTGGTATTCTAAAGTCAAACGAAAAAGTACACATTACTAACATACATTCTGTATGTTAGCACACTAATGTGTACTTTTTTAGGTAAAGGGAACATTTCAGGATAATGACAATAGGCAATGATGAATGTATTGATTTTGAGTTTAAAACTAGGTATTTGGTTAAGTTGGTCGCCAAGATTCGTAAAGGTTTTGATTCTTTGATGTCCGCCGCACAAATCACTGTAAAATTAGATTTCAAGATTGTGTTTTTTCTTCAGGCAACATGTCAATTCTCACGTACGGTCTCCAATGCGGCTGGATGTCACCCATGACAAAAGTACTGCAGTCGGAAGAATCTCCTACTGGGAGACCACTGACTGACAGTGAAATATCCTGGATAGCCAGTGCACCATCACTGGCGGGTGTACTTGGGGTCCTCATTTTCCTACAAATCGTAGATAGATATGGGAGGAAAATTAGTATCATGGTGGTGATTATCATCCAAGCGGTAAGTCCTTTTCCTGCCAGTTCTTGTCTTTTCTTCTGCTTGTCTTTTGTTACTTTAGGTCGGTACAATTTGTTTTTGTCTCCCATTCTGCCTTTCCAGTCCATTTGCTCTATTTCATTCATATGGTACCTTTTAATTTAATTCTTCGTTGTGGAATATTATAATTCTTGCATCCCAAAACTTCGTCTATGTTTTATTAAATGATTCAATCTTTCAGATGTCTTGGATAGTTACAATGCTACCTGCTAGTAAAACAAGCCTCATCGTAGCCAGAGTATTCTGTGGCATTGGCGGCGGTGGCTGCTTCCACGTCGTTCCGATGTATGTCAAAGAGATCTCCCAGGATAGGGTTACCATATCTCCGGATTTTTCCTGAGATCTCAGGATTTTTGGACTCTTCTCAGGATTGCGGCTGGATTTTATTAAATATCATAAAATCTCAGGATTTTTGAATTTTAAATAAAATACAGATTATATTTTAAAGATCTCTTTAATAAAAAGTTAAACAAACTAAAAATAATATTCCTTTGGTAATAATTGCACAATTAAAATCAATACTTATTTATCCAAGTAGGCACTTAATCAGTTTTATCATACTTAATATGTGAAGATACATTTTTAAGTACGGTTTTTTCTTTAATTATGGATTTTAAAAATGCCCCAGGGGCGGTGCGTTGCCCTGCGGACTCTCCGTCCGCATACCGGCCCATAGTGCTGCTCGACGAGGTTGGCAAGCTCTTTGAGAGAGTGATTGCGGGCCGCCTCGTCGGGCACCTGAGGAGGACTGGGCCGGATCTTGCGGATTGCCAGTTTGGCTTCCGCAAGGGGCGCTCTACGGTGGACGCCATCATGCGCGTGAGAGCCCTCACGACGGGGGACGCGGTGTCCCGGGGTGGGGTGGTCGTGGCGGTGTCACTCGACATCGCCAACGCGTTCAACACCCTGCCCTGGAGCTGCATTGGGGAGGCACTCCGGTATCACCGGGTGCCGACCTACCTCCGTCGAGTAGTCGGGGCGTATTTGACGGACAGAGCCGTCATCTACCCCGGTCGCGACGGGAACTGGAACCGGCGAGAGATGTCGTGCGGTGTCCCACAGGGATCGGTACTGGGGGTTCTGGGAATTCTCAAAAAAAAAAAAAGGGGCGGTGCGTTGGAGGGGGTGCCCCCACGCTTTGAGTGCGACGTGCAACGCGAGCGAGATCCGCAGTGTATAAAAACGATAATATTACGACTTTTTAAATTGTTAAGTACGTTTTAGAGAAAATTCTCAAACTGTAAAAAATCTCAGGATTTTTCAATGGAAATCAGGCCTTTTCTCCGGACTTTTGATTTTTTCATCTGGTAACCCTATCCCAGGACAGCATCAGGGGTACCTTATCATCCATTTTTGCGTTAGCTCAAAGTACTGGAATCCTTCTTATGTATACTTTGGGAGGATTCTTGGATTACCACTCGGTGCTATGGGTCGTTGTTGGACTTCCAATCATGACTTTTGGAATCTTCTTTAAAGCTCCTGAGTCGCCATCTTTCCTAGTAAAGATGGGAAAAACAAATGTAAGTTTATATTCATACTATATTATAGTATGGTCACCAACTAACCCACTAGTTATTATCCACTAAGCATTCTTTATTTTACTAAATTTAGAAAATTATTGCTTAAAATTACTACACTTTCATATGAAGCAATAGTTGTCCATATTTTTTTTTTTTTTTTTTTGCGTTATTTTTCTACTTCTTATTATTTTGAACTTTAAACTGATTATCTCTTTGTAATCTTCTTGGTACCATGAGTGATGTTTACACAAAATCGGCTTTAAACCTTTTACTGTATTGTGTTGCTGTGGGGGGGCCCTGGTGACCTGTAACACAGGCATCTCCAGAAACCTACTTCAGGCACCAGTCTCTTCCAATAGTGGCATATTACATTATTCAAAAACATTGTTAATTATTAAGGAAACCATTATTGTGAAGAGAGAATAAAATTAAATAAAAATAAAATAATAATAATGTTTTTCTCTATTATTTTTTATAGGTTAATTATGTTGTACATATTGTGTGTGTTCTCTCAATTGTAGGAAGCGGCGGCAACTCTAGCATTATTGAGAGGATTGGATGTCGATGATAAAGAAATTCAACATGAAATTGCTGTGATCAAGAAAGATGATGAATATTTTAAATCGACACCTAATATTTCCATCGTAACTGTTTGTGAGTATTAAACCCTTATATTTTTCATAGTATTGTTGATGTACAGACGCTAGCAGGTCAAGCTACCCGAAACTATAAAATTTTCCCAATCAACCTTGAACCTTAATGCGATAAAGTTGAAAATCTATTAAAGAAATTTGACAGATTGTAGTAGCTTGATGTGCTGCCGTCTGTACCAAGATATTAGTTAAAGCAATTACGTAGAGGTGATTACAGAAAATCGAACTGCGAATCTAAACAAAGTTTTTCAACTTCACAGTCAAAACAAAAGCATGGCGGAAGGCGTTCCTCATCATGATCTTGGTGGTCTTTACCCACGCCACAAACGGAGGCTTCTCTATCATAAATTATGCTGCGACACTGCTGTCTAACTCGGGAATAGACATCAGTTCGGATCTACAGGCCCTCAGCATTCCTATATGCATGACAGTGGGCTCATTGATCACTATGGCTTGTATAGACAAACTCGGAAGGAAGGTGAGCAAAAGTAATATCAAAGTATACGAAAGAAAATACTACACACAGTCTTGAAAGAGTGCATGATTATTTATTTTATGCATATTTTGCCGTCTCCATAGAGATCAGTAAATAGAAATATGAAATGGAACTTGTATGAAACAATCATTCAGTTAGTTTGGGCCGTTTCCTGAGGTGGCAAAACAAGCCATAAATTGTCTTCTACTCTCTACGACCCTCAATTTTTATATTTATCGTTCTTCTGCCACCCGACAGCCTATCCTGGGAACAGCGTATGGAGTCACAGCCATTGCATTTACTTGCCTGGCGACCTCAACTCTGCTCAAGCAGTACAGATGGGCCACTCCTGGCTGGATCAACGTGACCATGATGATGGTAACAGTATGCTGCTATGGTGGAGGCGTCTCCCCCATACCATTCGTTTTAATGCCTGAAATATTCAATTTCCAGGTAATTCGTTTTATGATGATCCTTCAATTTTCATATTATAGTCGTGTTAGGTGTATCCTTTAGTTTGTGCTAAAAAAAAACAATTTTAATAATTGAATATAATTATGATATAATACTTTCTAACTAAACCTCGGGATTCTTATTCTTGTCGAGTGGTGACCATGTTTAATTTTTATTACTTAAACGATGACCATGTTCATCACAGTATCAGCTGTGGCATTTATTAGTTCCTCAAATGTGTAGCTATACAAACATTCAGGGTACCTTCTTCAACAACTACCTATGTTATACATAGTTTGATCCGGAGCACCACACTTACACTTAGTGTCGGTCAGATCTATAATGTCCAATTTTGCTTAGTTGTATAGTTTATCTTCTTGTACCTTAGTTTACCTTCTTGCAGATTCGAGCAAAATTTATGGGATGTTTGGTGATGTTGGCTTGGTTCATGTCTTTCATACAACTCATCGCCTTCAGTGCTCTCAACAGCAACTTTGGGGTTCACGTCGGCTTCTTCATGTTTGTCATTATCAACGTGATTGGAGCTGCGGTGACCCTGCTAGTACTGCCTGAAACTAAGGGCAAAACTGTAGAGGAAATAGAGAGGGAACTAATTGGAGATGGATAAGGACGTAGAAAAATAAGATTTCTAATGTCGTGGATGATTTTTTCCCGTAAAGCCTTATTTTACTATTTGGTAGTTTTGAATAGTTTATAGTGTAGAAGGATTTTTGTAATTTAAGCTTTGTAAAATATGGGGGATACCTTCACCCAGCAGTAGAACAGTATAGGTTTAATAAAAATAAAAGTTTCGGATAAATTATATATGTTTGTAAACTTCAGTTGTTTTTTTTAAAATTTGTTGTTTATTTAATTAAATTAACTCCATCATCAATAATTCTACGAATTACATTTTAATCAACTACCTCATTGAAAGACTAAGTTTTAGAATGTGGCTTAACTTTGATTGTCATTGAAAATGAATGAACAATTGGATTGTGAAGATAATTTAATTTTCCGTTTATGTAAACTTCATAATTTCTTAAGTGCTTTCAAATCAAAGAGTTAGAGATGTTTATGAATCTTGGATGTCTGAAGCCCAGTTGAGAGGGTCTGATTGCCTGCATCATATCATAATGAAAGTGGCCGATACATAAAGTTTGTGCCTGTTTTCACTAGATTAACACCAGGTGACTCCTAAAGCCAATACCGAGATAAAAGCGCGCTGTTGAATTTTCAACGAACGGCTCATCGCCAAAAGCTGAAAATTCAACAGCGCGGTCTTATTTTGGCAATAATTTAGATGTCCCCGGGTGTTAGTAAAAACGGGCGTAAGCTTTATGTATCGGCTACTTTCATAAGTCTCGCCTACCTCACAGTGAAGTTGTTTGGTTGACGGCTGTATAACGCGGCTCATCATCTGACCTCAGTAGTCTAATGAGATCGTTAAACTGTCCAAACTTGTAAACCGTTTTATATTTCACTTTGATAGACGGACATTTTACGGCGGTTTTTTTATGAAGTTTAAATATGGGATTTGATGGAGTGAGAATTAAAAATCCAGACACGTGAATGAAAGCTCTTTTAGTTGTCCTGAAAATAAAACAAACAATTAATATTTCGTAATAAGTTTGTATTGTATGACGGATTACAAAAATGTTAGAATAAGTAACAAATCTCTGAACAGATATCAAAAATTATCAGTCACAATCAAGTTACCATAATACATCGTTGAAAGTAGTACCTACAGTTACATTGAAAAGAAGTGTACATATATACAGAAGCTTGTAAATAATGTAATTATCTATGAGAGAAAGGGAGACCAGGTGGTAAGGAAATTATAATATCCCTTCCAATACAATGTGATAAGCACAAACACCGTGATTCCAAATAATGCTTCCGGCTACGTTGTTACAGAATCTTCGAAAATAAAGATAATCTCTCTAAAATCTAAGTTTTAAGATTTTTTGTTAAATTAATTCTGATTTACTCGATAAACCTATAGTTAAAATTAAAAGGGAATATTAAATTTTGGGTTAAAGTCATTTAACAATTCCATCTTTGACATAGTATAATGAGACATGTGATTTTTGTTTATGTATGTCGTAGTGAGTAAGTCGTTGAAGTGCCATATTAATAAATAAATAAAAAGTACGCTGTTGATGATGTGCCGTCACCTATTGTAGTAAAATGGCGGCGATTGCATTTGCATGGTCAATACCTCAATGTTTTAATTTAATACAAGAACTAAATCAGCTTCAATAAACTTTACAAACTATCAAGTAACTAGGTTATTTTACACACATATTTATTTATGAAAACCTATTGTTTAAATTCCTGTAACTACCTACCGGAAATGTTGTCAATTTGAGTTGTGAAATGTGATGAAGTTATTAATTAAACGCCATCTTAAAACGCCTTTGCATTGATGAATTTTGCATTGTATAATGATCAGCTGCATCCGGTTAGACTGGAAGCCGACCCCAACATAGTTGGGAAAAGGCTAGGCAGATGATGAGATGATGCATTGTATAATGATAAAATAATTAACTGATAAGCATCTTAGTATTGTTTGAAAGTTTTATTCATCTAATTATGTAATAAGATTTGAATATGATAGCAGAAGCGCAGCCCACTTTGGGAGAACACGATGGCCGCGTTCGCTCGCCCGCGCCGTCGTGAGCTATCATGATAACGGAAGATCGTAATTATGAACGAAAACCTCTGTAACATAATGTTTTGACTTAAACAAGTGGCCATGGAGTTTCTTATCTGTTTTTCTCCATAAGATACCTAGTTCATGCCCTGGACGGGAGTCAACAGCCGACCCCCGGCCACCGAAGGCGCGGGGTTGCGGGCGGCGAGCAATGGGCAGCTCGCAAGGACCAGCCCGGTAAGGACCAGGCCCGGGTCGACGGCGCGTTGTGTTCCACGCGCGCCTCAAAGAGATGTCAGCACGAACTGACGGGGTCCGCTAGGGCCGATGCTTGCCAGGGCCGCGGGTTGTTCGAAAGAGATACCGAGGCCCAGGCAACTGAAGGAACGCGGGTGGGTTTTAGTCAGTAAAAGTCTGACACGCCCTTGCGCTCAGCCGAGAGCGGGAGAAGTCATTCGATGATTTCCGACCCAAAAAAAAAAGGTACCTACTTCATTTTGGAATGGGCGTCTAGCTTCACTTACTAACTCAAAGTAAACGGCTCCTTGTTAAACGGTAATTCAATGAAATAAATACTTTAAGTTTGAGTTAAGTGTTGTGTGTGAGTGATAACCACCTACCTATCTACCATCAACGAAGAATTACACCGGAGACTGGTCAGCGACGGCACCGGCTGGGTTACCCGTCGTGTTATATGTACTCGTATATAATAATATTATGTACAAGTATATAAAGGAAAACAAGCGAAGAACTCATTAGGCATCAACAAATTCGTCCGTATAGCTGGCAGTGGTGTCACGTTGGATGGCAACACTGATTCTGAGGTTGTGCTGTACGGTGTCCTCCAGGGAAGCATTCTAGGCCCCACCCTTTTTCAGATATACATAGATGACCTTTGTAGAGTGTCAATACCAGCTTGCAAGGTCTATGCATATGCAGATGCAGCTATTCTGGTTGTTGTGCCCTCCTGAGAAGATGTGAAACAAAAGGCGGAATTTGCAATATCTTCAATTATGAACTGGCTTGACCTAAACTTGCTAACATTAAATTTAAAAAAAAAACGTATTACCTGCCCTTTGCGATCCGGCCCAACACGAAACCTACAAGTAGTTTCACGATAACGGCTCACTCATGCCAGAATCAGCTAATATCATGTTCATGCCGTTCTATTGCCAGAGCAGAAAGTGTCAAAGACTTGGGTGTGCATATAGACGATGGCCTAAAATGGGATAAACAACTCGATACACTAACCTCTCGAACACTACGCCTTATTCACATAATCAAATCTCTCCGAGAATCCGCCGGTAAAAATGGTCTACTTCACATTATGCCAATCGATTATTGGATACTGTGTAACTGTATGGGGTGGGGCAGCGAAGATTTATCTTCTAAGAGCAGAGAGGGCTCAAAGGGCTGTACTTAAAGTTATTCTACAATCTGTCCTTAGGATACATGCCCGCTTAACCCCATCTGATCCTAGTAAGCGTACATATGTTCCCCAAGGTGTACAGTACAAAACCACATTTGCAAAACGTCAATACTATGTCTTAAATCACCATGTTTTTAAAAGAATACAGAAAGAACTAGACATAATAGACCTAAATAAATTCAAAGTCAAATCAAAAACTTCTGACTGGCTCATACAGCAGGACTATATTAAAACAGAGTCTATACTACTATCACACATCGCTTGACATAATTAACCACGTCAAAAACACCCACAAGACTACAAGACAACATACTCACACACACATACACACCCCCACACATACATCGGTACACTCTCCTCCCTTCTTACAACACACGCATGTACTCATACACCTTAACACTCACACATATTTGAATAATACTAATATTAATATGCATCAGTAATGTAATGTAGATCGACACACTTTCACTCTTGTAAGTTTTAGTTTTACTAAATTTAAATTTTGGCCGATCACTGTCTCTTTAGATACAGTTGTCTTCCTAGTTTAAGAGACAGGGTTCATTATTTTTGTATGCTTATTCTATTGTATTGATTTGCTCTGAACTCTGTCTGTGTGTATTTATTTATTTTGGATAAATAAACAATTTTATTTTTTATTATTATTTATTTTTATTTGACCTAAAAATAAGCCAGCTCTCTGGGCATGTGAGGAGTCGACCGCAACCGACTCAAATGACTCAAACATATACAAATGTAGTTGACAATAAGATTGTTATATTTGCGCCGTTTGAGGTTTTCTGCACCAGCAGCAGCCGCTCAGCACAGCCCGCCGTGCTAGTAAGATGAGATGGTGCGAGGGGTCGACACAGGTTGCATCCCATACCAAAGGCCTACCCAACTTCCATAGCCTAATGGTCATTCCATCTGGTCTCTTACCATCGTCGCCTGCCAAGCCATGGATTTCAAAACTCGAAAAGAAACATAAGTGGCCTAAATGTAAGCACCTATTTGCAGCAAACCAAGTTGCAAATCCATTCGACAGATTGTACTAAGCTGTGACGTTGTTCCGAAGTAGCTTGTTGGTTTTATAAAGACGACATTTAAAATGGCGTCGTAGGACATAATACATATCTACATAGTTTCCAAAAGGTGAAATGGTAACAGTTCATTGAGTGATATTCTGCAAATATTGGCCAAGCACAAACAAGATAAGGTAATAAAATCATCTATTATGCAAGTCATTATGATTTTGTTTCTTTTATTTTAAGCAGCGACGTTGAATCAATATTTGGTTAATTTTAGTTAACATATCTATTTTGTTTCCATAGTTGGCAACTATCGAAAGCTAATTTAAATTGATTTCGGTAGAAAAAAATCTGAAACATGGGGGTGACCTTGGACTCCTACCTGTCGTGGACTGCTCATGTTGCTCAAGTCAGTCGCAAAGTGCACTATACGTTCCATTCCTTGAAATGTCTCCAGGGCTTCTTGCCCTTGAACACCAAAATCTCTCTTGCTCAAACCCTCATTCAGCCCATTATTTAACTTTGTTCAGGGCCTATTGCCAGTCGCTGTATACAACGTGCGCCCTGTGGGTCAGTTATGCACAGGGCTCGTACAATGCTTTACGAGTCCAATATAACAACGCGTTCCGGGTAATGCTGGGGTTGCCGCGCTTCTGTAGCGCGTCGGGGATGTTCGCGGACGCACGCGTTCCGGATTTCGGTTCGCTGCTGCGTCTGCGAATTACATCACTGATGCGTCGGGTGCGCGGTAGCCCCAACAGTCTCGTGGCTACTGTAGCTGGCAGGGTGGATGGCCAAATAATAGGTCACTGGATGGCGGCACACAGACCGGCATTCAGATATATTATGTGAGGTAGGTTTATTTTTTATGTTTTATTTTGTAGATTTAATTAGGTTAGTTATTTTTGTTTCTTGGATAAACCTATGTTAAATTATGGATCTATGGTCTGAGAATAAAGATTTTATTATTATTATTGATTACGCCGATGCCTGTTATTGGATAACTGGATATTTTGCGGACGTCGAGGAAACCAAAATGGTCCAGTCCAATCAAGGTGAATGCCAAATGTAATAATTTTGGAGTCGGTCCGAAACGTTGAAGTTATTGATTTTTTCGCCGATGAACAGAGAAAAGCTGCCTTCTGAAATTGTTGAAAATGTATTACTTAAAACGATGTAAGTGCAGCTTCCTGTTAATACGCAATCGCAGCTGTAATGCTGAATTTTTTGAAAATCCAGCAGAAAACACGAGATTTACTTCTTTCCTTTGCATAATTTAGATCATCAGCAAATATGACAGCTTTTAAAATAAAATCAACAACGCATAACGTGAAAAATTATCTTCCTAAGCAAATTATATCACGCAGTCCACGAAAGTATTTGATTTGAAATCTTAGACAAACATTTCATCTTAATATGGGTATCACCCATCAGCAAACAATAGTCGCCTGGATAAACGTAAACTTCTGTTTGTAATAAAAGCATTTTCGCAAAGTTATCTGTACCAGTTCCGTGTGAGTCGTACGCGAGAATGTAGCATTTCTGACTTTGCTCATATATACGCACTTTTCAACTACATAAATCCATATTTTTACAATAGAAATAGTTAAAATGAATTTCAGTGGAATCTCAGAGTCTAAAGGACACACAAAAGTGCAATGGGCGGTCACAATTTTATGTAAGTTGAGTGTTTTTACGTGAGTACTTCAAGGCAATATGGAACTCAAAGTCTTTCAGCAAAGGCCAATATTTTGTGTGATTTTGTGAATTATTGCTAAATATTTATTTTCTCCTGATTTGATAAAGACTGCTGCACAGGCTCGTGTAAAATAAAAATCAAGATTGTGTTTTTTCTTCAGGCAACATGTCAATTCTCACGTACGGTCTCCAATGCGGCTGGATGTCACCCATGACAAAAGTACTGCAGTCGGAAGAATCTCCCACTGGGAGACCACTTACTGACAGTGAAATATCCTGGATAGCCAGTGCACCATCCCTGGCGGGTGTACTTGGAGTTCTCGTGTTCCTGCAAATTGTAGATAGATATGGGAGGAAAATTTGTATTATGGTGATGACTATATTCCAAGCGGTAAGCACTTAAAATCTTCGTTTTACTTTGACGTGCCCTTGTTTGTCACTTGGTCCGGTTGTTGGATCGGTATTATATCATTGGAACGAAGTTCCTTATTGCGAAAGGGGGCTAGACGGAAAAAATTAAGACCAAAAGTTGGAACGACACTTTTTGCTATAGTTGTAAGCCGTGCGGCGTGCGCGTGTTTCTCTGTCTCTCTCTCTCTCTCTTTCTCTCTCTCCCTTTGAACTTCGTTCCATCCGGGTGTCCCTTGACACCTCTCAAGTTTTTTTTTCTCATTCTACCTTGTTAGCTCGTTTACTCTATTTCATCCCTTTGAATGTAATTATTTGTTACCGAATATAACAAATAATTCATGCATCCAAAAACTTAATTTACCTTTTAATTTTAAATGATTCAATCTTTCAGATGTCTTGGATAGTTACAATGCTACCTGCTAGTACAACAAGCCTCATCGTAGCCAGAGTATTCTGTGGCATTGCCGGTGGTGGCTGCTTCCACGTCGTTCCGATGTATGTTAAAGAGATCTCCCAGGACAGCATAAGGGGAGCCCTAACATCCATGGGTGCGTTGGCTCAAAGTACTGGAATCCTTCTTATGTATACGTTGGGAGGATTCTTGGATTACCACTCGGTGCTATGGGTCGTTGTTGGACTCCCAATCGTGACTTTTGGAATCTTCTTTAAAGCTCCTGAGTCACCATCTTTCTTAGTAAAGATTGGAAAGACAAATGTAAGTGTATATTAATTTCATTGCCTATTTAACCAGTAGCAAATTGCACATTCTCAAAACATCTTTTATCTTGTATTGTTTACTGGTTAATTATGTGGTGCATATTGTGAGTATTCTCTTAATTGTAGGAAGCGGCGGCAACTCTAGCATTATTGAGAGGATTGAATGTCGATGACAAAGAAATTCAACAAGAAGTTGCTGTGATTAAGAGAGATGATGAATATTTTAAATCCATACCCAATATTTCCATCGTTACTGTTTGTGAGTATAAAACCCTTGTTGTGTTCATAGATATTGATAAAATTATAAATGATTTGTTTTCTGTAACTTGTAGGTTTGCACAAACACTTTTACACGTCAATCATATTTTAAAAACTACATAGATGAGGTCGGTATTGCTGGTATACCTACATTTAACAAATTATTACACATACAAAAATAAATGAATCCACGAATCTAAACAAAGTTTTTCAACTTCACAGTCAAAACAAAAGCATGGCGAAAGGCGTTCCTCATCATGATCTTGGTGGTCTTTGCCCACGCTACAAACGGAAGCTTCGCTATACTAAATTATGCAGCAACTCTGCTGTCCGACTCGGGAGTCGAAATCAATCCGGATGTGCAGGCCCTCAGCATTCCTATATGCATGATAGTGGGCTCCTTGATCACCATGGCTAGTATAGACAAGTTGGGAAGGAAGGTGAGCAAAAATAATATCAAAGTATATGAAAGAAAATACTATAGACAACTGAAATACTATTGTCTTGAGAGTGCATCTTTGTGCCTATTTCTCAGTCCCAGAGAGATCAGATAAATAAAAATATGGAACAGAACTTGCATGAAATAATCTTATCCGGAAGTGGCGAAACAAGTTACAAAATGTGTTCTACTCTCTACAGCGTTCAATTTTAAAACTAATCGTTATTTTGTAATACACAGCCGCTCCTTGGAACAGCCTTTGGAGCCACTGCCGTCGTTTTTGCTTGCCTAGCGATCTCAACTCTGCTGAAGCAGTACGGGTGGGGCATTTCCGGCTGGATCAACGTGACCATGATGATGATAGCAGTATGCTTCTATGGTGGAGGTGTCTCCCCCATACCATTCGTTTTGCTGTCTGAAATATTCAATTTCCAGGTAAGCATTAGTTCTATTATTGATCCTGCAATTTGCGTAAAATAGGATTAAATAAAGGCAGACACAACTGAAAAACAAAACACGAAAGCGACCTCGAACCAGTGACACAGCGCGAGCGGCCAACTGCGGGAGGTTGGCGCCAGTGGCCGGGGTCTTTGACCCTAGTGTTGCAGTGGATCCACTGCTCTGCTCCTGAGTTAACGAAACACAATAATTACCTAAAAGTTATTCCAATATTCCTTTCATAGTTTTACGGACTTAGAACTGTCATAAATACTTTTTACCTACAACTTTGAACACGAAACAGAAAAAAAGAAAAAATAATTTTCTGTTGCGGCTCCGCGAAAAGTAGCCGGGCAGTCATAACTACCCCTATCGTACAGATGCGCCAAAGCGGCGTACTCCAAATAGCAATAATCATAATGTCAATTCATTTTTGCAACAATAACGAATTGCGCGCACGACGTTCTTAGTAGTGCGATTCTGTAACCATCTCACCGTGAAAACTTAGGTGAAGTGAGCGTGGTGTGAGCTGTCATTCCAACTAATGCTAGGGATTGACACTATTGACAGCTCACTCTAAGCTCACTTCACCTAACTTTTCACGGTGACATTTTTACAGAATCGATCGGCAGGACATTGAATGAGCGCGGGGCGGCGGCGGCAAGAGCCAGGGAGAGGCACGTAGGGAGGCGATTGCCGCGTGCTAGCGGGTGAGATTATGCCGTAACGTACGCGCGACAGCTTATTTTGTTCTGAACATTTACGGATCGCTCTTGACTCTGACGGCAGGGCACGGCGCGTGCGGTGGGAGTAGTACTTAGTAACACGTAACAACCAATAGATTACTATGGTTTCTCACGTTTTCGAGTTGACGCATAATATTTTACATTTTTATCTTTTTAATTAAACTCTATAATTCGATAGTACTATTGAAGGAAAATCGTTCTGCCGCGGAATAACAACCATTAAAATTCCAGCGTGTATAAACATGGCGCAGTTTAGCTTCTTGTACGAGTATCTAAACAAACTGTTTTTCTTCCAGATTCGAGCAAAATTGATGGGATATTTGGTGATGTTAGCGTGGTTCATGACTTTCGTACAACTTATAGCCTTCAGTGCTCTCACCAGCAACTTTGGGGATCATGTCGGCTTCTTCGTTTTCGTCATTATCAACGTGATTGGAGCTGCGGTGACCCTTCTAATACTGCCTGAAACTAAGGGCAAAACTGTAGAAGAAATAGAGAGGGAACTAAGAGGAGATACAAAGAAGGACGTAGAAAAATAAGATTTCTCAGGTCGTGGAGGATTTTTCACCGTCAAGCATTATTTATGACAATATTTTTACATTATTTGGAATATCCAAGGCACGATCGACCTTCACCCATCTGTTTAGCGGATGAAAATTATTTTTTTATCAAATATAATTTGTGGTCGTAGGGCCGATGCTTATAGGCGTTGCGCAGGGGTGGTTCCAGAGTTGGTCTTTTAAGAGGAACCGTGACCACCCCTATGTGCGGATGGTGATCACCGGGGTGGTTCTAGTGAGGTAAAAATCCCACACTCCCTGACCCCTCTCCCCGGAGGTCGGGTGCCTTTCGAAGGTTTCCCCCCGAAAACAAAAAAAAAAAAAAAAAAAAAAAAAAAAAAAAAAAAAAAAAAAAAAAAAAGGACCGATGGCCCTGCAACAGACGAGTCCTGGAGTGGTGACTGCGTACCGGCAAGTGTAGCGTGAGACGCCCCCCAGCTATGTAGATACCTTACGAATATGGTTAGGACAGATTGGATGCGGAAGGCGGAGGACAGGATGTGGTGGCGCATGCCTGTCCGGCATGGAATATGTTTACAAATATATTGACAATGGCTTGCCTAATTAAATATATACATGGTTATAATTGATAAAGATACCTATTACAGACCAGCACCCTAATTGCGTAACACACAATCAATCGGAATCAGAATCATTTTGAAGCAAATTGCTAATCCATTGCTTCATAAGTTTAAAAAAAAATTCTGCCCAATACGTAAATAACGCAATGAATGTTGTTGAACTGTCGAAATAAAACCGATTCGGATTCGAGAACCCGGATAATAAGCAGCAGCAAGAGGGTCTTCGGATCCCATACTAGTATGAAAGGGATCATTTCAAGAACAAGGAATCATGTAATTGAGACTATGGAGAAATTATTTGTTTCTTATAAAATTTCTGTTTTTTTCTTCTTAAATCGTTGGTTATTTAATATTCATTCCAGTACCAATCATTTTACCAATTACATTTTAATCAACTAACTAATTGAAATTAAAACTAAGTTTTAGGATGTAGGTTTCTAAACTTTGCTTGCTTTTGAAAATGAATAAATAAGTAATTTGATTATGAAGATAATTTAATTTTCTGTTTACGTAAAATTCATAATTTCTTTAGTGCTTTCAAATCAAAAAATTAGTTGGACGTTTATTAATGTTGGATCAAAAGACCAGTTGAGAGGACTTGATTGCCAGAGTCATAATTATTATAGTGAAAGTGCCCGATTGCCGTGCTGATGCCAACGTTCGTCTCAGCGCTGAAGTTGACTCTAAATAAAAGTGCGCAGTTTAATTTTAGGTGTCGCCTAATATTAGTGCAAATGGGCAATAGCCTCGCCTAACTCACAGTGAAGTTGTTTGGTTGACGGCTGTATAACGCGGCTCATCATCTCAGCTCAGTAGTCCAATATGCTCGTTAAACTGCTAAAACTTGTAAACCGCTTTATTTTTCATTTTGATAGACGGACATTTTACGGCGGTTTTTGTAGGAAGTTTAAATATGGAATATGATGGAGGGAGAATTAAAAGTCCAGTGACGTGAATGAAAGCGAATTTAGGAATCCTGAAAATAAAACAGAATGCTGAGTTAATGTCTCGCAACGTTTGTAATGTAGGTAAATGACGAACAAATCTCTGAACAAATCACAAACGTTAGTAATAACCTAATCTTCACATAAAATAATTGTACTTTTATAAGACTTTTATTCTTTATCTGTATAAACAATGTCTAAGAATCAACCTGACCTGTCTGTTAATCTATGAGAGAAATAGAGACAAGATTGTAAGAAAATTTAAATATATATTCCTCTCAATATAATGTAGTAATAATGTACACAAACGCCGTAATTCCAAATAACGCTTCCGGCTACGTTGTTACAGAATCTTCGAGGATAAAGATAATCTCCGATGGTGAATTGAAAACAATGTAATTGTTATAATACCTTAAAATCGAGGAGAGAGAAATTATTTTTAGATTGAAATTTAGAAGGACTTCCTGTTCTATTTTCATCGCTTAAAAGCTAACGCCCGCCATGCCTTGCCTTTTTTTTTTGGAACTTTCTCCGGCGCGCACACAACAATTACTTAACAAAGATTCATCACAATCGGTCGAGCCAATTTCGAGTTTTGGCGAGACTAACGAACAGCAATTAATTTTGTTAGTTTGAGCAATTTACGGACAATTATACATAACGGAAAGATATGTTCTGTCTACTATCATGTTGTCGCTCTAGATAAAATGCTATTTCCTAGTATATTAGGCAAAAAAGTTTGAAAATCCTCTTTTAAATACCATTCTAAATGAGAATGGTATTTAAAAGAGGATTTTCAAACTTTTTTGCCTTTGCTGATTCCAGCAACAGGTATACATACACAAGTAGGTAAGAATAAATTTATAGTCATGCCAGAAGTCACAAGAAATTGTAATGTATGATAATTTGTACAAAACAGACGGTTGGTTATAATGTGGAGAAATAAAGTGTTCGTAGAGCGGCGATAAATCTGGACGGGAGGCCGTCCCGGCCTGGACATAAATCACGACCAAAAATGAGGCCTTGGCAATTTTGGCCTAAGTGTGTATTGTCAAATATGCTATTTATTATTCTCGTTACGGCACAACATGGCCACTTACTTTCTGAGCTCGCTCTGGCTCTTGTAAACTGAGCCTTTTATAACATGTTTATGTCAGGTTTTAAAATAATGAGTCACAGGATAGGGTTAGTAAGGGACGCAGACATTATTTTGCGTCTCAATAGGCCTTCCTTTTCTTTTTGTGAGTTTACAAACACGAACGATTTACTTAATAAATAACTTTTCCTTTAGTTTATTTATCCCTCACTACAAAAATAAGCAATTTTTAATCTTTGTAACCGTTTTTTGATATTTTTATTTACGGGTTTCCAAGCGTTTCAGTGTTTTCCTGGTCGATATTTATTTTTCTTGGTAATCTTTGAAGCCTTTGTTGACAGTTTATTGATAATGAAATAGTATTGTTTCACAAGAACAGTTGTCGAATCTCCCACGTATTACGGAAATTATTTACCCATGAAGATATTACTTAGATAATATCGATGTTTTCGTTCAAATATTTGCAGCGGAGCGTCAGATCAAAGACGATACAATATGAGAGTACGGCGGGGTAACGCGCGGATATGGCGGGGTAACATGCGAATACGGTGAGGTAACATGCGAATACAGTGGGGTAACATGCGGATACGGTGGGGTAACGAAAATGTTTGCCATTTACATCCGCCGTGAGACCCACTTTCCCACTGGTTTGGGAGGAACGGATTTCCTTTTGATTTTGGTGATGCAGTTTTTTTGTAGTATAATGTAGGTACTGGTTGAGAATAATGACGATCATCAGTCTGTCGAACATATTATACATTGATTTAATTTGCGTATATTATGTAAAAAATTATACATAATATTGTTTTTCAATCTCAAACAAAAATCAGCTGTCTTGTTCCTCAGTTGTCTTTTAATCAAATGTGAAATAAGGAATCCTTATTTGCTATCGATACGCTAAGAAGAAGAATGAGGAATATTTTTAGTTAATTATCTGGACCGACTTCTCGTATGTTATCAACCAGAAGCTTCTCAAACAGATTCTATTTTCATTTCCTTTTACTCCTCAAGTTATACGTGCGGAATGCTGTCGGGACTGCCGCTTCATACAATTTCACCCAAATTCAATCAAATCAAATTGACTAACGAGATGAATCGCTAAAATTTATTTAAAATTCTTGCTTAAAATTACAGTAACATAATTTGGTTCTTCGTATGACTTAAAAGCATGACATGATTAAATTAGTAAAGTTTATTTATATTTTAAAATTAACTTTATGTTACCCTCATTTTCATTTATACTCGCGAAATTAATAAAACCCTCCATTCAAATTTCTTTTAGTCTAATGAAATCAAAGCCAACGTAATTACTATATTGAAACGAAACAAAAACCGAATGAACCCGTTTCACACAAAACAAATGTCTTCCCCGAACCTGCACATTACAGGATCCAACCACATTATTCAGAGAGGATAACAACATTCATTATAAGTGTACCGAAAGACGACAACTTTCCGAATTCGTTTGTTGCACTGTAATTTTCCATATAAAGGTAATTGACGAGCTCCAGAAAGAAGAAAGAATAAAAAGTATTCGAAGTATGGCGTTCTCCACATACGTTTGTTTGCCAACATTTAGCGCTTCAGCGTTTTCCTCGTGTGCTTATCCTACATTAGACAATGTTTTATCGCTGGGTGAATTGTCTTGAGGGATTTTGGGGAATGCTACTCGTTTGTCGAAAATGTATGGTGCTTTTGGAATAAAGGCAGGGTCGACAGTTTTGTAGGTCATCTTCGGAGATTGGGAGAGTTGATTAAATATTTAAACGTAAAGTGCCTTCTGTTATTATTGTAACATTAGCGGATTGCTACAATAGTAACATTATCCTGATCGGTGCTCCTCTACTATAATACGGCCTTTTCAAAATCGTAATTCAATGAAAATAAAATGTTTACGAAGCTAAAAGTGTAGCTTATAACACCAATATACGCTACTATTAAGATACTCGTATTTAAGGAAAAAAGGCCTTTTTTTCTCTAAACCGCCTGCGTGTGCTCGCTTCCTTTCATTTCACTTTGATAATTCATAGTTTCTCGGAAACCCAAAACTTTCACCATAATGGCAGATTACTGATGTCACGTACTTCAAATAACCTACAAAAAGCAGACTGCGTAGGAGTTTCAGTATCCGTTTTAAGAGGATCCCGAATTTTAAGCGATCTTTCATGTAAATTATTATATCTATAATCATGTATTCGATGTTGAATTGAACGTTTTAGATTTTGTAAGCGCTGAAGTTAAAAATAATATTGAAGATTTTAAGTGTGAAATTGATGTGAATTGGGTGAATTGAAATTGAGTTTTATAAGATCCAGTGCTGCGTGTGCGTTGAAGGTTAGTAAAAATATAAGTGTCCAAAAGTTAGAATTGATTATAAAAATAGCGATCCAAATAATATTAGAGTGGTAAAACGATCCGATCAAAATTATACAAGAATAAAAATACTTTACAAAAACTACGTTAATAATAAATTGTTTCTACGATTAACATTCATGGTTGCTAAGTGTCGGCAAATCCTCGTAGACATTTAACAAAATGTACGAATTAATAGAGAGAGCTGTAAATCCCAATGTAATGCTCTGGCTAACACGCAGGATTTTTGCTTCGACTCTCCTTCTTCTTTGCGTCACTGGCACGACTGAATTTCGAATCTGGTTTAAACTTTGCCACTTTGCTTCGCTTTAACGAAGCTTTAACTGAATGCATATAGAATTAACTCGAAGCCTCTAACCGATGAGTTGAGAGCCGAACGCACATGAGATGTGTCAGGCATGAATATTTCATATTGTTATTTGGTCAATACGCCTATGATTGCATTGTTATTCTGCACATAAATTATTTAAGATATCAAAGGCATCATTCAGAAAATACTTTATTGTGTTGGTATATGATTGAACAAACGTACGAACATAACGATAATAATGTCAGATTCAATCTTATAAACCATAAAAGTTTTTAATAAAAAATAAATGAAACAAGAATTTACCTTGTTTTGCAACGTAAATCACGTCGTATTTATATGCCTTTGGCATATTTGACGTTTTAAGCACTTTTCAGCACTTGCGATCTCGGACGGACGGAATGAAACGCGAAATAACTGGTAGCGAAAAGTAATTTCATTTTCGATTTAAGATTATTAAGCGAACATAACTCACGATGAAATTCAAAACATCCCCGGTCTATGAGTACGAGGTATTATTTCATTTAATTCAACAACACGAACATGCAAATTTTTGACATAATTTAACAAAAGCCTCCATTAATTCTGATTCGGGAAATATTAATACGTTCCAAGAGCGCTGTGTACATTAAATATTAAACAGAATCCGTCCAATGACGATCTTTCGTAGTTGCGGAAATAAATTATCGGTTCGTCGATTTCATCAAAATTGTATTTTATCTACTCAATGCTGCAGTGAAATATAATGTAAGACTTTAATATTTTGGTATCGCAAAGCTTTTAAATGATCTTGTTAATGAAGGTGTCTGCAGTCAGTTACGTTAATGCCATACAATAGCTTTAGCCCGCGGCTTCGCCCGCGTAGAGATTGGAAATTATCCCACGGGAAAGTACTACTGGTATGAAAAAAATTAAAAGTATCCTATGTTGATACTTTTAATTTTTTTATACCTAATTTTTATATTAACTCCGATCATGATATTCGCCAGTCGGCCCAATTTCAAAGAGACATAGAGGAAGAGTTACTTTCAGATTTATAATATTACTAGTTGCGCCCCGCGGTTCCACCCGCATAAGTTTCGATCCCGTGGGTATATCGGGATAAAAAGTATCCAATATGTTAATCGTGATTATTACGAATTTTGATGAAATTTGGCACACAGATGGTTTATCTGTGTGCCAAATTTCATCCAAATCCGTTCAATAGTTTTTGCGTGAAAGAGTAACAAACATCCATCCATCCATCCATACACACTTTCACATTTATAACATTAGTAGGATATTAAAGAAGGGAAGTGTGGATATGGATTCATGTTGCGTATAAAAATATTTAAATGTACCTACATGTATTTAAAATTTTGAACATAACATATTCCTTTATATTCTCAGAAGAATTTTGAACCATCTGTTTCAACTTTTCCTCTCTCAAAGCAATTTATTCAAATTTGGTACTGATATGTAATTGCATTACCATTGATCAATCGCGTGTATTATGTGCTTCATCAGTATTCAGATTGAATGGATGTCGAGGACTTGTGAGGCTCGATCTATCACAGTCAGTGTGATAGCATCAGAAGGGTGCGAGCGTGTGTGAAGGTCGATGTGTTACATTCTTGCCTTGAATGCGGTAAGTCCATGACCGAGCATGAAGCTAACGTTTTATTGAATCGGAGACGACAAACGTGACTATTAACAGTTTCGATCCTTGGGGACGGCCCACTGTTAAGTGGGTACAACAAGGGGGAATGAACTGGTCCTTAGAGTCGTAACAATTAGGAATGCAAAGCAGGGTATTATGATAATGATTGGAACATGAAAGTAATAGATATCCCATATGCGGGTGTGTTTTGTAATATCGGCTGTGCTTAGAAGGTAACTATTTTATTACAAGCTTTTATTTAGCTGTTCCGGTATCTGTCTGTAATAAAATCCTATATGTTAAATTTGACCCACTTCCCGGTTTCTGATTGAGCTGCATAATATGTAAGTCGGATGACGATGCAACTTGAGAAGATTTAATGTAATAATTATGGTATGAAGTTTTTTTTTTTTGCTTTTTAGTTCTTTTTATACACAACTAAGTAGTAAAAGCTTGTTAAAAATGTAAAAAATCGTTTATTTTTAGACACAAGTCACAAACATTCTAAGTCAACCGCTTTACTTCTCATAATTGGAAAGAAAAACACCATTATTTATGCAAATAAGCCTCTTCAATGTTATAGCAATTTATTCTAGAGAGTCGGAAAGGTCTCGGAGATTTGTGTGACTTTTAATTTATTTTTAATTGGCTCTGAGGCACGCGTCGCTGCCCACCCCTGCACTCCCACAGTTTATCTGCACAATTCCCCAGACAGTCTAACATCTTCCTATATAATAGCTTTTGGCTTTCTTTGCTCTCTTCCCCTTCATTTTCCTTCAATGATTCGGTGCGGTACTTAAGCCATGACGCAATTATTTTTGAAGTTGCACCCACCAACCCTGATAATTCTATTGTGAGAGCTCTTTTAATGGAATTATTCTAAGCTCTTTAATAAAATTTCTACTAGAAACCCTCTTAACGGTGACTAAGCGGAAAATTTTATTTTACTTTTTTTAGGTTGAGTTCCCTTTATTTCTCGCTTGGGGTCCTGACAATGGTTTTGTGTTCGATACCCTAATGATGCTGCAAAATATTTTTAATTTTAGGGAAGTGGGTGATTTTACGAGGCTGGCGTCTTTAATATTCCTTAACAACATTTTATTTTCTGAATATAAAAGTCTAAGGTAAATTCCCTCAATATTGCCATGTATCAGTTCAAAAAGGCCCAGATTTAGTATCATCAACAGACTAGACGATAATAGTTCATTAGTGGTACATAATAGATTTACTTTAATTCAACAACAAAAAAAAAACATTGTTCGTTCGTTTGTTCATATTCATATATTTATTTGCATTCCATAATGTTGTAGTGGTGTTACAATGGCTTAAAGCTAAGGTAGAATAAAATTATGAACCCTGTAGGGCACGGTTCGCTATCCATTTGCATAAAATTGTAAGACCTAATATAACTTGGCATACTTTTTCTCCTAATTATATTTTCACATTATTTACGCATAACAGCTTTCGCATAATTTCTCTAATCTTATTAATGATCAAGCATAATATTATAAAGCATAAATTTATTTACGCATAATGATATTAAAACATATTTTTTATAGGCATAACAAATAAGCATAATAATTAACTCCTAAAATGTTAGACACTAAATATTTATTTTTATACAATATTGCTGTAATAAAATTTGTAGACACTACATTGTAGATAGAATATTTTTTTTTTTTTTCTAAGTGGATGGTGGTGTCATAAAACTATTGTGTCATTAAGTGTATTTCTGCAAAGTTGTAATTTAATCCTATAAAAAAATCAAAATTTTGTAATGAATAAGTAAATATCAGGAAATATCATACTGTTATAACCTTATCTAACCCAAACCACAACCCACAACACCAACAATAGAGGGGATTTGGCGCTGGGCGGCCGCTGCTCGCTTCGCTCGCTCGCCTTCGCGCGTTAATGGTCACTATTTTAACCTAACCCAACCCATATGATTCACAGGAAAAGAGAAAGAGATATGATTCAATAACTGTAGTAAATATCACGAAACATCATACGTAATAATTTTATGCCTAAATACTACTATGCTAATATTCATTAGGCCTAGTAACATTATGCGAATTAAATTTATGCATTCAAGATAATTATGCTAACATAAACTGTATGCCAAAAAAAAACTGTAGGTATGGCAAAACAAATTATACCAAAATCGTTATGCCAAAGTATATTAGGAAAAATAATATTATGCGAAAAGAAGGGATCCCATTGTAAATTAGCTAGGAGATGGACTTGTTATTGTGCCGTACAAGTACCCTCCTCCGAATACACAAATTGTTGGTCTAGTGGTCGCAAACGCTACTGCTGAGCATGAGGTCCCGGGTTCGAATCCCAGGTCGGGCATTTGTTATTGGGTTTTTCTATCTAGAAGTTTACGCCCTATAAAAGTCAAAGTCAAATCATTTATTTCCAACAGACACATAATATGCACTTTGTACACTATTACATAGTACTTAAATATAACTGGCGAAATTTAGGCGTAGGTACCTACTGTAGGTACACGTCTGCCCAAACCTTCGGGGAAAACAAGGCGTGATGCTATGTTAAGAAATATAAAGAAAAAAGAACCACACCTAGGTAAAGCAATCTACATAATTTGTTTAGCTTTCACCCAAACATTAAACAGGGGGAAATAAGAGCAGCAACAATGTTCACATTCATCTTCCGAAGCTGAGACGTCATACGTCAGGTGTGACGTGTGGGAAATGACAGAAACCAGCACGAAAATGAAAATGAGTATTTCTACGCTAAAACAAAATGTATTATTGTTACCAAGTGATTAGAAAAACTATAGTTCTTGAAATCAGTACCTATTACTACGGTTGTAATAGACATATAAAGTCTTCTTTGTTCAGTAAACTACTATTAACTTGCTTGTTACACTTCGACTACCATCATGGTTTCACTCAATAAGATGTGATGGATGTTGCCTCTGTTATTGTTAAGCATTATATGTCACTGCCGTCACTCCGTGCACGACAACACTCCCGTAGCCGAGTGGCGTGGCGTGTGTCTGCGCGTGACGTATCTCTGACGTTGTATAACCTCACTAGTCGTGTGCTCTAGGAAGTTTTACACCTCACTACGTCTAGGTGTATGTCTTAAATTGTGGGAAGCATTCATGTTTATAGTGTGTTTAAAAAAGTATCCGATAAAAACATTAAGAAATGTATCAGAAAACGTGACTATAAAAATAATATTGTTGTAACAGTTGTTGATGAATAATTATTTGTTGCACCGGGCGGGTTGTCGGCGCCGGCAGTCGCTGAAAACCAGCGCTGGGGCTCTGTCTTGCATAAGGTCGCAGCATAATGCTGAGCGATAGCCGTTTTGCGTGGATGTGACGCATGTCAACCATTTCTTATTGTTTTTTTTTTTCTTTAATTGTTTTTATGTTCTTTTTTGCGTCATGTTTACCGCAAATAAACGTGTTTTCTTTCTTTCTTTTCTTTCTTTATATATTTTTATTTTATTCTTTCTAACTGTGGTTGGGCGAATGTGTAGTGTCACTTACAAATTGAGTGCTTCTTTGATTTGATAATTTGAGTACCTACCTACTTCAACCGGCAATTCTTATTTTAAATCAATATAAAAAAGTTTTTCATTTGACAATGATTGAGGTTATTTATACAACCTCAATTCTCTTTGATGATTGTTCAATTATAGCGAGTATAATAACGTTATTCAAATAATAATTGTTGGAAAAACTGGTGAGATACAAAGTTGAAACCTTAAAACCAACCTTAAAGTTGAAAGTTAAATTCAGATGGATGTGTTTCTAATTCTCTTTAGTGGGTGATTGCATAAGAGGTTAATTGCTTACACTTTTATCAGAAACTTTGAAACAGAAAATAATTCGCCTATTCCTTTAACAGTTTTACTCCATTCATTTTTCGCAGGTTGATAAAAACCGGTTTTTAGTTTTCCATTCGGTAATTTCTTAGCCCAGGATCTGGATCTGGAAGTTCTCCGTACAAGGGGCGCACTTATTGCCAATATAAGTGCGCCCCTTGTACGGAGAACTTCAAAATGATTGGCAAAATGTGTGTGTCTGTCTACTCCCTCTGGGAGTGCAAGATTGATGTTATGTCACAGTGATGATTTTTTTTTCTTTTTAAAAGACGTTGCCCCACACTAGGAATTTCTCCTGTATGGTGGGTGCGTTTACAAACATTTAAACTCACGTACACAAACAACCAGACCCGGAACAACTACTTGTAGGGCATACTTGACAAATATTTATTCCGTGCGGGAATCGAACCCGCAACACGCAGCGCAGCAGTCAATCGCTTAACCACTGCGCCAACCGTGCCGACTAAGTTTAGTATCGTCATACGTCAATTCCAGTCACTAATCCTGTCCAGATAATAATTCCTTCTTTTACAGCACCCAGGGGAAATGACGTGATGGTCTGTTCACAGTCTGGACCACACAGACCCGCATTAAATATAATGTTAGTGGCAGTGAACTGACTTGCAGTTCGTTTTTATAGAAGCAGTAACAGTAATGTACTAGCAACACTGTTGCTTACGGCTCCACGTAAAACTTAACTACTCGCACAGTTTATGAACAGAGTTAGTACCTTATTAAGATATGATACAAGTTATTTCACACTTTAACGAGACGTCACTTCTGTGTTCATCAGTGTGTGAGTTTGTTTACTTTTTGTGAACTGAAGTTAAGTGCTGGAAGAGAATTGAACATGACTATAACGCCTATTTATCTATAGAAGCATTCACACACATGTCGTATTTTGCTATCTACATGACGTAGCCTAACTACATCCAGGACCTATTATCATTTATTTATTTATTTATACAGACATCAATTGCAGTTTTACTGCCATTCCACACTGTAGGTAGGTATAGGATAAAAAATGCCTTTTGTTTTTTTAAGCTAGTCTATTTCCTAAACAATCCTTTGCCTTTACAAACATTATTATCTAGACAAATAAATCAATAACAACATTGTAAAATACAAAGTAAACACAATTTATCTCGCACCGCGCTCGTCGGTATCGCTCCCTATTTCCGGGACCGACCGCAAGTGACCGCAATCCGATTTCCTGCACTTTTACGTTTTCTGTCTCTGTTCTAAGGACGAAGCTCTTTATGTTTTGTATTTATATCAAACATTTCAAACAAGATATCAGAACACAGAATCAAATAGCTGGTTCTAAAATGTTTCATCAACTTGAAATGCCAGCGATCAAATGTTCCGATAAATGTATTGCTTTACATATTGTTTGAATAGAAGTATTTATCCTGTCAGTATATTTCAAAAGGAATTCATATTCGGGTACGAAAGGGTCACCAAATAAAAACCAACCTACGTACGATAAGCTTTGTCTTTATTGTTGTAATCTAACGTTTCTGCTGACTTCAAATGGAGAAATTACAAAAACGAAAGAATAGAATTTGTGCTTAATAAGGTAAGTCTATTCCTATCCAAAACCATATTTGTGTTTAACATCTTTAATAATTTAGAAACTACAATAATACAAACAACACTAATTCAGTAAGCTGGAAACGTAACAGTAACTATAACTGAACGGATACAATCTATTTCAGAAAGCCTTTTAGAGCAGAACATAATTTATCAAATGCACCATTTAAATAATCCAGCTCCCAAATAACACAGGTATTGGAAAACCATTTCTTATTCATATTCCTTTCAATACATCTGCTCTTAGTTTAGTATTCAACTAGAGGTTGAAAGATTTCGCAAACTCAGATTCAGATTCAGGTGAACTATGCCAACTGATGTCTACAGGATGAATAGATATTGCTATATCTTTAATATCAACTATCAATTTTTCAATGATGGAGGTCAGCTGTAAAGTAGACTCCTTTTGTAATCAACATACATAAATGATTTTATAGTGGTTTTTTTATGGTATTATTGACTATGTAGATTCGAATCATGACTGTTAAATACAGTATTGTAGTGGTCATATGAACAGAATTTACATAAGATTTAGATTAGAGTTGCATAGGATTATCAGAAACAATCGAACTACCTCTGTTCTTCTTTATTTCTGGTAATCCTATGAAAATCCTCTTAAAAGCACTTGGATACAAAGTTCTGTACCAATCTATACTAATATTATAAAGAGGTAAAATTTGTTTGTTTGTATGTAGGGGGTAATCTCCGGAGTTAATATATATATATATATTTATTTATTGTCAGGACAACAAAGATCCCATTGGGTTAGTAACAATAACCTTATCCTATGTTAGTACATCCATTGGGTTAGTAACAATAGTCTTAACCTATGTTAGTACTTAACTAATAAAAATGACAATGTACAGGTGACAAGTGACCTCACCAACGGGCTGTCATGTCTCCCGGCTATAGCGCGTAGAATGCTGTTGGGGCTGCCATGGAGTCTGTTTAGCAGCGAGGCCGCCTTCTTACGTAGTACAGCATTGAAGCAAGACTGCTTCAATGCTGTACTACGTAATGCTGAGGCACGTACAGACGTACGTGCCTCAGCGAACATAGATGATGCGCTACAGAACCGAGACAGACGCAACAGCACTCTAAATGCGTTGTTATACTGGATCCGCAGAGCATTGTAGGCCTTTTGGGTGTAGCTGAACCACAGGCTCCCCGAGTATGGCGACATGCAATATGCTTTAAACAGCGTTATTTAACCGCCGCCATACATCGGAAGAACCGGCGGGCCAGCATATTAGCCCGAACCGACAATGCTCTGCGCTCCCTCTCCATATCCGCGTCGTCTTTCAAATCATCCGTCACCAAGTGGCCCAGGTATTTAAAAGAGTACACCCTGTGCAACTCCACACCGTTCAGTAACACAGGAGGGACGGTGGAGGGACACTTGGGATACCAAGTGTCCCTCCACCGTCCCTCCTGTACCTGTACCTGTAGGTAAGTCGAAATATATGGTATTCAAGTCAGATATGACTTGAATACCATATATTTCGACTTGCCTTCGTTGTATACAAGGCCATGAGAAGCAGCGTACGACTCGCATATATCGAGAAGCTTACGGAACGCACCGACCGAGGGGGCCAGCAGCACCATGTCGTCTGCATAGCTTAAATTATTGAAACATACTCCATCAATAAAGCAACCGACACGTGTGCCGCTGAGCCGCTCGATCAGCGCATTCACGTACAGACTAAACAACAAAGGCGAGGTCAGGCCACCCTGCCTCACGCCACACTCTGGCCTACTTGGCTCTGATAGCTCTCCCGCCCATCTCACCCGGCTCTCCTGCCTCATGTACCAGTACCGCAGAAGTGAGACGAGCTCCGGCGGCACCGCAGTATCAGACAATTTCTGCCAGAGAACGTCATAAGAGACAAGATCAAAAGCCTTCGACAGGTCTAGGAAACACGCATAGACAGGTGTTTTCCTGTCTGTGTAATACCTGACAGCATGCTTTAAACTAAGAATGGCGGTTTCTGTTAACAGCCCCGGCCGAAACCCAAACTGGGCATCATGCAGTTTGATGTGGGTATTCAGGTGAGAATTAAGCACACTGTCAAGTATTTTAGCCACGACGGTAGCCAAGGAAATCGGCCTATAATTTGACCCATCCGAGACGTCTCCAGTCCTACTCTTGACCACTGGCACCACCAGAGCCCGCAACATATCGGGAGGGAGGTATGAATGACCCAGGCACAGATTAAACGGAAGACCCAACACACGAGGCAAATGATACCCACCATACTGCAGGTGCTCGATGCTGAGCCCATCGTGCCCAGGGGATTTGCCACGTGTTCTTCCACGGACCTCGGCAGCGCCCCCCACCTGACGCCCACATGTTCGTGGAGGGCGTCAGAGTCGAGGTCAAGGCCCGGATGAAATATCTGGGCCTTGTAATCGACAGCAGGTGGCGCTTCGTATACGTAACTTATACTGTCGGTGTCATTCCGACAGGAGTCCCACATACCCCGTCTCGTCCGAGAGCGCGGATGCGTAATGCATTACTCAGCGAAAAAAAAAAAGGTGACGCGTTGCGACGGGTCGGTCCGGAGGAACCAAAAATTCCACGCGGACGAAGTCGCGGGCAGAACAGAGCCACTAGCTATTTCGAACAACCATAACCTCTCCCCCGACAACTCAGAACTCTCGAACAAACCAAACATTTAAAGACTTTTCAGCTTATTTAATGAAATTGCAAATTTTCCGTACAGTGGCGTTGAAAGCGATTACCCGTCGTGTAAGCGCGGCTCATCAGATTTGCGGCCGCCATTTGCATAAATGCATCGTTGTACAACTACTGCGGCTTTGAGCGCTACTCTTGACTTCTACCCACATACATATGTCCTGTCGAATGACTTGAATTTGTTTGTGAGTTATTATAATAATGGAGCGGGAAAGTTTGCTGTGCTGATAATTAATTGGAGATTGTGCGTTTGTTTATAATGTAGTTCTGGTATTTTTCTTGCAAAGAGGCAACAATTAAACAAACGTCTGAAATGATAAGAATCATATTTTTGGTGTTAGTGTTTTTTGTATAGTTTTGAAGGCGTAAAGACCACAACCAAAGTCTACCTTATTGTGATCCTATTGTTATGATTATACCATAAAATATTGTAATTATAACCCACCAAAAGTTACTTTTTACGTCCACAATTCATAACAATTCGTGAACTTCATACATACCTCTATGTCCGCATCATATACTTCAATACTAACCATCTGTGACATGAGTTCAGAAGTGGTGATTGTCTGCCTTATTAATTAGTTCGCTGGAACTGTTCGCACGAAGCTCGGAACTAGTTCGGATGTTAAGCGATACAGATAGTGCCATTGCATAGATAGGTACAGAAAGCCAGCTCCATAGAACGAGCGAAAACAGCCGCACGCACACATAGACGCGTACGTACGACGTTCTGAAAAAAATGCCAGTCGCGAGTGCGCTTGCACTCTCTGTACGTGGACGCGTGTTATGTGTGCGTGCGTTTTCGCTCGTTCTATGGAGCCGGCCTTCTGTACTTATCTATTTAGTGACAGCACAGAGCAAAGGTTGTACATATCACAGCGATGAGGCAAGTTGGTGACGCTTAGCCATTGTTGCAAACTTGTTTGACTAACACTATTGTTGACTTGTTCTAGTGGCGATGTAGATACAGATTTGTGTGTTGTTTTATCCTCAGAAACTAAAAGTTACTATGAAGTCCTTTTAGGAAATGTTTTCTAATAACAAAGCCGCAATTACACATAACCTACAGGGTGGATCTGATAAACTGCGAGTAAATGAGGCAGGTAAGTCGGGGCTCTAAGGAAAACAAATTAGTCGTAGGAACGAACACACATAAAGTTTTTTCTCTTTACGAATTAATCACAGTAACAACTACGAACGAGACGAAAAACTCAGGTCATTAGCTGTGTCCCACGTAATCAAAACACATCAAATATTCTAGAAGAAACTTTGGGTCCAAAAAGTTTGTCTTCAAGTTGTTTATTTGTGAGGACTATTGAAGACGACACTAAACTGGGCTGAGGAGCAAATTCGTTTTATTACTTCCTACGAACTTGACGATAAAGTATCAAGTGCTTGTGATAATAAAGACACTATGGTCTAACATTACACGTATTTGTTTGTATTCTTGTTGATTTTTGGCAGGAAAAAATAGTCTATCAGCTGTTTGTTCCCGCGGGAAAGGAAAGTGGGCCACTGTGCTCGTAAAGTCGGGCGGAAAGCTTTTACTTGTGTACTATTGCAATATTTAAATCATATTGAATCACGATATGTCTGTGTGTATGTATCGTATTGTACCTTAAATCCGATAAGGGCACTCTTCGATCTTTAATAAAAATTCTTTGAGGAAAAATATGAAGAGGGAAACGAAAAGCTTTAGCTGCATCAAAGGAGCGAAAAGATTAGGAAAACAGTCGGAATAAAAATGATCACCATCGCGCACAGTGCGAATCTTCGCACGGAAAGATTGAATTTGTGAACTGAATATCATTCGGCTGTCATCATTACACATTGTCCGAAACTAACTTAAAAGGAGTTACTCTGGTTCAGCTTCAGAAGTTTTCCTCGACCTTATCTGTTTTTAATTGAAACTCTTCGAATAAATTCGATTCATCCATTGTAGTTTCCAACAAGTTACAGAACAAATTAAAAGATGATTGCTTTACGGAGACTTATTTCAGCAAAAGAAAATGGACCTTCTTAAAATGGATTAAGAGTTATAATTGTTATTGCTCTTTCTGCCTTTGTTTTGACCTTAATGGCGAAGTTTTTGCACGGAGGGTCTGAGAACGAATATGATGACCAGTTGCCACCTGACTGGGCGAACACGCCTTCTCCCTGTTAAAGTTTTCAAAGTACCTCTCACAAAAAGGAGATCTGAAAAAAAAACTACAAACGTCGCAAAAAAAGATGTGTTGAATTCCAGAAATATGTGTTAAATGTAAGTCTGAACAAATGTTGCCGTCTGCAATACGTCTAAAGTATCTTCAATTATTATTATTATTTATATTTATGTTTTTACATATCTCGGGATCATGGGGTCCCGTAATTTTTTTTTTTTTTATATAAAATCGTTGCTCCACACTAGGAATTTCTCCTGTATCGTGGGTGCGTTTACAAACATTTAAACTCACATACACAAACAGCCAGACCCGGAATAACTACTTGTAGGTCATACAAATATTTGTTCCGTGCGGGAATCCAACCCGCAACAGGCAGTGCAGCAGTCAATCGCTTAACCACTGCGCCAACCGTGCCGACACTGCACGTCATTCAACTCGATTCTCGTGTCAACTGTCATCCAGCTGCTACCAGCCACCCTGTGAAGTTCGTCGCTATACCTAGCCTGTGCGTCTCCCACCTTACGTAAGGTGATTCGCGGTCTCCACTCTAAAACGCGTCTGCCTCAACGGTCATCGGTTCTACGGTTATTATGGCAGGCCCATTGCCTTGCTTATTATGTGAGCTAAGTCAAAAACATTGGTGCTCTGCCGGATCATCTCGTTCCGGATCCGAAACAATTTTTTTAGATAATACTTATTAAAAATGCCAAGTAATAAAAAGTTCAATAATACATAATGTCAAAATTTGTCTGTTAAAATCTCTGAGACTCTATAATAACATTTTTGAAATCGTTTTTAATTTTTGCTTAAATAAATTAACATGTAATTTTTTTAGCTCTTTTGGCAATTTATTATAAACGACTGGTGCCATATGAAAAATACTCTTATACATTAAGGCAGTATTAGTTATACATAGCCCTAACGCACCGCTCCTGTGCCTTAAAAACGAGATCTTTGATGGTGGAGTTCCCCTAAACATTATGCCATATCTGAGTATAGACGCCACACAAGCCCATGGTATGCAGTCACGAGTGTACTAAAGTTAATTTTAAATGAAAGTTCATGCAGGGCATAAACTGATCGACTCACACGCTTGCATAATTGTTCAATATATGTGGTTTCCAAGTCATTTTATTATCAATATACAAGCCGAGAAATTTTGTAGTGCCTATTTCTTCAATAGGTTGGTTGTCAAAAATTACGTTTAGGGTCCTTTGTGTTGGTATGCGCTGTCTAAAGTTCAGTAGTTTTGTTTTTCTTAAGTTCACTTTTAAATTATTTAAATTCAACCATTTCATAATAGAGCTCAATGTGCTATTTAAGTCATCTTCATAGGCATTTTTATCTCTGACGATCATTTATATCAAATTTGACGGTAACAGTGCTATCATCCGCAAAGAGAGCTATAGGATTATCTGTGGCGTTGGGTAGGTCATTAATGTATATGATGAATAGGGGCGGACCAAGAACGCTGCCTTGTGGTACACCGTATTTTGTTTTTCGTTTATGTGACTTGAAGGTTTCTTCTTGTTTAGTAAGAACATTCACTTTATTCACTTCAGTGTATTGCTTATGGCCCTTGAGGTATGATTCAATAAGATCGAGAACATTACCTCTTATTCCATAGGCATTGAGTTTGCCAATTAATATATCATGGTCAACGTAATCGAAAGCCTGTGTCATATCCATAAAGATAGAGCAGACGGGTATTCTTTTGTCAATATTAACCATAACAAAGTCCAAAAAATCATAGATGGCCATGTTTATGGTTTTATTAGGTCTAAACCCTTTTCGTTCCTTTACTAAGATATTGTGGTTTTCTAAATAATTATTAAGTTCTTTGTAAATATGTTTCTCAAATGTTTTAGAAATAACTGGAACTAGGGCAATGGGTCGATAGTTATCAAGACATTCTCTATCACCTTTTTTATAGATCGGTTTTATGATCGAAGTTTTTAATTTATCAGGGTAGACTTCTGCGCCAATGCATAAATTTAAGATATAACTAAGATGAGTGGAGATATTTGTAGCTATATATTTAATAACTTTTGTTGATATTCCATCATAACCCACACTATTTGTGCTTTTTAGTATCTATATGAGTTATACTGCATTTTGTTTGAATCATGGTTAGGTACAATTTTATCGACGAAATAATTATTAAAGACATTGGTTTCACAGGGTTCAGTTATAGTTCTATCATTCATTTTAATACTAGTTATAGTATCCTTTGGTGTTTTTTTTTTTTTGCTTGATTTATAATTTTCCATGCCGTTCTACTTTTATTGTCTGACATATTAATTGAATGATTGTTTTGAGCGCGCTGAGTCAATCTTATTATTTTCTTAAATATTTTTGAATATTGTGTCAGTTCAGTTTTATTTACCTCACTTGGTTTTTTTCTATATTGCCATAAAAACGTCCATGTTTCGGTTCCGTGAGTTATAACAGACAGGAACACTGCAGATCTGCAACTGGTCAAGAATAATAATACCTACTAAATAGCATCACTACAAAGGTAAGGGCCGTATAATAGTATAATAAAGTAAATTGTCAAAATTAGTTAGTAATAGTCTCTAATCTAATCAGATAAGTCTGATCACCATTGTTGTCTAGTTAATATTGTTCAAACGGATACCTGCGTTCCAAAATACCAATTCGCTCAAGGATTTCATAAAACGACCAAAATAAAACATGCTCGTCTATGCCTACCTTTTGAACTCCGAACAGAACCAGCCCCCGAAACACGGCGTTATCCACAGTACAGGGACTGAACATCCGGATTAAGACAATAATCCGCGCAACACAAGCAACGCAACAATCTTTTCAGGCGTTACCTTTAATAATTCGCAACAACGAGGAATTAAATTATCTGTCTGCGTTAAAGATTCAGAGGCTGTGATGAAGAGAAGCATTAAACTGGCAAATTTAAAAATGTATGAGATATTGCGAGATTTCTGTACGTAGAACAAGTTTTCTGGAGCGTTTTTCATCACATTTTTCTTGTGAAGTCCGTTATTTAACTTCAGTAGTCTGAATTTTAAAGTACTTCAGAGATTGGCTGCTTTTACATCTTTTCTCTTGCATTGGCTGCTTTTGATCGATGTGTGTGCTTGTAGAAACTGATTTACTCAACTTATAGTGTCAATGTGGAGGGTGAAGTCAACTATGTCCCACATTTGGAAAATTTTCCTTTTTAGGTAGAATTGTATTCCAAAGACAAAGTCATAAGGTTTACTGTATGTTTTGGTTTTCAAATGGGACTATATTAATGATAAATTATTTTTAATTTAAGCTACGTTTGCTGTTGTGTATAATGTTAATAGCGACGGTATTTTAGGAAGTTAAAAAGGTTTGCCAGTGCTCAACTCCGGAGAAAATACGAGCCATGAAATAAAACCCAAATTAAAGCCTAAACTTCACAGATAAATAGAATATTACTGTGAAATAAAATGGAAGTTTAAATTCAACGTTCATGATTATAATTATATTTTTATGGACCAAGGTATATTTCAGCCAGCATACAGTATCTATATACTTATGGACCATGGTATATGTCAGCGAGCTTACAGTACCTATAATATATACTTTAAGTATACTGAAACTCATTTTTTTTTAACTTGGCTGTTCTCGAGAAAAATAAAGTATCAGAATGTAGGTCGTATGCGGTAAGTATACAATAATCGCACTACTTTCCTCTAGCAGGATAAAAGGAATTTCTAGGAAAGTTTGTATTTTATAATTTAAACGTCAAACAATCCAGCCCTGTATTTAGTAATAAACATCTTTTTTCTTTGTAATTTTTCGTTTATAAAGTGTAGAATTTTTGTCTATAATATGCTGCCAATTTTATAACCAGATTTAAGTAAGAATAAAATAAAATATATATATTTTTCCTATTCAATATTTCAAACAGTGTGTCTCCTTCCAAGTGACTGTGAGTGTCGCAAGAGCTACTGCTGAGCAAGGTTTCCTGGGTTCGAATCCCAAGTCAGGCAAAATGTTATTGGGTTTTTCCAACAGGAATTTTTCATCAGCAGCGTGGTACAAAACAGACTCCGGGCTGCTACTCTATGTAATAAGGGGTGATATTGATAAGGTATTATGGAACACAAACTACAGTTTGTGATTATGTGTAAATTTTTGAGGCCGACTGTACCACTTGCATCCCGCAGCATTCTTACGACAAAAGTAATTTAAAAAAAAAAACACTTTTTCCAATGCAGTCTATCAAGATCTGCATAAATTGGTACACATTATGAACGAAGCAAGTTAATAAAAAGCTTGTAAAAAGGAATATGAACTAAAAACTTAGTTTAGGTGCCAAAAATGTCAAGCGGAATATTTGGTAATATTTCGTTGAAGTCTTGTTTCGTTGTAGTCTTGGAGTGTAGGTCAAAGGTCAAGTTTTAACGAGCGTCGCTCAGCGCCGGTTAACGACAGGTCAGCAGTTTGGGATCAAATACTTAGTGTTCGTGTAATGATCGTGTACCTACCGACTTTTATTGTTTCGACGTATTTTGAGAGCTGGAAATGTTACGAATTTACTTTGTTTTTATTTTGTTTTGTTGTAAATTGCAAACGTGACAAGATAGCTTAAGGTGTTTTATTATTGTTCTACATTTTTGTTTAGTATCTTTGTCTAAATTCTAATTTAATAATAAAATAATAATAAAAAACATTTATTTGGAACAAAAACAAGTACAGTAAGTGGACAGATATGAAACGATGATAGCTGCAAAAGTTAAAAACTGTGGCGCAGCTACCAACGCCCGACTCCAAGTGAGAGGTTAAACTGTTCCAGACTAATACATAACAAGTGTTTTTAAACAAAAACAGATGAATACGAGAGAAAAAAATAAAATAAAATAATATAATTTATAAATATTAACACTAAACTTGCACTTTCTCCTTCAGCTAACCATTACAAGTCAAAAACAATAGTACCTACATTTCCTGTTTTTTTAAATTGATAGGTATGAAAGAGTTTTCTTACGTAATAATTTTTAACGCTTCTCTGTGAAACAGAATACATCCCTACTGCACAACATCTGCGAGGTATGCAGACAATATTCTAATATTCCACGATAAAAGAAGCTTGTATTAAAATATTCGGAATATTCAAACGAACTCAAAAGGGCTGCATTTTCATTTTCTGTTATCAATATGGATTTACAATGTCTTGAAATTGTATAAAGTTTCTTTGATCGATCAAAGTTAGGTCAAAACAACGTGTCCAGTCTTTGGCGCGCAGCCAAGGAGCCATTATGTATGCTCGTGTTTCTTTCCACAGATCGATATTGTTCCAATATGTTATATAGAACTGTGGTAAACTTTGTAATTGTGTACAAGTAACTTGTTGCTCATAATATGTGTTTCAACCGCAGTGGAATATTTCCCGGACCCAATAGCAGTTTATCTCTTTTGGGCACAAACTTCGCGTCGTACGTTCAAACTTCTGAATTCTGATACAGTCAGCTTTCAAAATATACCAAAACTCTAACTCAATTTCAAACTTAAACCTCAAAACAAAGAGTTCAAATTCGAATGGATAGGTTGGCTCAATATTTTGGAGTTTCTATAGGTCATCGATGAAATAAAAGGCAATCCGGGTTCGTGTTAATGCCTCCGTGATTGATCGTCGCCAAGCATAAGGCTTTACGAATTTATTGGCGGAGCAAAGGACGCCAACGAGCCACGAGACACGTGCCACGACCTTGATTGGCAGGCTGCGTGCTGTATTAAAATATAAAGTGGATCTGAAATTTTGAATGGTTTGGGTGTGGGACAGAAAAAGTCGAAAACTCTTCAAACAGGGATCCGAATGAGCATGTCATACATCTACATAGCAAAGTTATAAACACAACAGGCACGCATTGTACAAAGTTAAAAATGGGTTAGTGTGATTTAATTTTGAAAAATAAAATTTCCTAAAATAATTAACTTTTAATTTAATCGGAATCAAATTGCCGAATGTTATTGAATTTGTTCTACATTTCCCCAGGAAGTGAGATCAAAGGGGTGCGAAGACTCGGGCCGAGCGCGTGCGGCACGTCAATCGCGCGCCGACATTTGATAGCCCGCCGCGCGCCGCGCGCCGTCAGACGTGACGTTATTTGAAACCACGGACTGACGTGAATTCTTTGACATTTATCTTTTCCGCTGGTTCTATATTGACGTTGTTTTTAAAATATTTGGATGTTGTTGTTCAGATTTTTGTGAAAAATCTCGTTATACTTTTCTTTTCTAAAGTTCTATCATTTAAAAACGTAATAGAACTTTCAAGTAAATCAAAATACGTCTTCGTCTTCAGAGTAACCTCTGCTGCAAATATATTATAGGAGCAAACATACAGAAAATACCCAACAGACCATTTAATCCTAACGTTTACCTTTTACCAGAACCTGTTCATATTTTACCAACAATTTCACGCTTCATATGTCACCAGATTTCGTAGGGGACATTGAAAAACGTTGGCTAGTTTGTTTAGCGAGGAAAGTGAACAAACATTGGCTCAATGAAAGAATAATGTTTGAGCCAAGGGTCCCTGCGTCAATATTTGAGGGACATTATATAGGACAAGACTCCTCACCACGAGTCCGTTGGTCAACAATGTGTTTTTTTAGTTTTATGACTTTACGTGAGCTTAGATTAATGGTTTTTATGCTTTTGGCTCCAAAATCTAAAATAACATTAAAAGACTTCCTATCTCAATAAGGAAAGGCGAATTTATATGCTCGTCTCCTTATTTTATGTGCCTTTTTAACAGCTAAAAGTGAGTAAATTCGTCGGATTCTAGTGGTAATAAGTCACACTAACTCAACTAACGAAAACTCAAGAAATGGTGGGTAGCTCTCATTAAAACTTTGGGTATCAGTTTGTTGTCAGCCTGGTGCTCTCTTAAGTGCTTTAACAACAAATAACTACAATAACTATAGAATAAACTTACACTACCAATAAAATATTGGACAAAATGTCAACGCAGAATCCGTCAGTGGGAACTATCGCTGCAAAAATATGCAGCACAAAACAGTCATCACCATTACCAACAAACATCACATAATAAGTAAAGTATAATGACGATAATTTCCCCCGAGGCTGCCAGAGATAATCGACTGTCGCTCATAGTGATGTATAGTAAGCTCCTTACCTACCATTGTAATGTACTCTGTCACATTCACACTACGTAGGTACAGAAGTCCGATAATACACGCACACATAGATACCCATCGACGTACAACGAGTGCAAGCGCACTTGTGTAGTCCTTCGTGATCGGCATTTGTTTGAGATATGGAGTCGGCGTCGTACGTACGCGTATATAGGTGTGTGTGTCCCTGTTTTCGTTGCATGAAGCCGGCCTTCTGTACCGATTTATTCTGTGGCTCTGTGGCGGTATCTCTTGCCGGAACAATTGGCTACATAACACGCCTCCAGGGGAATCATACGTTTACCGACTATTATTAACAAATGGCCTACCCTATACCCTCATATTCCTTTGCTTAGATACTCATGTTTCATTAGTTGTGTATTTAGGCAAGTTTGAGCAATCCTTTAAAATATGACATGGTATGAACTGTTCGCGAGAATACAATATTATAGAAGAATAGAATATTTTTGTTTTTAAATTAACGATGGTGGTTTTCTCGTAGCATTAGTATTGCGTATTTACATATACTATATATACCTACAATTATTATAAAATAAAACATGAAAAGAACTGAATTCCTAATCGATACTTTTATCCTCTTATTGTGAATTTACCGTGTTTACTTCTCTTCTCACGTGAAAACCATGCTATTTAAAAGGACATGATTGTAGGCATTATATAAATACCCATAAAAGTGACTTTTAGTTTGAATAATAAGAAAAAACCCGTTATATCTATTTAAATTGGGATCAAGAACATTGGTAGTTCGAATCTTTTCAAATCCAGTGATGGCCTATTTTTGCAAGAATATTTCTAGTTCCTTGTCCGTATAGATTAACTCATTCCATTTTATTATTTGCAGTGCCATTTATCTTTATAAATGGACCGCGTCTACACAAGCTCGCATGGCATGCATATCGTCTGCTAGCTCTTTATTAAAAACTCCTCGCATTCACAACGCTCAGGCACAAGGCGCCGCGTGAATGGTAATGTTGGCCGGCTTTATGTCACCTCTAATGTGCATGCGATATTCACTATTATGTGGTGAGGAATTTGAGTCTCTATGGTTTTTTTTTTCTTGTATTGAGCTTTTCCAGTGGGTTGCGGTCGTTTCATCAAAAGCATTGATGTGAAACCACAAACTATTCCACATGTAATGTAAGTACTACGAGTTTAATGAATTTCAGAAATTGATATTTCTAATGTCGCTTGATGCTAAGTGTGCTTTCATACGACAATTTCGTTTAACTCTCTATCAGAATTGAATATCTATTGATATCGAACTAAATGCAGCCATAGTTAATAGCCAACTTGATAGAATCACATACTCCTTTTACGTCACCCGCGGGAACACGGTGGACCCAACACTGCGCGCGGCCGGAACCACTCGGCAATTTTTAAAATTCTACACGTTTTGCTGACTGTGACGTCAGGCGATATTGCAAGTTCAAGAAGTAAGGAAAATTCATGAGCGAGCAAAAGTGAAATTCAGTTTTTAAAATATTCACACATTCATTTGAAATAACACGAGTTTATGAACAAATAAAAAAAAACATTCATTTTTACACTCATAACAGTATGAAATAATGAATTTTCGTTTCAACACAAAGAGCACGCTTAAAATGCGATTATATTCTGTAAAACTCCAACGTTTTAATTATTCTTTGTTAGAAGTATGAAAATATAATATTATAGTTCGGAATAAAACTCGGTCTGTGTAATAATCTCCAAGTAAGCTCTTTTATGACATTAAATCCCTATCCTCATTATGTCGTATATCAGCGTGATGCATTGCCGGCGAAATATCACTATCCTGGAACTAATGACCCGCCAATTAACGCGTTCAACCCGTTCCAACTTTATGAATAGAGCCTTAAGGGTTGGTTTGTGTTGACTCGGTGGTAGAATTAAATTGGCTAGCACAAGTCGTGGAGGCCTTATTGTCGCTGAATAGTGAAGCTTTCATCTAGTAATTTAGACCAAAATCTGTTATTACGTTCCGGGGTCCAGGTCATGTGGGGACTACTGACGGCTCTTTTATTTGAATAGACTGTGTGACAACCTGTTAACGAACTGGGTATTTCTATGTGAATTAACAAGCGGATTTATGAATAGTTTTGGCATCATGGAATATTTGCTTGTTTTTATATTTCATGAAAGTAATTCAGTAGAAGAGCTTTTCTGTAGAATTGCACGGAAAACAAAACTGACGATTTGTTTTATCATTATCTATGTGTCATCATCGGCAACGGATAAGTCCAGGGGGCCTACTCCGAAGTGCAAAGTGCGAATGTTCGGATCGGACCGACACATGGCCGAACCGAATATTATTGAAAATGCGAAAAAAGTTCGCATCGGCTCAGTTGGGTCGGGACCATAGTCAATATTCGAAAGAGTGTAGGAGTGTGTGTGTGACCGAACTAAATAGTAACTTCATAGCAGGAAACGACCGAACATTCGGCCGATACTACTTCGGAGTCCACAGGGAACTAAATGATTTGGGAATTACCTAAAAAACCCTATACACTTGTGGGTACCTACTTACTTATTAGCACAAGGATACAATGCCAATTTCCTGATTCTTAGGCCCATGGTCCACGATGCTGATTTACTCGTTTAAGGTTGGTGGCATCGTGTACGAGCTGCTATTGAAACACTAGTGCTGTGAACTCGGTGTCATCGGTGATTTGAGTTTGTAACTGGTTACAGCCCGATTCAAACTTTATGGCGGTTCGGAATAATTAGGTATGAGGCGAGTCGCTGTGCAGTAAGAAAATCACATGTCAGCGGGGGTGAGGGGTGAGGTACTACGTAGCACATGTAGCGCACTTCAGAGTCGCCATCAAGTTTGAATCGGACTGTACTTTTGAGTAGCATCGTGGACGACGGGCCTTAAGGCCATCCATGAGTAGGAAAAAGTACGACCCATTGTAGGTATGTTTTCCGGCTCCTAAAACAACTCGTGTCTCTATAATTATAATAAGTCCTCTGCTACATTAACACGTGGACGGCCGCCCGTAGAATATCGTCCCATGGCATACATATATCAAAGCATTTTTGTATTATATATTTGACATAGGCAATGTTTCCTTTACCTTCTTACGTTTTTAGGTGAGTAATTAGTTTTTATGTTAGCGACTACAGACACGTGTAAGGGATATTTTGTCGAGATGCAGAACTTCCATACAATTATGATTGTGTTAGTCACTTGAGTATACCAAGCTAGCTATTTGCAGGATGTCAAACATATTATTATGAGCGCTTCACGTACCTAAAGTGACCGAGTATAAGTAGAAGACCCTTGATTTAAATTATGCAACATTTAAAATCAGAAACCTTCTAACGTTAATTATTTACCTGTATAACCGCCGCTGTGACATCAAGTACAGCGGATATAAATAATAGTTAGTCGTATATTTACGTTATTTTGATTTGCATTTTAATAAAACGCGTTTAACGTTACAAAGCGGAAATTGGCGACGGCACGGTTGGCGCAGTGGCTAAGCGATTGACTGCTGCGCTGCGTGTCGCGGGTTTGATTCCCGCACGGAACAAATATTTGTATGGCCTACAAGTAGTTGTTCCGGGTCTGGGTGTTTGTGCATGTGAGTTTAAATGTTTGTAAACGCACCCACGATACAGGACAAATTCCTAGTGTGGGGCAACGTTTTAAAAAAATTAAAATGATTAATTAATTTTTGTGTCAACAGTGGAGTTTTCGTCCGGATTAAAATAATGTAATTTGGTTTTGTGTTCAATTGAAATAACTTGAACAATTAATACGAGATTACCATTATCAATACAATGTAAAGTAATTATTTGTGTATCGCGTTTCATGGAGTGTTTTACGAATACTGGCTTAACAGGAAAATGTAATAAATGATGGACAATAGAGATTGGTATGAATTCTGTGAGCCATCATGCTCAATTTTTTTCTCATTCTATCAGCCATTGAGTTACGATGTTTGGAGCGAAAAAACATGTTCATTTATATGAAGTTGTCAGCAGTAACATGAGTGTGTGTCCATAACACAATTAGCTCCACGTTTGTCCTCATAAATAATTGACGCTCGCCGGCAACACGGTCCGTCACGACACGATCCGGCACGGTGACGGATGCGACGGAATACGATTTATTGCGAACGGATGTGACGGACGGACATCCCTCATCTGACGGTTTGAATTTTATAAACACGTATTTTTTGGGATTGCCGGATTCTGGCATGATTTTGATTTTAATAATGTTGGTTAACTTTAGAAAATTTGAAGTAGTTTGTTGTGATTCGTAGTAATTTCCTTCAGCTTGGAGTTTGTTTTTATTTTATTTATTTATTTGGTTCACCAACAATTGTTTACACTAACATCTTGATAAAAATAGCATCTTTAAAAACTTTGAACAGTGTAACAATTACTTAAAGGTAAACACCACATGAACTAAAATTATGTTAATCTGTAAGCCTAGGTACAGTTTACAACCCAACTTAAAACTAATGACAAAATATGTAGACTATGTATAAATAAAGACTTAGTTTAGAATGTGATTGCTAAAGTTAAGTAAGTAACAAAATAATGAATGCTTTACAACACCTCTGTTATACAACTCAAGATTTTAGATTTCTGCTTAGTCAGAGAATCAAAGTGAAAATCGATTCGATCGCTGCAACTATTCAAAGCCCTACAGAGCCTAGCGCATGCGTGCATGGAGAGTTAGATCCCAACACCGTTCTTCTCTGTGGAGGACGAAGTGGAGTTATGGGTTTACGTGGAATTCTTGAAGGAGCTCGAAAGTTTATAAGTGCGAGCAGCGGCGGTGAGTCAATATTTCCTTTCAGGATATTACAGGCAAACATTGTGTCGTTTAAACGCCTTCGCTCTTCTAAGGTGTGAATGTTGAAGATTTTTAATCTGTCTTGGTAAGATGGTGTTTTTTTAGCTATACCGACAGAAAATGCTAAATGCCAAGCAAAGCGTTTTTGGATTCGTTCTAGACGCAAACTGTGAGTAGCATAGTGCAGCCGCCACACCACACTACAGTATTCTAATATGCTGCGTACCAAACTATAGTATAGTAAAAATTTTGTTTTACTTTGTCGAAAACCTTTATTTTGTCTTATGACAAACACCAACATTTTTGACGCTTTTTTAACAACATGATCTAAGTTTGGCACAAAGGCTAATTTTTGTCAAACAAAAATCCAAGGTCACGTATAGTGTCAACTTCATTAACTTTGTCCTTGTCTCTATAAGATTATTTTTTCTTGTATACTTAACATGGTAACATTTCTTTGAGTTCAAATGCATTTCATTATTTTTGCACCATCGGATGAGACCATTAAGGTCCATCTGTAAAAGCGAGGAGTCTCTATCAGACTTAATTATTCTAAGAAACTTTAGGTCATCCGCATACATAAAAATTTTGGAGTGCCGTAAACAGCGGGGATTGTTATTAATAAAGTAGATAAACAATATAGGCCCTAGATGCGAACCTTGCGGCACTCCAGAGGAGATTTTATATACTTTTGATTGGTAACCGTTTATCGCAACAAAGAAAGATCTATCTGCCAAACACAAAATGGCCCATTTAAGCAAACTGCCAGTGATACCGTACGCATGCAACTTATATTATGAGATAGGATTTTATGAGAAACTTTATCAGTGTGAGCTCTATGTACTTTCTATAAAGCTACCTACCATTTACTGGGTAGGTACGTCTTTCATTGACTTGAATGTGCCCTGGCAGCTGTGAGTATGTCATGCTCACTCTAATGTCTCGCTGGTGGTGGCGTGTGTGTTGCATCATTAAGTTCCCTCCAAAATGGTTGAGCTGAATGGTGCTGATCCATGCGTCATGTTCGTGAACGGGCGCCGTCAGTTGATTGGTCATCTCTTAGCTACCACGGCTTATTTTAATTTTTAATTTCTGTATTGTTTTTGTTTTTTATAACGGACGCTTTTAACGTGCACGTATTTCTACATCGTTCTCACATGGTTAATTTCAACACGAATGATGTAATCAAATATTTTGTAACAATTTTATGATTTAAAAGAGTGTCCATGGATTGTCTTGCCCGTTCTTCTCCATAGGTACCTACGCTTTGGAATGGGCAACTAGCTTTATCTTTCTGACTGACCAACCCTTTGACAATTCAAAAGTACCTGTAATTGGTTTAGTTGAATTAAATGATTTGAGCTTGAGTTTTGAAAGGCTTTGCTAAAATCGGTGTAAATGACGTCTGCCTGGTCACCAGAATCAACTGCCCCAATTAAAATCTCTGTGAATGCAACCAGATTAGTGATCATGGATTGTGATCCATCAAATCCATGCTGATGATCGCTTATGAATAGCTTGAGATGGTTCTGGAAATGCGGGCAGAGCAGCAATTCAAACACTTTGGCAAACGTTGAGAGAATTGAGATGGGCCTAGAGTTAGATATGTTGTCATTGCTATCAGATTTAGGTATGTACAGGCACCACCTTTGCCATTTTCCATTTCGTATGGAATACACCAGAAACCAAAGATTTGCTGTATATGACCATGAGTGGATGCACCAACTCCTCCGTACAAGCCGAGATAAATATTGGCGGTATGTCATCTGGGCCAGGACCTTTGTTAATATCCAAAATTTTTAATTTCTTACGTAGGCACTCACTGCTTATATTTGGACTTGTTAAGCATAGACTGGTATTCCAATAGACTATGAAAACAATTTGGTGTTAAACTCATTACTCGATTCCTGGTCGAGGCTATAAACAGACGAGAAGCTGGTTGCAAACATCTCACACATTGTCGTACCATCAGACGTGAACACTGATCCGTCAGTCATGGTGATGGGGTAGGCACTAGACCCCCCTCTTTTACATGCGTCCAAAATAACTTTGTCGTTTAATAGTTAAGATACGAATCTTTAAAGGGCTTTTCATGAGGTAATAATTAGAAGACCAGATTTAGACAACAATTCAAAAGACTTTCCTATCTACGTTCAAACTACGTTTATGATCCCAAAATAGAAACAAACAAACATACAATCCCTAAATCAGTAGAGCACTTTAATAATAAACACAACGTTCATAGCCTTTTCAAATGAGTAAGGCTCAGAATTACCCTAAACAATATAATCCATTACTTACTAAGCCTACAATTCCTTATCCGACGCACTTTACAAGGATGTTCTCATCCCGATCAAATGGACTCAATAGATGAGGGTTTTAAAAAATTACCTGAATTGGAATTCGATTTGCGCCGCGGGTACTATTCGGAGTAAAGGGACATTTTCGTCATTACTTTAAATGTAATTTTTGTTTTAATTATATTCGTAGGTGCCTGAAGCGATTAATGAGATTTGTTTGTTTGGTGGGTATTTTGTCACTTGGGTTCAAATGACAGAAAATTGTATAAAGACCCATGTATGGCCATACTTCTCAACAGTCAAAAAAAATTTAAAAAACAATTAAATATTCAGTCGTTCGCTGTGCAATGTACGAATAATTCACTTTTCTTTCTAAAGCCCTTAGAACCACTTTTGTTAAAAAAATCTAATCAAATACGTGCATTTGTGCACACAGGTATCAGGTAAGTATGTGTGGTGTGTTGAATGTAAGTACTGCCTTTAATATTATTCACAAAGTCCACCCTACGTTTATTAGCGGTATTATTGGCGTCAAGGTCTCCTAGGCAAAGCCTCGGCAAAAATCGGTACCGTCATAGTACAACGGCGTCATGAAAATCTGTCATTTTCACCAGGTGGGAAAAAACGCTCTGTATTTGGATAGCCGTTGTTGTATGAAGCTTTAGAAATACGTATAAATAGCAGCAGCACGTGTACAACACCCACTGGTAAAGTAACTTATCTTATTCCGAGTTCCACGCGGCTCTTAAAATAATCTATTTTCGTATTTCCACAAAATTAGAATAAGGATGTTTTTTTTTAAATGTATATATAAACTCAATTGTGTTTTCTATTATGTTAATTATGAAGAGAGACGAATTGGACTACCTTCCTAAGAATGAATGATCATGAATCTGCTATATCAAGACAAACTGGGCTTCGTATGGACTGCTATCGGACATTTCGTAATATTTATTTATCTACGAGTAAACTGATGTTTTAACCCAAAGTTTAAAAGCGAATTTGATGGAAAACAGAGACTAATTCATAACAAAATTCCAGCACAAAACAACACTTGTACGATATAGTACAGCAACAAACAGTAGTTTGAAAAGCGCTATTAGTTTGAACAGCAATCAAAACGATACGATCTCAGATTGATAGGGGTGGCGTGTGCCGACGTTACAACTACAACTTCAAAGAATAAAAATAACACTGCAGAAGCGAAACTTATATACTTTACTTTTAAATAATTAGCTACCGCTCCCTATCACGTTGCTATAACCCCCGTTGGTACCAGCTGTGACCAGCGTGGACCTTTGTATGGGCAAAGGTCCGGTACCAGTCACGGTTAATGTGGACGCAGGCCCTGAGATAGATCACTCTGTGGCATAAGTGTCCCTTGTAATTATGGCGGTCACAGTGTCTGGTCCGTCACACATATGGACAACAACTGACAGTACATATAATCCTGGTTGGTTGAACGTATATTTTTCCCGGAACTGTAGATATTTATAATGCGTTCGGAGCATGTGTTTCGCTTCTATACATTTTTATTCTATGACAAGTCACATAAAATGTACAGTACGTGACTAATTTTGTTTTATTTCTGATCCTATCTCTCATTAGTTGTAATTCAAAAGGTATTACGATTAAGTACGCTTTTGTTTTCGGGAATAAACTTAAGGATATCGTGTCTAGGAGTTGTGTTTTAATTAATGTTTTAACTGTTTTTCTTGTTGTTAATTTAGTAGTTTCTTTTAAAGTTGGAAGTTTAGTCATAAGTTTTAATTTGGAAAAAATATCTATTTCCGAATTAAAATTTGTGACTTAAGAAACCAGTTCTCAAATTAAAGTAGATAGTTTGCTGTCCCTATTGTTTTTCCTAAGAAAACATGCTTCTTTATATCGAGTAAGTAATGGTGCTTTATCAAATCAAAATCAGTCCATAAAAGTATCTCGTGCCGATTGTAATGACTTGTGTTCACGACCTAATTAGATCGCGTCCACCAGTATATTAGATAAATAGCCGTGGAAACATCTCACAAACTGTGAAAACGAACTACGTGAACGGACCCAGTTGGCACAAGAAATTCAATAACCGATCCATGTCATCAAGGTAAATTAAACTCTATGTGGTTGACTTTAGGTTACACGATAGCTTGGGTTGTTCAAGTTTATAAGGTGTTTTATATGTTCATTAGATCGTGCGTGATAATAGCGACATTAGTAGCAAAAATCTCGTCTTCTGTTCTTGCGAGTCGCTCGATCGCTAAATGTTTAACATCTCTTTTTGCTGAAATTACAAGTTTCAGACAATTTTACTGCACATTGTTATGATACACTTCTTATGTCTACGCCTTTTTAGATAAGAAAATTGTCGATCATAAAAATGCGATATAACCCTTAAGAAAGTAATGGGTATGAAAGATACCTCGGCGAATAAACATCACTTTTTCATTTCTAAAATTGTTTCTGTATTCAAAGCAATAAATTCTTGGAAATACATTTGCTTTTATTAAAATAAGCCAGTTTGTTTTATGTACACCATTTAGTTTTGTTTGCCTTTACTAGGCGCCAATATACCTATATTGTCATGTGTTCGATGTATTTTCGGTGATAAAATCGGTCGAAAAGCATTAACAGAATTGTTTTGAATGTTTTAATTTAGTAATGACAGTCAATCCAATTAGCCGCCAAAAGCCATTATATTTCCACTATGGCCACGCATTGCCGAAACACAAACCTCAATTTAGAGCGATAATTATTCATAAATACATTGATTTTTATTGGAATAATTATTCAGAGCTGGGAATAGGGATGCAATAAAGCTGTTTCATTGCATCTCTCACATGACGTGACACGTCGCGCTCGGAATCCGGCCAATAAAACTGGGAAACAGAGGGGTATTTAAAAGGCTAGCAGTTAATCAGATGAAAGGTTGTCGTTAACGAGGCGTGCGGGGTCGTGCGGGACGCGGGGGGCGGGGGAGGGGCCTGTCCGACCCATTGAGCATCACTGGTGTTAATGAACGCTAGTGCCGTATAATGGAATGAATTGAATACCTGTGTTGAGGGGCTTTAATTTCTATGTGAAACTGGGGATGACTTTGATGTCCAGTATTTAATGGGACGTCGGATACTTACTATTCGCTTTTTCAGATAATACAACAAGAGCAGTATTTGAAGATCCTGAGCAGATTTACGATGATTTTAGAAATACAACCTTTCCTCTTCCCTGTAGTGTGCGGTGAACTCGTTTTACAAAATGTATTCTTTCATGCAAAAGCGAGACACTGCGCACTGTTACAAATTCCTAGGAAGTTATAATATTTCCCTAACAGTTTTCTAACCAAAACACTGTTCCATATACATCCTTCATAAGATCCTAATATTTTTCTTCTTATTGCTCTATTGACAATCATTGAGATAATTTGACATCGAGCCCATATCCTACTGAAGCAATTAGCTACATAAGTTCGGACCGAGCGCTGAAAACTGATACAGATCACATTTTCGAATTTCCAACTGCATTGCAATCCGCAAGGGGCCATTTTAATAAAATTTAATATTAACCTACAATCATTGGAGGTACATCCGCGTGCAGTGCGGTCCACCACATCGCGATTACTTCATTTTGGTTCATTATTAAGTTATTACGTGGTCGATTCATTGTACCGGCCATAGGTAACGTTGCGTCCTTTTGGAAGGTTCAATTTGTTTAGTGGATAGCTCGAGTGACCGTTGTCATTCGTGTAGGGATGATTAGTAATGCAATAACATTATTCTAGGAATACAATGATAGCGCGGTTTGTTGTTTATCTTATCGTGTGAGTGAGTATTATTGGACACGGAAAATTTTAAAGTTAATTAAACATGGAATTCCCCGTTAAATATAGCAACATCTGATGCATGTTTCGAGACGTGCTTCGTTTTCACGTGTAGCTAAGTAGCTGCACCTCTCGTGCTCAATAATACTTATTATTGAGCACGTTTAAACAGTTAACAATGCATCATCATCATTAGATGATGATGATGCATTGTTTTATGAATAACATTTAAAAAAAATTGCGCAGCATAATATTGCAGCATTATATTTTCGTACAATTTCACACAAGCTTTCATGAGGGATGTAGAAAGATAGCATCTACTAAAAATAAATCTGTCTCGTCTACGAAAGGTTTTTTCTTATTACCCTTAAAAAAACAACATAATCACAGTAGATTCAGATAAGACATTATCATTTGAGTATCCAGGCAAAATGGCTTAATATAGGTTATGCTCAAAAGGACTTTTTAGACAGTTTAATATATTATAATAGGTACTATTTTCATCAGAGGGCAATGTGTTTCTTGATAGTGTTTTGAACCTCTGTAGGTACCTACTAGGTTGATTAAATTCAGCAGATGTACTAGAATGTTCAACACACACATAACAAAATGTAGTCTCGAAGATGTATGAAAGGGTTTCTTTGGAATGTTCAAGTTGTGTGAATGTTCAACCAAAGCTTTCTAGAATATTTGAATTCCAGAATTTACCAATCAAAGGTCAAATGTTCCCGAACTATGTAGTAATTATAAACTTTTTACGTTAGGTACTTACTAAGTTGGACGCCAATTCACGCGGCAGACCAAACAACAGCGTGATTGTTAAAGTTGCATCACTAATCTAGTAATACAACACCCCCACACGCCCCAGTGAACATTATAATTATACTCGTAAATGTAAAAAAGTGAGGGAAGCTAATAGCTGCACAATCAGTACATACGGGAGGAAACTTATGAATATTTAAAAGTTATATAACTGGTTTTTTTTAAATATTTTATTGGAATACGTAAATTAGGTAGGTATCTCAAGAAAATTAAATTATTCAGGTAGCTGTAGGATCACAAAGCGATGTTAAGCCATTTTCAAATAAATTCCTTTCCCCAGCGGGTACATATCATCTTTTCGAACTGTCATTATTATTAATAATAATGGTGATACGTGATGAAAGAACAATGGCGTGCAAGTACATTATGAACGTCAAGGTGTAACATGTATAGGTCTCTCAAAAACGAAACGTCCTGTCGGTGATCAGTCCAAAGGAGAAACGACTGTCGGAGAACGCTTGCAGAATCAGATTTTTCATTCCTTGACTATACATACGAATAAGATCTGTTAATGTCATTGTCTGATATATATATCATAATATGTTATGCAGTTGGGAAAAGGCTAAGCAGATGATGATGACAATTGCAGTTTGTATAAAGTTATTTTAGAATTAGCATCGTCAGAAACACTCGTCTAACTTTATGAAAATAATTCACAGCATGATTCGTATAAATTATAATACACCATTTAACTATCTTCCCATTAAAACCTTTTACGATCTATCGAAATTTAATACAATATCCAAAGTCATAAACCTTATCGCCTTCATATCAAAGTGTGTCGTAAACGAGCAGCACCTAATGATGCCGTAAAGGGGCAGTTTTAACAGTTATCTGCGTCGCTAATCAGAGGCCAGGATACGTGCAATGTTTCAAGTGAGGTGAATAGACGAGGGAGCAGTGGTGGCGCAGTGGTAGTGGCTGCGACTTACGAGTTGCAGGTCGTAGTTTCAAACCCAGACAGGCGCTTTACTTTGTGTAAATTATTTCATCGCTCTAATAAAAACCGGCAAGTCCTGCAACCAAAAATTCGAAGACCACTATACATCCACCAACCAGCACTGGGCCCGCGTGGTGGAAATAGGCCCACTCACTCTCACAGACAGGAGGCCTGTGTCCCAGCAGTGGAAACATTATAAACTTATTATGCTTATGACTTCTTATATCTTTCTACTAAGATGTAAGTAGTCCTTGAACGATAAATACACAATCAAATAAACACTTTCCTCTCTAAAATTAATCTCCTCAACTCCTTCCAGTCTGGCTTTCGTCTTGGTCATAGCACCACCACAGCGCTTCTGAAAATTACGGATGATATAAGGTCAGGCATGGAAAACGATAATGTAACGGTTTTAACTTTGCTAGATTTCAGTAATGCTTTTAATACTGTTGATTTTGATGTTTTGCTTGGCTTTTTTTGTTCTCTTAACATATCTCTAAACCTATCTCGGTAATTGACTGGTTTCGTAGTTACGTGTTCGGTCGCCGGCAACGTATTTGCATCGAAGAGACTTAGTCTTCCTGGAGTAATACGTCTGCCGGTGTACCTCAGGGTGGCGCTCTATCTCCTTTACTTTTCGCAGTTTTTATTAACTCAATCTCAGACGAACTAATTTCTTCTTACCATCTTTACACCGATGATTTCCAAATTTACTCGCGAGCGCCTCTTGGAAATCTGTCCGAGGCTATTTCAACGGTTAACCGTGATCTGGCCCGTATATGCGACTGGAGCAAGAGAAATGAACTTATGGTCAACCCCATAAAGACGCAGGTTGTAGTAGTGGGTAGTTCTAGGATGGTCTTTAGAATCGACTGGACGACCCTTCCCCGAGTTTCTTTTGACAACTCAGTGTTCTGTTTAATGTGCTCTTTTCCCCTTCCACCCCTCTCTATCTCAAGAAACGTTTTCAGAATACGTATATATATTATCCTAACTTATCTTACAATACTGCTTATGCCGTGTACATATAGTTTAATCTTAAAAAAACAAATTATTCGATACATTCTTCATCGAATAACACACGAAATAATTATATTTTTTTGTACAGACGCCAGCAGCAGTGCGATTCTGTAACCATCTCACCGTGAAAACATAGGTGAAGTGAGCGTGGAGTGAGCTGTCATTCCAACTAATGCTAGGGATTAACACTATTGACAGTTCACTCTAAGCTCACTTCACCTAACTTTTCACGGTGAGTTTTTTACAGAATCGATCGGCAGGTCAAGCTCCCCGAAACTGTCAAATTTTCCCAATCAACCTTGAACCTAATGCTTTAGCGATAGAGTTGAAAATTTACTAACGAAATTTGACAGAATGTAGTAGCTTGATGTGCCAGCTGGCGTCTGTAGGTACATTTAAGAGTAAGTAAAAAGGCTACCTGCTGCGGTACGTAACAGCTTCGTTTTGATAATTAGAGCAGTCCCCCGACGGACAACATTTAATCAAAAAAATTCAGACGTACTTACGTACGTCATAATTTCAAGGTTATTTTTTTCTTTTTATAGAGTTTCACGTTGTCGGGGGTTTTTTAAATTTTTAATGTAATTTTTATTTCATGCTTTTGGTAGGGACTCCTATCATTTATTTTCTTGCGTTTTAAGATTCAGGTAATTTGGTATTTAATCAGGTTTTTTGTAATTCGCCAATTTGTGGTGGTGGCCATCGTGGATTTGAAATTTGTCATAGTGTATAGTATTCTACTAGGTAGTTAAGCCCTTTCATTTGATACCCATATAGAGAGAGTTGTGAAAAAAAAAATGTAATTCACCATTTTGTGGTGGCGGCCATCTTGGATTTGAAATTTATATTCTAGTAGTCAAGCCCTTTCATTTGATACCCATATTGAGGGAGTTGTGAAAAAATATGTAATCCGCCATTTTGTGGCGGCGGCCATCTTGGACCGATTTTCATCAAGCATAGCTAAGAATACTCCCGACAAATTCACCTTTCAAACAAAAAAAATCAAAATCAAAATCGTTTCATCCGTTCGGGAACCAACTTCCAAATGAGAAGGTACAAGATTATAATTAATTATGAATTAATACAGAAATGAAGTAGACCGTATTGAAGCGACTCGAGACGCCATGACAGAAGGCAACGTGTCATTTTGATACCGTAATTTAATTTTGTTTGTCTATTAAAATACGTTATAAAAATAAAAAGTTAGTTCTGTTTATGTTAAAATTTCGCTGAGATATTCACATTTTGAGGTAAATAAACCTTAAGGAACGTAACTAATTTTTTTCTCAAATACTGCCAACTAACCTATTACCAGGGTTATGGTGGCCGGAATAATTACAGCCACTTGACACATTTAACTTTGTAGGAAGAAATTCAAATGAATTTCTCTCTATTTAATTTTCCAAATGATAATGAAAACCGCATTAAACCCATGCATTTCTTCGAGAAAACAAAATAAAGCAGACAATCAGACAGACACGAAAGTGACTTTGTTTTATACTAGAGGGAAAATTGTTTGAAGCTGAAAACAAATGAGGCTAATACAAAGTGTTCCTATTCTCAAGTGGCACTCAAACTTATCTGAAGACTTCTTCAAGTTCACATTAACAATATAAATATGTTTCCGTCGTTCCGTCACCATTGTCCATCCTTCTCTGTCACTATGAAGGCTGTGTTGCTGTTAGTCTGTATTCTGGGGGTGACAGCCACGGAGAGATACCACAAGCGTGTGGGGATTCCCACGGCTACGAAGATCAGGCTACAGGAGAGCTCCATGAGAATCGCTGGCGGTCTCGGTTCTTATCCAGGAGAACATCCATATTTTGTGAGTATATTTTTGTTGTCATCAATAAATTTATTATTGTTACGTGATGTAATTTTTCACATCTTCAATAAGATGTCAATCTTGCATTCTTCGTCGTCTATTGTAACACAGATCACAGACCTATAGTCGGTCGCTACACTTGCTTATCTTTTGACACGATTCATGTTTGTTCGCCAGGCGGGGCTCCTAATCACGCTCAAGTCGGGAGAGGTATCAGTGTGTGGGGGGGCTCTTATAAGCAATATCAATGTTGTGACTATTGGACAGTGCTGGTACGACGGTGAGTCCATGGGCAGAACAATGGAGGTAAGAGCCATTGAATTTCTTTTCACCTGCATGGCATTAAGCTTAAACAATCGAGCGCGCAGAGTACAGAGTTGTCCGAGGAGACTCCACGTATATCGATGCGCATGCACAATATTCATGTTATCGACCGCAAAAATAAGTTAATATTTCATACTAGCTTCTGCCCGCGACTTCATCCGCGTGGACGTCGCGCGTCGTAAGACACCTCAATGGACTCAAATGACTGTGCTTCTTTCTGGAGAAACATTATAAAGAATTTAGAAAATAGGAATGCAAACGATGTTAAAGTACTTATTATTATTATTCCTATAGTAACACAGCACTAGAAATATTAAAAACAATCACAACAATAGAAAATCTGTTGGGGATTGAACCTACGAACAACGCTATTTGTCACTTTGCTGACAAGTTGACCAAAATAGCCGTTCTTATGTGTAGTTCTTATGATTGACTGCTTATATCCTTGTAGGTAAAGGTAGTATGATGATATTAATTTCACATGTTTTAAATCTAATCTGCAATATTCTCAATATAATATCTCGTAACAACAATTATTTTTTTTTTCAATAATATTCAATGTACAGTTTTGACTTTGCTACGATTTTATTATATTTATAGAATATTTCGGAAAATCATGTAAAACTAAATTATGCCTGCAGTTGTAACCGAAAATAAACCAGAAGTATCTCAAATACATCATAATCTTTTTAATTAAGGAATCCAACAAGCGTTTGGAGTATAAACGCTTTATCATCATCATGTGCCAAACGTTTATCGGCTTACATGCATTGACATTTTCTTCACCCCTCGGTTAAATGTAGGTATGGTAAGTGATACCCTCATTTCTTTTTTTGTAATTTCGCTACACCATTTTTTAGCGGTGGCGGTGCACAGAACACTCTTTCAATTTTAATCGATAAACAAATAGTCTCCGAGTATATTGGCTGTGCGATATCCGGACGGAAGGTCAGACGGACAGACGTACACCCACACATTAATAGTTTCAAGTATATTTAATCCTGCAATAGGTAGCATGTGTCAATCGTGCACAAATCCCTACTCCAGGATGTTACTAAGAATTGAAAAAACTTGCATCGGAATCGAACCCAGGAACAGTCTCGCTTGTGACCACCAGACTAATAAGGATGTCTAGGTTGGATTTTTTGGAAGATATATCTTAAATATTTTTTTTATTTTTTATTTTTAGGTTGTTTTAGGTTCAAATAGGTTGAATTACGGAGGACTACGAAATAATGCAATCTGGACCATTTTGCATCCGCAATACAACCCTGACTGGCTCGTCAACGACGTGGCGGTTGCACGAATACCTTCTGTTAAACTGAATAGTAAGTTTTAGGTATTCTATTAGTTAGTGCTAAATTCTACGAAGCTTTCAAATATAGAGGTTTCAGCTATAGTAATTAATTCCATCAGTTTCAGATTACATAAGACCAATTCCTTTGCCATCGCGTTTCTTTTCGGAATCACTTGATGGCTACTTGGCCCAAATAATAGGTTTGGGAAAGACATCTCCGGGTAAGTTATAATTTTTTATTGTAGCTAACATTCACACTCATCTTGACCAGAAAATTACTGTCAAAAACAAAAGCAATTTATTCAAATTAGGCTGAAAATCCGCCATTTTTGAATGTCAAAATTACATAAGGCAGTCTCCCAAAACGCCCGCCTTTCACCACTTCCTACTGCTTTAGCTGAGAAGAAGAAGTGGCGCAACAAACTCCCCAGCACCTTTGCTTGCTCAATGTGGTCTTTCGTTCATCGGGACTCAAGGCGTACTCTCAGGCACTTATTGAAGAACTGATCTCCATGCCTACAGGGGAGAGTTAACTTTTTTTTCACCTTCAGGTGGTCCATATAACATGAGTTCGAGCCTTCGCGATGTTTACGTCACAGTCATGAGTAACGCTGAATGCGACCCTTATTATGGATCCTATGTGAAGGAATTTGGACAGTTTATGTGCACCAGCGGAGATAACAATAAAGGCGCTTGTGCAGGAGACTATGGCGGCCCTTTGGTCCTGAGTCGATACAGCTCTGGGCAAGACATGCTGGTAAGCTTTCTTATAATCAGTAGGAAGCCCTGAAAGCCTGCCTCATGGGTATAGTGGTGGCAAAACCGACCGCTGAAAGTGGAATCCTGGGTTCTATCTTCTGTGTTATGTGATGTGAAGAAAAGGGGTGGAGTATTAATGTGGATAGCTACAAAAAAAGCACTAAAGAATAATAATAATAATCAGTAGATTGTGTGAAAGATGAAAATGGCTGAAGTTAGTTCTGAAAAGATGGCGAATAGAATATGTCGAGGAAAAGACGTGCTGTATCCTTTGTTGAGATAGGGCTAGGGAAATGACGATGAAATGTGAATGTAATTAATTTCCTTGTGTTCTTTGTTTTCCGCCTGTAGGTGGGGCTGGTGTCCTTGACGTACCGTGGCATCGGCTGCGACGCAGGTTATCCTACAGGGTACAGTCGCATCACGTCACACAGGCGCTGGTTGAATAACTTCTTGTAAGCCTGCTACATAAATATTAAGGCACCGATAGCCACGACATGCCGCTGCCTCAAAAGATCTACCTACAGACTTACAGAAATGAACTTGATTTAATTTCAGGGAATTTTTATAATTGCTACTAAATTAACTATTGTTCAATTTTGTGATACTAATCTCAATGGTATAGATATCCTAGCAGTTAGAAAGTATGTTTCAAGACAAACACTCAGACACTTGAAACATACTTTCTAACTGATAGGATATCTATGTATGCATACTTACCTACGTAACTATATATCATATATATCTATCTTTAAATAAATAGCATGATGATTTATTGCAGAATTGACTTTTGTTTTGCAATGAAACCTAACAAAAAGTTGTCTTTTAAAGGTATATTAGGCGACACCAGGTAGGTATAATATTTAAAAGGCCAATGTCGCCACACCTTGTTAAGTACCTATTTGATATAAATAGATAATTTCTCAACTATAACTGACTGATAACTGAAGTAAATTGTAGTGGTTCGGTAGATAACGCTGAGTGGAGTAAGTAAGTAACCCGGTTATGATGTAAGCCCTTGACTTAGATAGCTAGATTCTGAGCATTAGCTGAAGTGGAAACAATATCTCAAGAGGAGGCATGATTTCTCAAAATAATAATATTGTACCTATTCATTTGAAAAAACTTTAAGTTATGTATTTGAACGTGATTTTTGACCAAAACGGCAGAAAGTCAGTAGCTTATACGAAATTATAGTTAATGTAAGAGATATATTGTATAAACTTGATTGACAAGAATTGTGGAATTTCAAATGAAATGCCAGTTCCTTTGTTTATGAAACTCATCGCCTGCCTGACAACGGTTTGATTGTAGTCAATGCTTCGAGTTTGACTCAATTCTCCATCTACGCTATAGATGGGTTAGCTAATAGATCGCCTATTACCAACATAAAAATAATTTCGATGTAAGTAAAATTCTCCTTTTAGTTCAGACAGATCCAAATACACAATGATATTATAAGTAGAATACAAATTAAACCGGAAACGCAAACAAAATTGAGGAACAAAATTAACCTAATCGAGCGGTCTCATTTGTCAGCAAAATGAGTTGGATTGTTCGATAACGTATCGGGTCAACCCTTAATATAAGGACTTTGAATCAATTCTGGTTCTCCACTGAAAACCGAAAATCAAAGGTAATGTATTATACATAATTACCTCCCGATTTGTCTTTAATAAATTAAATAAATATCAATGCATTTGCAATTGTATATCTAATGTTATTTTTTAATTTTTCAACACAATGTACCTATATTGTTATGAAATAAATTACTTATGACGTATAATATTGACGAAAGAAAATTAGTTTAGGTTAGTTAAGGTTTAGAATGATTCATTAATTATTATCATTAAAATTATAACTGATATTACAGTAAAACCAGATTGTAAGGCAATCCCAATAAACTTCGTACTTCTTTCTAAATGGTTAACCAAATGTTTACAGGAAAAAATCCCCAGAAACCAGATCAAATTATGACATGTGTGTGTACCTACTGTCATAAAACCCAACAGCTTTTACACTGGACTGGCTTCAAGCCAAAGACACCAGAAACGAATCGACCCCTACTATATCCGTAAACAAATGGATCCCTAGACCAGCATGATAAACGTTAAGCCGTGCGAATAGGTGGACTAAGCCCAAGCACCGACGAACTTTACCGAAGTTGATCTGAGTTCGCTCGAAAGGTTCCGAACTCGGCCGAGCCTAGGCTCTAATGCCCGCCTCCTGACATGAATAACAACTAGAGATGTAATGTTCAGTGATTATGACTTATTGTTAGATTTGTGCACGTGCACGGAAAATTACGAGGTATCGTGTGATATTCTGTCATAATGTTGGTAATTTGTTATGTTTTTTTCCTGAAAGAGTGTTATATAGGTTAACTTAAACTCAAACTCAAAGCATTTATTTCAAACTAGCTTCTGCCCGCGGCTTCGTCCGCGTGGATGTCGGAAATTATCCCACGGGAACGTGCTAACAGGATAAAAAGTATGTGCTTCCCCAGGATGCCATCTATATCTATGCCAAATCAGAAGTTCAGTGGTTTAGGCGTGAAAATGTAACATACAGTTTCAAGTTCAAATCCTCCCCTTAAAACCAAATTACCCGTTTTTGTCCCGTCAGTGGTAAATTTTCGACAACTTTACATACTTATTATTAATTATTTTCTGTCAAAAGTATCAATACTGAGTTTCGAGTTAATCAGACCGCGCGTTCAATTTCTTCGACATAAACTTAACACCCCTACATCCCCCTTTGAGGGGTAGCTTTGAAAAACTTATAATGATAAACTTTATTACTTACTTAGGCAAATTAATTTCAAGTTTATTAATTAAATGAATAAGATTTTTCATATAAACTGTATCCCCGCTTTTCACCCCCACAGGGGTGGAATTTAAAAAAAATCGTTTGGGATGTATTCATAACTTGACTCAAAGATTATTTATACTAATTTTCGAGTTAATCAAGCCATGCAGTAAAATCCTCCCCTGAAAAACTGACTACCCCATTTCAGCCCGTCAGGGGTAGATTTTCAAAATACCCTGATACACATTATTCTTTACTTTCAATATTCGGTATAAATACTGAGTTTCGAGTCAACCGGACTGCGCCCTAAAATTCTTCCATACAAACTTTGAAACCCCCCAATCCCTTATTAGGGGGTAGTTTAGAAGAAAAAAAAAACTGACAATCTTCATAATTTATTTAGATAAGTATTCGTGCTAAGTTTCAAGTTTATTAAGTCAAGGAATAAGATTTTTCATACAAACTTTCATCCCCTATTTTATCCCCTTGGTGGTAGAATTTATCAAAATCCTTTCTTAGCGGATGCCTACGTCATAACATCTACCTGCATGCCAAATATCAGCCCGATCCCTTTAGTGGTTTGGGCTGTGCGTTGATAGATCACTATGTCAGTCAGTCACCTTTGATTTTTATATATTTAGAAGATACTTTTCCGGCATAAAAAGTACCCAGTGTGGTGCCCAGGATATTAAAGAATTAATTATACCAAGTTTCATCGTAATCGAACCGGTAGTTTTTGCGTGATGCCTGAACAATTTTTTTAATCACATTTTTGGGTTCGGTGTCGGTCTAGTAACACCCCCCCTGCCATTTATTTTTTGATATTTTCAATGTACAGAATTTTCACTTCTACAGATTTATTATAAGTATAGATTAACCATTTACAGGCATTTTTGGATTGTCAAGGAGATTGAGATGTCAGTCAGAAATATGAAGCTAGTTGCCCATTCCAGAGCGTAGTAGAACCTATGGAGAAGAACGGGCAAGAAACTCCATATGGATAATCTTTTAAATTATATGGTTACAAAAATATTAGTTACATCATTAATATTGAATTTATTATAATAATTTACACGTTTAATAAAAGCGTCCAGAGTACAGCAAATAGAAAAAACTTGAGAGGTGTCAAGGGACACCCGGATGGAACGAAGTTCACAGACAGACAGAGAAACATGCGACGCCGCACAGCTTACAATAGCTTACTATAGCAAAAAGTGTCGTGACAACTTTTCGTAAGAATTTTTTCCGTCTAGCCCCCTTTCACAACGCGCGATAAGGAACTTCGTTCCAAAACTTCGTTCCAATAAAAATCTTCTATAAATCAATTTACGTTGTTGAGCAGATAATTTATTATGTAGCTCTGCGACGACGTAGCTGCGTAGCGGATAATCTACGCATCGGCTACGGCGTAGCACTCGTAGCGATTGTGTCGTGACAACTTTTCGTAAGAATTTTTTCCGTCTAGCCCCCTTTCATAACGCGCGATAAGGAACTTCGTTCCAAAAAAAAAAAAAATCTAATAATAAAATTATAATAAGCCGAGGCAGCTACGTCGTGCCCCGACTGTCCCAACTGACCCGTCCACGAACATGACGCACCCGGGATCAGCACCATTCAGCTCAACCATTTTGAAGGAAGCTAAATGATCCAAGATAAGTCAGCATGACGTACTAGCCGCCAGTACACATTAAAAAATTAAAGATATATTACCCGGTAAATGATAGCTCTATATAGTACATAGTAGGTACTCACACATAAGAATTATGCAATTATATACAAAAAATATTTTATTTTGTGCCTAATTTGGGACGCAACTTGCGTCAGCACTGTTGCTGCCAGCCACCTTGGTCGCACCGTTTACTCTCCGTCGGCAGCAGCGGAAGATGCCGCTGGGAGGAAGAGGGTGAAGTACGCACCGTTGCTGGACCGCTATCATTTTGTGCCCATTGCCGTGGAGACCATGGGTGCTTGGGGCGCTGAGGCTAGGAAGCTCATTGGCGAGATAGGGCACAAGCTCTGTGACAAAACGGGGGACTCCCGCTCCGGCTCGTTCTTGGTGCAAAGGTTAGCCATTGCCATCCAACGTGGCGCATGCGTTTTGGGCACCTTTGCGCCGGGAACAGTTAGGGGCGGGTTATTTGACTAGGCTGACGTGTGGTTCTGGTCCATATGTTATATAATTGTGTTTTATTGTTTTATTTTTAAGTTTTTAGTATTTTTGATGCGAGATTGACTACAGCGTAGTTCGTAGCGCGTAGCATTATTTTTCCGTTATATGCGTTTACTGCACTTAAGCTACCTGTTCATCTTTAGTCCCGTTACCATCTAGCACCAAAGTACTCGTCAAGACGAATCAAACGGCCCAAACTCGATGGCGCTATGTTATTTAATTACCGAATTCCTATGGCCATCTTCCAGTTCCATCATCAGACCCTGGTTACCATCTAGCACCAAAGTACTCGTCAAGACGAATCAAACGGCCCAAGCTCGATGGCGTTATGTTATTTAATTACCGAGCTCCTATGGCCATCTTCCAGCTCCATCATCAGACCCTGGTTACCATCTAGCACCAAAGTACTCGTCAAGATGGATCAAACGAGTCCAAACTCGATGGGGCTGTGTCGCTTAACTGCCGAGTTCCTATGGCCACCTTCCAGTTGCATCATCAGATCAGCTCCATGTCAAAATAATTTTGCATTATCATCTGATTTACACATGCATGCAAAATTTCAGCTCAATCGTTTGAAGATATCTGCTTCAAAATTGAGTTGCAAGAGTCCACTGAACAAACATAGTTACATACATACATCGCAAGTTAAATAAAAGCTTGTAAAAAGGAGATTGAAATAATAATAATAATAATATCCCTGGACATTTCACACAGCGCCATCTAGTCCCAAGCTAAGCAACCTAATGCTTGTGTTATGGTAACAAGATGGCTGATAAACTACTTATATACATTTTTTTTATTTTTTTTTTTGTAAATACATACATATTATAGATAGAAAAACATCCAGACTCGGAACAAATACATGTAGGTCATACAAATATTTGTTCCGTGCGGGAATCGAACCCGCGACACGCAGCGCAGCAGTCAATCGATTAACCACTGTGCCAAACGTAACGTCGTCAATGCAAAGATAGTATTATAATCTTCAGCTGCTGGTGGTGGTGGGCAGGTGACATGAGGCGCAAGATGAAGGGCGGGCCATGGTCTGCGGGAAGACGCCGCATGTAGAATTTGCTAGGAAAGTCGTTCGGCATTGGTTCGGAGGAACTATCTATGCATTGCACTTAGCAAGTTTCCACGATATAGGATCTACAAACACATTTGGCAGTGAAGATTATCACTACTGCTAAAAAAGGTGTTCCATAATTAAATAAGGTGTCCAGGTTTCTTTATAGGACGGCTCCAGCTGCAGGTGCGAGTGACAGTATTATTAGAGTAGTTTAGGAGACAGTTACCTCCACCCCTCCTTAGAACATTACCTTGGAATACAAGGTCAGGAAGCATCGTATTTTTAATATTGTATTTAAGAAATTGTATTAGCAGCACATAGGGAAGTACTCGTAATAAGAGGAATGACATCATTATAATGCAGTTTATTCGGTTGTAGTTTATATAACACTGGTGTTACAAAAAGTATAACTGGAAAAGAAGAAGTTCTGATAACAGTAGCTGTTTAGGATATGGTCTATATCTATTGTTCGGTGAAAAAGAAAACTCGTTACACGTGGCTTTACTCAAAGGACATTTATTTTGAACTAAACTTACTTTCGTTCGATTTGACTGAGTGAACTGTGAATGAGTGAGTGAGTGGACTGTATGAACGTTGTTTGAATGTATGTGTGCAGTACACCACTTACTACTTATAATATCATTGGTGCAGTATGTGTGTGTGTAAGGAGACTACTTTTATGTATCTTAATCCTTTTAGATAGTAGCATAAATGAAAATACAGGCGGTTTGGTAAAACTTGATGTTTATAATTACTGTCTAATAAAACAGTACAATTTCTTTAACATAACATCTTACACAAAAGCTTGGAGACTACTAGCGAGCGGAAACGAACGAACGCGCTCTAATTCGTAGTGGTCGCCTCTCTGATTACAATGGTATAATGTGGCACTACGTACTGGTTTTAAATATGCAATAACCTTATATGAATTGATAAACTAAACTGGCAAAAGTGCGATCAACTGGTACACAAGTGAACTAGCTCATAGCTCTGTTATCTTTACACAAACGTTAAGATTAGAAAAATTCAGAAACCATAAACATACCTTCCTTCAACGATGGATGTAATTAAACACAGCTCGTCAACAGGCAGCCATTTAACACATAACATGCAATTAATTACCGGAGTTCTTGTCACCTAATAAAAGTGCCCGTCATTATCTTACGCTAAAATGGTTAAAGGCGCAACTCCACTGCTGCGTAGACAGTGCACGGAGAGTTTATCAGCTTACTAGCCACGCATCCGTACGTAGTGCGGTCTTGGGTTGCACCGCGTGCCGCGGGGTCGCAGTGGATAAAGTGGCCAAAACGTTTATACAATGCGAAACTCTTCTAGCTAAGCGCCGTTGAAGAGAATCCCTGATGATAGATTTACTTCACGACAATACCTACTTGTGAGGAAATAACATTTAGATACAGTTAAGTCTCAATAAAAGCATTAAGTTTTAGTTGATTCTGTAGCGGAGCCCTATTTAAATAATGAACACCGGAATAGGTTCCACGCTGGCAAAATGCTTTTCTTTTCGTTTAAACGTTTCAAGAAAGATGTAGTGACACAGCAACACATCTGACAATGAAGACGTTCATTAGAATACATCATATTTCATCATCATACTTCACCCTTTTAACAACTTGTTTAACATGAAATATACTTTGTTTTCTCCTTACTCCTGGATCAGACTGAATAGTTGAAGTACTGATTTGTTAAATCTATGAATATAAATTTGTTATTCGCATGCTAATCTCAGTTTATCACGTAGTCATGTTCCCGGGGAGTCGTAACCCGCGCCGGGGGAAATGAGCCAGTGGTCTGGTGCCTACATACTTCACATAGAACTTACTGTAGTGTAATAAAAAAAAAGAATCTTCACTTGAACACGTTTTAATTTAGTAGGTAAAATAAAATAACACAAACTGATAATAAAATAGAAAAATTTATCAAAGGGAAAACAACGAATATTGATATTAAAAAGGTGTATTATTGTTACGCGTCGATTCGTTTGCAAACGTATATCTCGTCGTAACTAAATAAATACAAGTAGGTACATCTTAAATGGGTAATTGGCACAAAGTCAATTCGTTATTAGGAAGCAAGATAATAATTCAAATCACAGTTTGATCTAATTTTAACAATGGTAAGGCTCCACGATGACAATCGGAAGACTCCTCGCTGGTCGGAATCTGAATCTTCCTAAACGTGCAGGCCGCGCGCAAGGTGTTATAATGGGTTAGATTCCCAACAGGAAGCTTGTAGCTCGCAATACAGGAAGCAGTTAGGCGTCTGGTACTAGGGTAGGGGTAGGGCGAGTTCCTACAGTCTACGGACAAATCTACAGAAAATAACGTAAAATGATGATCCGAGACGTAGGCAGAGTCTTTTATAACAAAATAGCTGAAGAAAAGTTAAATTACATACCGAATCTTCGAGTCTTCAAGAAATGTGACTCGCCTCGAGACAACTTTTTAGTGATGTGTATATTTGAATAATACAATTCGTTTTTTTGGGGAACACTGCTCTTAGATCCAGTGGATGACCGGTCATCGCAGACATAACTTGGTTGTTCAAACCGTTATAGTTTACCGTTAAATACATATTTAGAGACATAATTTCACTGTGAAAGCAGAAAAATAATATCTATATTTAACTTCCAACAAAAAATCCTTCAAATGAAGTCTCAGTAAGAGAAAAGACATGACACTTTTTGGTTCAAAATTCAAACCAATTTTAAGTAATTATTCTTTCTGGTTACAAAAAAGGTTAGATTTGTTATAAAAGAAGGTCGTTCGTGATAAAATTATAATGTAGCATATGCTAATGCTGAATTACCTACTATTGCATTATTTACTGAGCTGAGCTTGATGACAAAACACGGTCAATTTGTTTTACGTTAGCATGAATATAATATTTGTGAAGTTCATTACTTACTGAGAAGATTTTGTAAATATGATATAAAGTTTGATTTTTTAAGACCAGGGTTTCTTTGAACTACAAATGCTCTTTCCTGTTACCTAAATGTCTTCAATATGATAAAGTTTACTTTTGAAATATTTTAAACAGGGAAGCTGTGTAAAAAATATTGTGAAATTATAATTTTCCATTAAAGAAAATCCATAAAGATTAAAAAATTGGAATACTCTACCGTCTACACAAAAATAAAAAGGCAGCGCATTTATTGACGTTCGCTAAAACACAATAAATTCCCGTCACCGCCTGCGAGGCACCAATACCTATATTTGTCATAGTATTTGTTCACTGATCAATCAGCGCGCGGATCTGTTTGTTCGTGCAATCGGGATGAACCGGGATCTGTTTTAGGTGTAAAGTCGCGGATGTACCTACATGGTCGAACTGTAGCGATTTTATTGAACTGTGTACTGTAGAAATCATAGCCTATTTGGCGCTTGCATGCAACCTCCGCGAGTCTGTTAAAAAGTTATTAGCAAGAATTACGAGGCAAACATTAATTTAAAAAAGTTAAGACAGTACGGAGTCAGATTACAAGATATATTATTATTTACTTTTTTTTCACCTTTTCTCATAAACAGCAATATACAACGTGAAACCACATAACTATTCTACATACATTACGTATTTTTAAAACACACAATTAAAAAAGTAATAACAATTAACATTCTAGCCGTAGGATCATTTTTTTCGTTTTAGTATTTAACAACATTAAACGTAATTTGTGATTATTAATTAGTAACAATACCACAAAGTTTGAGTTGAATTGTTGATACCGCCGCCCCGCGCGTGTCTAATGCCTTATTATTGGGTGGTTTACTTCGTGCCAATTTTTACGCCATTTATATTGTTTGAAAAATGTATTGTGTAATTGTTTATTTTATCATTTTAACGCAGCTTGTAATAAACGCTATACCTAAAAATATAAAATGTATTAAAACGTAGAACGGTTTTCTAGGAATAATTTAGGATCGAAGTAATATGACAAACCGTTGTTTTATTTACTCATCTCGGTACCGAAAACTCGTAAAAAGCTCACAGATGGAGGAGGCGCCGGCTATTTAACGTGTTCATGGTAAAATGCAACGCTTTATATTGTGTGAAGAAGAAGGGTACCTACTCTCCTTATCATAATACACATATATGATAAAGGGAGCCACCAACTCACGAGAAGAAATACAAAGCTATGTGGTTTTATTATTTTTCTGTAAAGATATTGAGATGGCTCAGCAGATTCAGTTTGCAATTGCCGCCTATAATAAGTGGCGTGAGAGCGACTGGGCGCTGATACTGCGCGCATAGGGAGGGGGCCTGTGTCCCAGCAGTGGGAACATTATGAGCTGATTATATTATATACGCTATTGCGCGTATTTCTTCAGGGCGTCGGCCTATATTTTCATAATTATACATACCACGGAGTATGAGTTTTTGTCGACAGTAATAATAACAATATAAACATAAAATTGCATCAAAAACTGCCCAACCCGAGGGGACATCTGTCATGTCGCCTCCGGTGAAAAAGTGAAAATGACAAAAAATATGAGAAAATGTTGACAAGAGCAGCAGCTCGCCGAGCACGACCACCACCTCCGGACTCTTCGCTCAGCTCCGCCTCGCCGCCGCCGGTACCCAGCCCCACTGTGAGGGGTTCCCTACGTGTATTCGAAAGTTGCTAATTCGATTTTTATTATATCGAACACGGTATGTCGATAATTCAGTTGTACGATGTTTTATTACATCGATGCTTTATTAGTGCGATGTAACGTTTGTGCGAAACACCCTACAGCGATTGCTCATTAGTTCGACAGTATGTCGGTTCGAAACGCCTACTGTTTTCCGTGACATTTTATGAATAATCTTATTTTGCATTATAGACGTGAACGAAATACATTATAAATACCATACTACATATACAACTAAAATACCTACTCATCTAAATGTTTAATTAAAAAAAAACATACAATAAAAAAGATATAAACTTAAATCAATAAATGTGATATTGCCTACGTTATCTTTGGCCCATGCTACAGTTAAACGTGGTGAATTAGTTACCTGTCTTCCTCATTTTAGGAAAAAAGACGTGAAGATATGTATGGTACTTACCCACCTACAAGGCGTGACGGCGTGCGGTTAATAACAAATATAATGAATTAATCTCAAACCCTAAATTGAGGGTAAGTAAACTTACGTACACTTTTATTTTTTGTAAGTTTTTAGTGAACACAATAATGGGATGTATTTTTTCTGAAAATGTTGCAATTTGTGCCTAAACCATTTTTAGAATGCATCCGATCAAAGCCAGACCTAATGAACGTAAACTAATCGTAAACATTCTAAACAGCTAAACTCACTAAGGACTAAACAACAAGCTTGAATAATTAAAACTTATCGAAGCAGAACAGCTAGCCAAACGTGAACATAACCATTATGCATCCAAACACTAATGTTTGCAGTTAGTGCACAAATATTTACAGTTATGGTGCACTAAAATTCGCCGACACCGCGTCCGTCATAACATTCATAACACATGCATAGAATAACTAATTAGTGTGACGTCATGAATCAGGTGTTAATACACTTTAATGCAAAGTGCAGCACAAGAAGCGGATCCGTTGGCTATTGAGGTCATTCTTACATCAGCCTCAGAGAGCCAGAGTAAACACGCCTGCCAGGAGACCGCGCTTTCAAAACCTTTTGGAAACATTCTAGAACATTTCACTTTTATTACCTCGCCAGAGAAATCGCTACCTTGTATAGAACCATCAAGGTTGATTTTGGAATGGGTTATAGTAAAAAGTTAAGATGTTATGCACACGCTTGCGGGTAGGTATTGCACCTTTGTGGAGTTCGCCCGAGGCGTTGCAAAGTTAGACTAGTGTTGGTGATATTCATTGTTGGGAGCGTGTGTAGTGGCTGAGATGTGCGAGTTAAGCCGTTTGTCCATGTAAAATGTATGAGAGATGAGCGTGCTTGTCGGCTGTTGGCATTCTACGTGCCAACAAACTTATTTTAAAGTAACACACTTATTGAATTGCTTGCACACTGCTTGGATTTTTGTGAAAAATGTTATAGTAAGTTAAAATATATATGAAAAAAAAAACCGCTGGTAGTAGGTAGCACTAACACCAATTGCCGTTCAATATGGACATGGCGATATTTTCGGACGGCGCATGACTCCTATAACAATCCCTGCTGAAGTACCTATGGTAATCTAACACAATCGTATAAATTTGCAGCACAACAAGGTATTATTGATATACGGGCATTTTATTTTATTTTACGGCTGCCTAGGAACTTTTTAGGGTTTATACATGAGTTGTTTTATGTTATTAAAAACAGGTTCGCAACACGATAAAAGGTCTGGATGAGCTGATTTTCTTTTCGAGATTTTTTATAGATCTTAGTAAGTTTGTTCATATTGATGAATACCCAATTGTTTTCAGTTCATAGTCCATTTCCATCACACCTTATATCACAATTACTTATACTTATTAATATAAATATTATTTACATGTTTATAAGTATAGGTATATTATTACGGTCAGCGATAAAAGTCGAAAACACTGCTACTTTTACAAATCAACTAAATTGTTACAAAATGTTTCGTTATCCTACTTTTCAACATTTCATAAAATAGCTTAGATTCTACTTCTGTTCCGATTTCAATCAAATATTTTACTCAATAATTTAGATTTAGGAAACTGTTGATCGACTTGTGTTTCTGACTGTACTTTCACTTTTGCCCTCTACACTTGTGAACTATTACTACTTACCGATCTGTGCTATTCAATCCATCTTACTTTCTGTGCTTATCTCTAAACTCAAAACTCAAATCATTTAATTCAAATAAACCAATTACAGGTACTTTTGAATTGTCAAAGGGTCGGTCAGTCAGAAAGATGAAGCTAGTTGCCCATTCCAAAGCGTATGTACCTATGGAGAAAAACGGGCAAGAAATTCCATGGACACTCTTTTAAATCATAAAATTGTTACAAAATATTTGATTACATCATTCGTGTTGAAATGAACCATGTGAGAACGATGTAGAAATACGTGCACGTTAAAAGCGTCCGTTATAAAAAACAAAAACAATTCAGAAATTAAAATAAGCCGAGGAAGCTAAGAGATGACCAGTCCCTACTGACGACGCCCGTTCACGAACATGACGTATGGATCAGCACCATTCGCTCAACCATTTTGGAGGGAACTTAATGATCCAACACACACGCCACCACCAGCGAGACATTCGAGTGAGCATGACATACTGTACAAAAAAAAATGTATATAAGTAGTTTATCAGCCATCTTGTTACCATAACACAAGCATTAGGTTGCTTAGCTTGGGACTAGATGGCGCTGTGAAATGTCCAGGGATATTATTATTATTATACTCACAGCCGCCACATTCAAGTCAATGAAAGACGTACCCAGTAAATGGTAGCTTTATAGAAAGTACATAGTGCTCACACGTGTGCTATGCAATTATACAATACTAAGCAATTGAGTTTATACAATGCAAAGATAGTTTTTTTCCAATTTTCAGCAGCTCCAACAATGTTTCCGAATGCTAATTAGTGCTCTGTGTTACTGTATTTTGCAACTGGCTGCCACACCTAATTGAGCACTTTCGTAGTATATATTTATTTATTTATTTGGGACAAACAAACAGTAATACATTATATCTGCGCAAATAACATAAACAAAGATATTATATAAATGTGAAACTCACACCGTTATCCACAGCATATACTTAGGTATCGCCCCAAATCTCACCTGTATGGAAGTATCCGCAACAAGAAGATTTCCCCTCATGAGTCCTACATTAGTGGCCCGTGGCCGTATAGTAGTAACAGGAGAGATTCATAACATTACGCACGAAGGCAAAGGTAAATTAATTGTGTTGCAAAATAACTACCAACTTAAATTGTCCGTATATTCAAATTACAACTGTCATTCTCTGAAAGTTGTGTGAAATGGTTATAACACGGCGAATATTTACGGAGTATGTCAATTTGATCAACAATTTATTTCCCCGGCTCTACAAAAACTACTGTAGCTGACGTTCTCAGGACAATGACATGGTGTGCAGTAGGCCACGAAGACGTCACTCACTGATTATTCCATCTCGCGGAAATATGAACCGAGACCCCTGCGGTGACTGTAGGGCTGTCAAGGAAAACGTAGCAGGGGAAATGCATCGATAAGGCCGTTAGGCGAAAGATGATAGGCAGCTAAGGAAACTGTTAATTATAATTTTAAAAAATCGCTAACTCTGGCATCTGAAGGTCACATGAGTTCCTCTGAAGCTCACAGGGGTTCATCTGAAGCTCACAGGGGTTCATCTGAAGCTCACAGGGGTTCATCTGAAGCTCACAGGGGTTCATCTGAAGCTCGCAGGGGTTCATCTGAAGCTCACAGGGGTTCATCTGAAGCTCACAGGGGTTCATTTGAAGCTCACAGGGGTTCATCTGAAGCTCACAGGGGTTCGTTTATGAACAATGTTTACACCCAGTTGCTGGAACGAAGATAACGACTAGTCAAAATTAAATTCAAGTTCAGCAAATTATGTTTTTTTGACGTTAAAACGTCTCTTAACGTCTCTCGTCTTTATACAACGTTTACAAATAAATAAACTCTGCTCCCCGTTACTAAACAATTTTTAACAATGTCAAAGCGTATACTGAAACTATAAAACCTTTCCGTTTAACGCTAATTCTGAAAGACCTCCAAAATGTGGCAACCTCAACAATATTAGCTGAAAATGGCTACCTTGAAATACGCTTTAGTAAATACAGCGTTATTTAAAACATCTTTCATACATGACTTTGCTTCTATCGGCTGAATATTAAATTAGGTATCAGACGTTACGTAAAGTTTTTTTTTATTTGTACTAATCATAACCACCTAACACAAGTAAAAACATTTCGCTTTCCGCAGTCCCCATGCTCTCGGCATCACTCACACAAACAACTCGTTTGATATCTCTCGCATTCAAAAACGTACACTCTGTGTAAACTAAAAAATAAGTCAATCCCAACGGAATAAAAAACTGGCTGCTACACAAAAACGTTTGTGAAAAACAAAGTCGTTTGGCATCCCTGGGACACCAGTAACAACCTCGCTGTCTGCTTGTGACAGACCAATGGAAGCCAGGCTTTGTTACCGACCCCACTTTGTTTTGTACACTTTTAGTATCCCAGCCAATAATATTGTTTTATTTATAACAATCGTAGGCTGCAACGTTTCCTTTCTTCGTTTGGCTTATACCAATTACGAGATTGGTGTAAGTTATTTTCAACATTCCAGCTCGACACGACGACATCGTGGTTAGATTATATAATATTATACGCTGATAGTGAAGGTATCACAGAAAATTATACAAACTTAATGGGGAAGCTTAACATTAGATTTATGTAAAGGTTAACATACCAGAAATAGATACGCTTTGAATGATGACACACCAAATATAGAATGATATATTTAGAGAACGTAAGAGCATTCTTATTAATATTTGTTTGGTGCATAAATCTGCGCTATGTTCCGCTGACAGCGCAAATCATAATATAAACATTTACTTTTCTCATCATCATCATCACCTGCCTGCCTTTTCCCAACTATGTTGGGGTCGGCTTCCAGTCTAACTGAATATCAGTATTTCACACGAAGCGACTGCCGGTCTGACCTCCTCATCCCTGTTATTGGGTTATACGATTCTTCTGACCACCCTTAACGATTGCCAAAGATCCACAAATGACAGTCGGTACCAATCTAACGAGCTTTCCGAGGCGCGAACAGGTTTTGATAAATAAAGATAGACCCATCCACGGACCGACCGCAGCTAGCGTAGCTTAACTTGTTCGATCGACCCGTGCGTCTGTTACTAAACCACAAGCCCTCATTTACTTATCTCATATCAGTATGAAAAGACTCAATATTTGTTCCAGAAGACCTAAGACCTAACATTTCGCACTACTCTTCAAATAGACGTTTCATAACAGGAGGCGTCCTTCCGGCCAAGCGAAACCAATATATTTAATGTTCGAGCCAACTTGACTCATAAAAAGTTTAATAAGGGGCCCTCTGGCTCTCTAAGTCCCAATTTCTGGCAAAATTGAGTAATGGCGTGGCATATTTAATTTACGGCGAGGACCACCCCTCGTGAGGTCAAAAAGGTACCTAGGTACTTAGATCTGAGACCTATAGGCCTGAATAATTTATCACTAGGTTTCCAGCGAAGGGTTGAAGGGTTGGGTTCAACACGTGATTGAGATTCCTTGTCAACGCAATGACATGCCCAAGTACTTTATGTTGTGTTGGCACACTCTTTTAGCTTGTGTAGGTACGTACTTGGCAATGGAAATTGTTTATGCGGGTACGGTTTATCGAATCATTTTGGACCCCTAACCTTTCCTTTGAAAAGACTCTACGGGCCTTTTATGCTGATAATGCCCAACTTATTGAATTGTTCGTCACTGTGTTTTGGCACCGAGTCACTTCTTATCATGACACAGGAATACTGGTCAGATAAAGTACTTGTAGACCATTTTTCTGAATTTGACAAAGGCACTGCGGATGCAGGTGTAACTCCGGTAATTTTCCGCAGATTGCCTATACGGACTTAGACATCGAGTCCAGTGGTCCGAGGTTGATATCTTCGGACCAGCGCCGCACAAATGCGAGGTGCTTAGACGATTCGCTTCTAACTATCCGATCATTCTCTCAGGTCCAATCAAAAGTTAACAAGGTTTTAGAACTATAATATAAGAAAAGATCTTTCTTGACGTCAACATTTAAAAGTAATATTTTATATAAAGCAGAACAATTCTCCAAATAATAAAGAAAAATCAAATACCCTTACAAGTACAACATCTGACAATAGACATGCATTCCATTTCCAATAGCCATTGTTATATCTCGTGACCCTTTAATAACATTGTGAAGAGTCTCATCTAACGATACTGGCCTCGATTTACTATCGCGTCTATATCAAAAAATAATCCGTGGAGTTTACGTGGATCAGTAATGGATATGTGTGGCTCTGACACACAATTACGTCCACATTACCCGAGACCAACTATATCTGCAGTCCATCTCAACTCTAAGCTATTCGAGTTAAGGTTTAAATTGCTTCTGGGTGGAGGCACTAGTCGTGTCAAGACGTCGCTGCTGGTCGCAGCGGCTGCGGTATCCGACGGATGCAATTCTCGATTGATCCCTGATTGTGCAGCCAAGATAGTCCGCTATGGAGTTTCTGATTGGTGTCGAATTACAAAATTGATTTCATTTTTATAGCTGTATTTATATTCGTGTGCTTTAGCGTTCCTGTTTTTCAGGCATACCAAGTGAAATAGACATAAATGTCTGATATGTTTCTTACTTTCGTTACATAATTTTAGCAAGATCTCACAATATACAATTACGGACCCTGCAGGGCACAGAAAAAAGTTTTTAAATTAGGAAACAATTATCAACATTTAGATATTAATAGTTATTACCATTAATTAAGTAATTTGTTTTTAAATAATAAGCCTAAATAAAAAAAAACTATTGCAAAATAGCCACAAATAGAACAAAAAAGGTATAAACGTGAAACCCTATAAAAAGGAAAAAATAACCTTGAAATTAGGACCCTACGTAAGTACGTATGAAATTTTTTGATTAAATGTTGTCCCGTCGGGGGACCGCTCTAATTATTAGCTTAACGTTCTGTTAAAGTATAAAATAGTAGCGGTCCCCCGACTGGACAACATTTAATCAAAAAATTTCAGACGTACTTACTTAGGATCATAATTTCAAGGTTATTTTTTTCTTTTTATAGGGTTTCACGTTTATCCCTTTTTTGTTCTACTTGTGGCTATTTTTTCAAGTTTTTTAAAATTATTTTAGGCTTTTTACATTCATACTGTTTTTATTATTATTTAGTGTCGGGGGTTTTTTTAATTTTTTTCATTTAATTTTTTATTTCATGCTTTTTGTAGGGACTCCTTATTATTTCATTTAAACCCGAAAACCTGATTAAACACCAAATTACCAGGTTTTTTGTAATTCGCCATTTTGTGGTGGTGGCCATCTTGGATTTGAAATTTATCATAGTATATAGTATTCTACTAGTCAAGCCCTTTCAATTGATACCCATATTGAGGAAAAATATGTAATCTGCCATTATGTGGCGGCGGCCATCTTGGACCGATTTTCATCAAACATAGCTAATAACACTCCCGACAAATTCATCTTTCAAACAAAAGAAACAAAATTAAAATCGGTTCATCCGTTCGGGAGCTACGATGCCACAGACTGACATACACACACCGCCCCCCCCGTCGTTTTTGCATCGGGGGTTAAAAAATATGCTAAGATCAGTCATCTAAAGTCATTTATTCAAACTAGGTTGACAATAGGCACTAAACTTATTGACGTCAAAAATGACATACGACGGTCCCCCAAAACACACGCCCACTAACTATCACTTCCTACTAATGACTAACTATAGTTCATAGTTATTGTTATTAAGGAATACGGACGGTGTCTCTTATCCTGTGACAAATACCGCCTATCAGTGTCCCCATATATCTCACCATAGATCCAGTCGACGTCCGCGTTTGGCTTAAGATCTCAATCCCCTTTTTATTTATGTTTACTAGTCCGTATATTATATAGGTAACTATACGTAAATCCCCGATATTACTATATATGTGGCATGAAAAGTGATATCAATCACTGATCCGACCTTATTCGATATTCACTAACGTATTTCTATTACCGCCTCCACTGGATACAGCACTCTATACTTTATGGTTAGGGTATGTTTTTGGTTGGCTATATTTATTCTGTACAGTATGGGTTTTTCACGCATTTCCTCGTGATTCCCACCGTTTGACGGGTGACAAATATACATTTATCGTGACGTTTATTACGTGACATTGATTTATGAAGTGTGTCTACAGCTTATATTCTTTAGTGAAAGGGGAAATAAGACAGTTTACTTTTATAAATAGGTGAAGTGGCTTCTTGGAATGCTCTATTAGATCCGTGATTTAAATGATGGCCACACCTCTGCTTCGAATGTGGTTTATTTTAGTATTGTATTTCAGATCTATTTCGCCCCTCTGTCAGACTATTCCGTAAAATCTGACAATAAAATAAAGATTTTAGTTTTATCTATTTATTATCGTCACTCCAATTCAGTCACTCTTAATAAACCTACGTACATACAAGTACCTTAGTATAGCTACTTTCATTTCTCATTCATTTCCACCCGCCTCTGCTTGGCACATCTCCGGTCATAAACCGGTCTCATCCACTGCCTTCTTAGCATACACGGGATATACCAACGTATAAAATAACTTCTTCACTTGGTGAAATTAAATTCTAGCTTCCGCAGAAAGCTCATAAAAACACGAGGTTTTACTTAGAGAAATAAGTTAGACACCGCAGATATAAATAAACTTTTAAAGAACCTAAGCTCGATTTTACGATAAAGTTGAAGACAAAATATACGTAGTTTGTCCTAAATAGAAAGTAACGGTAGACTTAGACTAGAACTTCCCAGGAATAAAGCTTCGGAGTCCTGAAGCGCAATTCACATGAGAAGAGTTTGTCCACTATAGAGGGGCGAGAATGTTATGCGAGACTCGCCATGCGATTATCGCACTAATACGTTTACACTCAAGCGCGAGTAACAAAAAATCGAATACGATTAGAAGACGCTTACGAGTACACGACACTCGCCTGGTGATAATTATTCTCGAACTGTGATTTAAAATCTCCAAAAACATATTGTTGTACAGTGTACTTGCGTGTTTTACGAGTCAACAATTTTATCTCTGTTCGCTAATGGCCTATTCGAGAAACTAACCCCGTATTGCTGACCACGAGAAAATTAGCGAGTGTAAACAAAAAGCGAGCGGCTGACGGTTGTTTACGAGCGCGACATTAGGTCCTACCTCAGAGCAGGCCTCGCATTACGTGTACTGTAGCTAAATAAATAACACGCCTCGTTGGTCGCACATAAACTAAAACTTACAGCACATACCTACTTACTGATAGGAACACAAGTTGCGAACTTGGGATATAAGAGTTTATCCCGAGGTTCGGTGGCAATGTATATTCGGAATAAAGTTTGTGAATGAAACGGAGAGGTTACTTCACTTTGTAAGTTTAGGTCTTAAACAAACTTCAGGGTTCTACTGAGATCTGTACCAAACAAATCCTGAAGCAAATATATATTTATAATATTGACTAGTAATTGTTTTATTTTTTGCGAAACGCTAGAAAAAGATCTAAAAGAAACAAATAACCAAGCAAAAAATATCAACTCCCACATTTTTGGCAGTGTCCATGCGGCCAACTTTTATTAATTCCCATGGCAACACAGATACGATCTCTCGTAACTTGGCCGGCATGCGGTAAACTTGACGCGTTTATCTTGCGCGCAAAACACGCGCGAACAAAAACCGGCGGCGCGGAACTTAGCTTTGTTTACCGAAGCCAAGCCTAGGAGCGACTAAATTACACAAATTAAAATGTCACTTAGTCGAGCCGATAAGCGCGTTCACTAAATTAATTGTTGACGCAGTTGCTCATGGTTTAAGTTTAAATTGAGTTTTGTATGGGGATTTAGTGGTGTTTGTTTGTTAATAATAGACTAGATGTTTTGGAATTGCGAAACTGTGAAACTTCAGGAATTTGGTTCTAGCTCACTTTGACTTTGAGAGATATTGGGTCTTGGTAAACTTTCTAATTCATTGACTAAATATTTTATTTTACAACACACAAAACAAAAAGGACAAACATATTTAAAACATGTATATGTCGGAGCAGTGAAGTAAAAGGTTTTGATTACGTACTAGTAGCGCCATCTATTAGCGTTTAAGATACCTTACTCGATTAACCAAATCGAAAACAGTTGTCATTGAGTCAGTAGTTCGAGTCGGGGTTGTCAATGTCTTGTCGCGTGTGGCGTTTGACATCTGTCAGATGTCATGGTGAGACTAGTGTGTTAGCGACATACATTGGACCCCCAGAGCTCGACCGCGCCAGTTGTGCGCACTGATTCTACTCAACCACGTGCAACCTGACGGACACCGATGGAATTTCGAATAAGAATCCCTCAACATCCCCGACATCAGAAGTGGGATTGGACCTCAACGACCCACGTGTTCAAAATAAGAACGCTGAAAGTGAAAGTGACCGTTGACATTTGAAAAACAAAGTGCAAACATGCGAACGCTTATTAAATAATCGTGTGGATCTGTTCAAGTTGGAACCAGACAAGTCAGATACGGATGTGCGATTATGGTACATGTTGTTTTGGGCTGTATGCAGAAATACCTTTGCCGAGTGACGCGACTGTTGCGCCTACCGCCATGTTTGATAAAAAAAAAGACTAACCGGCGTTCGAGTTTGACGTATCCCGTTCCCTTGTTTGGAACGCGCGGTAGGAGGCGTGTGCAAACATAACACTGCACAACAGCTGATTTGTGTTTTGCCGAAAATTCACTGCTAGTTGACCACCTTTCAACTTGTTGTGGCCAGGAGTAAGGCCCTCATAATAGTAGCATCAAAGTGACTATCGCAAATAGCTACCAGTGACGTGGAGTGACTTTAAGAATCGAGCCAAGCAGCCCCACAGCCGTCAGCGAAGCTCTTCGTGTGATGCAAGTGAGGGAAGCCAGGACATATCGCAGCCTGGTGCATGAGTAGTGGCAGCTAAGCGGATGGTGGACAATGTGCTGGAAGTCATGAACGGCGAGTAGAAGTCGTACAACTACCCTCAGACACATTGGAAAATAAAGGTGAGCTGTATTGTTTTGTTTACGATTCTGGTGCTGAATGCTCGTTAGTAAAAGCGAGTTGTGCAGCCAAATTAAGTGGCAAACGAGTTAATAATGTTGTTGCATTGACTGGTATTGGTCAAACATGTGTATTCAGCACAGAACAAATCGTATGTAGTGTTGCAATTAGCGAGAAACAGCTTGAGATTTGATTACTATGATCTACCCGACATTTACTTGCAAAGTAATATTATGATAGTATGTGAAATATTGAACCTAGGCTTTTCGATAATTAACATGTCGGCGACAGAGTTTTTGTTGCTTAGCTTAGCTTAGCTCTTGTAATAAATTCAGTTTTAAGCGGTCAACAGCAGAAAGTTAGATTTGATAGAACAAAGGCAGCTCTAACAAAATGTTCGGTTGACGATTTCGTGTTATTAGAAAACGAAAAGTGAAATCAGATTATAAGACTAAGTTAGATCAGAAGTTCAGAGGTCCGTTTACGGAAGCAGAAGTTTTGGCGGGTGATCGCTATACGTTAAAAACTTTAAAATCTAACCTTACAAGTACCGCTTGAAGTAGAAGAGTTTGAGTTGAGTGATAGTGGTGAATCTTAGTTCGGCTGGTCGGACCGTACCAGTAGCCATTTCGTAGCCGTAGTCCGTTAGAAGTCGGTATTTACTTTATGTAATCCGTGGATGCGCGGTGCGCGGGTGACTCTGGCGGAGGTCGGGTCTTGCAGAGACCACAGAGTCCGTGGGACTCGGCGTTCAAGGGAATGCAATAGTGTGTGAGGGCTTAGTGAAAAGCCACAGGCTACGAATCTGATCTCAAAACTCAAAGTATTTATTTCAATTAAACCAATTACAGGCACTTTTGAATTGTCAAGGGGTCGGTCAGTCAGAAAAATGAAGCTAGTTGCCCATTCCAAAGCGTAGGTACCTATGGAGAAGAACGGACAAGAAACTCCATGGACACTCTTTTAAATCAATATATGGTTACAAAGTATTGGTTACATCATTTATGTTATAAATTATGCATGTGAGAACGATGCAGAACGTTAAAAGCGTCCCTAATGAAAAGTTAAAAAAAAAAAAAGAAAAATAAGTACAATTCAAATATTAAGTTAAATTAAAATAAGCCATGGCAGCAAAGAGATGACCAGTCCCTACTGACGGCGCCCGTTCACGAACATGACGTGTGGATCAGCACCATTCAGCTCAACCATTTTGAAGGGAACCAAATGATCCAACACACGCGCCACCATCAGCGAGGCATTTGAGTGAGCATGACATACTCTCTGCTGCCAGGGCACATTCAAGTCAGTGAAAGACGTACCCAGTATATGGTAGCTTTATAGTATGTACATAGTACTCACACATGTGCTATACAATTATACAATACTAGGAGATTGAATTTATGTAATGCAAAAAAGTATTTTATAATCTTCAGCAGCTCCAACAGTATTTTCAAATGCAAATCAATTTATTTATGCGTCCTTATGGAGCAGGACCAGCGTTTAGCCAAGCATTTTTATCAGCGATGTAATCCCCTAATTTATAATATGCCTGGCTGCATACACACTTTGTGTTATTGTTTTGTGATAACTTAACGATAACTGCTAATGGCAGGTTGATATGACATTGGTACTTGGTCACTCATGCATTCCTACAATTGTTACTTAACTTAATTTTGGATTTAAATGATTAATTTGATAAAGGATTAAGTTAAATTTAAAATGATTATGATTAGATAATCAAAATTTGTTTACAATACTCTGGTTGAATCAATACTCTAAAAGCCTTCAACTCTAGGCGTAGGTATAAGTATGCTCACGATAGGTAAAGAAAGATGGTAGTAGGTCATGTACCAGTCGAAGTAGATAGTGATCACACTGGTGATGAACAAGCCTACATTATGGGAAGCACGCGAGTAGGGGTTCTCTATCGGCCGTAGTAAAGTTGTGTGGTGTCACAGGGTGATACACACGGATCCATGAGCTGGATGTGTGAGAGCAATGCGATTGCTGGTCGGCTCGAGAGCCGTGGCGTTAGAGTGGTTTACTCGTGTGTGGGTTTCTAGATGTCTAAGGCTCTTAGTGATAAAAATGATTGTTAATGTGGATAACGATGGTACATGGCGCTGCTATGATTTGTTTACATTACTCTTTCCCAATACATTATCGCTGGTTAAGCGAGTTATGTTGACTAACGCTGGTTAAGCGAGTTATGTTGACTAACGCTGGTTAAGCGTGTTATTATGTGCTTTCGCTGGTTAAGCGTTAGTGGGTTAATATCGCTGGTTAAGCGTTATTATTATCACTGGTTAAGTGATAGGATTTTTAACGTTAGTTAAGCGCTAAAATGTTAAGTACTGGTTAAGTACTTCTATGAATTTTACTACTGGGTAAGTATGGTGATGCATGGTGCTGGTTAAGTGCTGTGGATTTGTTTGGTAGAGTCAAAATACTGTCTTAATTGAGTGCCTTTATTCTTTCATTTTAGTGTTCTGTTTGGTTCACAATCAATTAAGCATTAAACGCAATACTCAGACAGTTTAATTTGACCCAATTATTTTTGTGATAATGTCCCTGACGTGGGTCAGGATAGCCGAGCCATGAGCGTTGTATGTAAGCTACGAGTAAGTTGATACAGTTCCTGACCAGCTATTACTGAGGCTTAGAGGAATCTTTTATTATCGATGATAGTTTGGATCAGAGTATTACTAACAAATTTGAGGAGAGTCAAGTAATAGTTTTGTTGATGAAACAGAGTAGAGATTAAGTTGTGTGTATTGTGTGGGGTTTCGTGAGAAAGTCCAGAAGTGACTTGGCGATCCGAAGGGGATGCGCAAATGAATTTGACGAGTTGAGTAACTGGAGGTTACTAGATAGTATGAGACACATGCATCTTAGTTGACTATTTTTATTGTAACCTTGAGATTTGGGAATCAAATAGTGGGTAATGCTCTGAACTCTGCTATTTTTAGTTTGTTCGAATTTTCATTGTGTTTTTGCCTGTACCAAATGTGACCAGGAGTGGCAGAGCTGTGTGATACTTTGCGGGCATGTTTCATTCCAGGCCAGCAGCACCTGCAGCAGCGTGCTATGTCTAGTGCTGTGCTGGCGTTTGCTATGTCGGCAATCCGAGCAGTGCTTTGGTGAGTTCTGGGTGAGTCATATCCGTTTTATTTTGATTCTGGCATCGAATGCATCAAAGATTGCGTTGTGTCAAAGTGAATTGGCAAGAGTGCAAATAATATTGTCAACATAACAGGGAACCATTATGGTAGTGTGCAAGGTACCCTACAAGTTTTATTTGTGATGATTGAACATTGAAAGCTCCAAGCTTGTGCTTGTGACGATTTAGCATTGAAAGCTCCGCGCTTTGTGCATGTGACTATTGAACATTGAAAGCTCCACGCTTTGTGCTTGTGACTATTGAACATTGAAAGCTCCACGCTTTGTGCTTGTGACGATTGAGCATTGAAAGCTCCGCGCTTTGTGCATGTGACTATTGAACATTGAAAGCTCCACGCTTTATGCTTGTGACTATTGAACATTGAAAGCTCCACGCTTTGTGCTTGTGACGATTGAGCATTGAAAACTCCGCGCTTTGTGCACGTGACTATTGAACATTGAAAGCTCCGCGCTTGTTGCTTGTGATGATTGAGCATTGAAAGTTCCGCGCTTTGTGCTTGTGTGGATTGATCGTTTAAATCTCCACGCTGTGTGTTCGTGACGCTGCATTGAGCTCCACGCTTTTAACTTTAATGTCCCAATATGGAAACCCCATGTTTTGAACTTGTAGCGGTCGGAAAAGATCGCGCGAGAACGCGCTCGCTGTCAGTATGGCCGTGTCGGAGCAGTGAAGTAAAAGGTTTTGATTACGTACTAGTAGCGCCATCTATTAGCGTTTAAGATACCTTACTCGATTAACCAAATCGAAAACAGTTGTCATTGAGTCAGTAGTTCGAGTCGGGGTTGTCAATGTCTTGTCGCGTGTGGCGTTTGACATCTGTCAGATGTCATGGTGAGACTAGTGTGTTAGCGACATACATTGGACCCCCAGAGCTCGACCGCGCCAGTTGTGCGCACTGATTCTACCCAACCACGTGCAACCTGACGGACACCGATGGAATTTCGAATAAGAATCCCTCAACATCCCCGACATATATATAACTTGACTCTATACTAGCTTATAGACCGTCTGGACCAAATAAATAAAAGCTAGTAGAATGATACCTTCATAGTTTTTAGAGTTACACATTAAGTCTAGATCTAGGGTGATATTCGCAGACAACAGACAGAGAACACTATGCAAAATGTACAGAAACATCAATTTAAACATTCGACAACCAAATTTTACAAACCCAACATACATACTCGGACGTTGAACTCGAGTAAAATTCCAATCCTAACTACTAGTGCGAACACTAACTCAGTCCAACTCTAGCCTACCGAAGTTGGGCGAGTAACGAACTATCTTCAAGCAGAACGAATAAACTAAGTATTCTTCGAGCGTCCACTCGCTCTTGTGGCCACAGTTGTAAAGTCCACATGTGCAACACAAATCAGGCCACAGCCAGCTAAGATATCTCGGAGCGCAGTTTACTTAGCAAATAACTCACATTTGAAGACATCTGCAAACTACTGTCACACTGGTTTAACATAATCCCGGGTTGGACGGTGTCAGGACAGCTCCTTTGATTATTATGTAAATAGCACGGCAGATAGAATAGCTTGGTCGCTTTGGAAATTATGTTCTGCTAAATTGTAGGATGAGAAATTAGTTTTATTTAAACTATTGTGTTTATATGATAATTACTAAAAGTGTCTAAAATATTTGACGCGTCAGTAGTATATTATTGGGCATTCTATACCACTGTCGGCAAGTCGCGAGGCGAGTGCGCCTCGCTCCGAACAGTGGTATAGAATGCCCAATAATCGATAATCGACTCGACTCTCTACTCGACCGTCGATCGTGCGAGTACGATCAGGCTAGTTCAGGACAGTAGTGTGACCTATGTACATAATGCTCAATAACAATCAATTCGACTGACTGGTATGTGACTGTACTCTACTAAATATCAGGCTAGCTTTAGGACAGTAGTGTACTTTACATAATGCTGAATAACAATCAATTCAACTGAGTAGTGTAGACTACAATAATATTAACTGCTTAAATAAAAAATCTTTCAAGTTATTTGGTTTATTTATCATAAAACATTGGTTTCACTGGAAACAATACATCTACCGAAGTCACGAACTCTTGTAGTTTTCGCCATTGAGGAGAATCTGTGTCGGTCTGGAACTTGAGTCGGATGAGCGCCTTCTTCCACAGCTCCAGATTGTCGGTGAGACGCGCGTCGTCAGCTTTGTACACCTTGCAGTCGACGTAGTACTCTCCATCGATTCTCGCTGATCGCCGCTCGCTGCCGTTGGCCACTCGGTTCACGAAGAAGGACGATAGACATGTGCCCGATGAATCATCTTTGAGCTCAGTGTCAGATCCGCGGTGTTTACTGATACCGAATATATCGTTACCAGTATTGATTTTCTTACTGAAACAACAACAAAATCTTCTGTTATTATTCTGCTAATACAGCAATATGTATGTAAATACCTCAAGTATAAACTTGAAATTACAAAACATCATAGATCTAGACAAAGAAAGAGATATCGGTAATATCTAAGACATAGCTATCAGTGAGCAGTCTCAAACAGTGGACCATTAGATTATAAGAAATAGAAATAATTGTTAATACCGAAATAATTACACCGAGAACACTTTGTTACTCAAAGCACAAAAAAATAATTCAAGATTTTGTTTACCTCGTACGAATTAAGTTCGCTGATAGTGAGCGCGACTTGCGTTTTCCATTGGTGTCTGCAGACGGTTTGCGGCTGGAAGTAGTTTTCTTTTCAGTGATCGGAGCTTGTTGAAAGTATTCGCACTCAGAGTCAGACCTAAAACAATCATGAAATATTTTGTGAAACATATTAAAATACAGCGAACACGACCAGAGCCCTAAACTATGAAACGGTTGAAAAGTTTTGACTTACATTTTTCCAATTATGCCCAACCGCCGGTTTGATGAGTTTGTGAAGGCTGGCAGCAGCAGGTGGCGGTGGCAGCGGATGCCTATCAGCACTGATGTTGACAGCAACTCGTGGTACACAATTATGACTGAGCGTAGAGCACTTCTTGAAGATAACTTCCTCACTTGCAGACTTCAATAAGTTTGTATCGAGTACTCCGAAAACATGTAGCTTATAAGACGGAAACGAACATCAATCCATTATATTAAAAAGTACTAAAACCGATCGTGTTATGTAGCATGAAACAACTTTACCTCTTGGACGTATTATATCCGTTCAAAAAATGGTAACTAGGGATTACTCAAGTTGAATCTAATGTCAATGCAGCAAAACGACTTAGGGTTGTCAAAACAATAACGTGCAAGCAACAAACAACGCTTATATGTATAATACTAGCTGTGCCCGCGACTTCGTTCGCGTGCATGACGAAACTTACACTTAACACGGAATATGTTTGTGATGAACGTTGCATTGGTGACTAGAAACAATTTATTAATCAGATTACATATTCAAACAATTTTATACAATGTAAGTTTAATTTAAGGACTTGTATTTGCTATTTAATACTTGGGTTAAGCACAGAAAATAAGTTATTTGTTAGAATTAGGTCTAATAACAAGTTTTTAATAATTTTATTCAGTCATACAATTACATTTTCAATTTAATGATTTTTGTGAATTGCTTATCCATTCATACCTTGATATGAACGTGTGTCAACCTTACCTAAAATAGCTGATTGTTGAAATTGCAATTTAGCTGATTGGAAAGAATATTCGGAGCGCACGTGTAATGTTGTATGCAATATCAAGCATTTTAATTAAATATTATATTACATCGAAAAAAGATCGTTTGACTAACGGTACCTACCTACTAACAATCAATAATTAAAATAATTTATTGTTTGCATATATCACAGAGTACAAAGTATCTTTACAACGGTCGAATTTTTTTATTACATATTTTGAAGGTAATTATTATTTTGTTTTTTTTCTATATAAAATATTGATGTAGGTATATTTCAATTACAAGTGGTTACCGTTTTTTACTTTTATTTCCAGAAATATTTTGAAGAACTGATCATCAAATGAGAGAGCGTGAGCAAAGCATCCCTGTTGGACTCTCAAAAATTAGATAGTTGTGCTATGGAGCATTAAACATATGTATATGTATATCATTACATATTTTGAAGGTAATTATAAATTATTTTTTCACTACATAACATTGTTGAATATTTCATTACAAGTAAGTAGATACTTACCTATTTTTGTATTTTTTCAGAAATATTTTGATAAACACTTCGATTAGTTCATGAAGAACTGATCGTCAAACGAGAGCCCGAGAGCAAAGCATCCCTATTCCCTGTTGGACTTAACAATTAGATAGTTCTACTACGCTATTTACTTGGAGTGTTTATACAATACTTACTTTTAGAGCTGGTTTACCTAGGTAAGATTTTAGTTGTAAGTATCAGTCTGTTTTTGTTGAATTTTATGACTGTATTGTATAATTATTAGTTCCATAAATAACATAATAATAATGCCTCACTGTTCGGTCTGTAAAGTATTTGTAGATAGTCGACGATGGTCTGGTCATTTACGTAGTAGTATTCATAAAAACAATAGCGCGATCCCTTTTTGTGATAACGTTACGATTATTAATTCATCGTTTAAACAACGAATCGTAAGTTACAAGATCATTGCGACTAGCGAACAAATAAATAATTTCCCTGAGATTTTTCTCAATAATATTAGTGAACAAGTTAAAAAATTAATAGATCGATCCCTACAGAAACATAAAGCTGTCAAAATTAATTACGAACTTTTTTGTTATTTTCTTATGTTTAAAAATGATCAACAGGAATTAAAATCTTTCGTTACGAAAAACTTTGTGATTAATTTAAATTACGATTTTGATTCTATTTATAAATCAACAGTTGATTTACTGTTAAAGAAAATTGAAGAGTTTCAGGAGAGAGATAGTGGTTGGACATTCATGTGCAATTCACATTTAGAAATAAATATTAATAAATATCAACCTTTCGGCGGATCTAAATTCATAACTTTGCCAAAATTTATAAAAAATAAAAAAGCATGTTTGAATATTCGAAACAATGACGAGTATTGCTTTTTATGGTGTGTTGTGGCGGCGCTATACCCCACAGACCGACATCCCGACAGAGTTTCATCTTATCCCTACTTCCAAGATGTTTTGAATATTGATGATTTATCATTTCCAATCACATTTTCGGACATAGCTGTGTTTGAGAAAAATAATCCCTTTCTAAATATATTCGTGTATGCTTTAAAAAATGATAAGATTATTGTTGGACCCTTGTATAAATCAACGAATAAAAATTCCAAGAGCATTCATCTATTGCTTATAGAAAATAATACTAATTCTCATTACTGTCTTATCAAAGATTTGTCGCGTCTAGTCAGAAATCAGATAACCAAACATCATGCTAAACTTTACTTTTGCGAAACATGCTTATTGTTTTTTCCAACGCACAGTCAAATTGAATCACACTTGTGTGGAGGGGTTGTTACAGTTTTACCAGAAAAGGGATCATTCTTAAAATTTAAAAATTATGATAGAAAACAAGACATTCCTTTCGTCATATATGCTGATTTCGAAACATTACTCGAACCAATTTCCGGCGATGAATTCAACACCGTCAATACGTCATACTCACAACGCCACGTGCCGGCCGCGTTCGCCTATAATGTAGTGTCATCATTTAATAATAGCTATAGAAGTTATCGCGGAAAAGATTGTGTTTCAAAATTTGTACATTTTCTGATGGAAGATGTTAAAACAATACATAGATTTATAACCAAAAACCAGCCTATGATATTCACAGAAGAAGACGCTCTAGATTTTAAACGCGCCATTAAGTGCTACATTTGTGAAAATCTACTGTTAAACGATAGAGTAAGGGATCACTGTCATATTACTGGTCGATACCGAGGCGCAGCACATCGACATTGTAATCTGCAACATAAAGTACCGAAATTCGTTCCAATATTCTTTCATAATTTATCTGGATACGATTGTCATTTATTTATAAAAGAGTTAGGCGAAATTCCAGGGCAAATTAAAATAATACCTAAGACCAAGGAAAAATATACAGCATTCACAAAGTTTGTTCCTATTGCTGATAACGACTTTATACAAATTAGGTTTTTAGATTCTTTCAACTTTTTAGGAACAAGTTTGGACAAACTTGCTAAAACATTGCAGGTAGGAGATTTTGTTAATCTTAAATCTCATTTTCCTGATGAAAGACAATTTAGTTTGCTGACTCGTAAAGGCGTTTATCCGTACGATTATATGACAGATTGGAAATGTTACGAACAAACATCATTACCGCCTAAGAGTTGTTTTCATAATTCGTTGACCAACGAAGATATAAGCGATGTAGATTATAATCACGCTCAGACTGTTTGGGATGAATTCAATATTTATGACCTAGGTAATTATACTGATCTATACTTAAAAACAGATGTGCTTTTACTGACAGATATATTTCAAAATTTCCGAAAAACCTGTAAACAATATTACAAACTTGATCCCGCGTTTTACATAACTGCACCTAGCTTATCTTTCGATGCAATGTTACTAAAAACAGGCGTTCAGTTAGAACTCGTGTCGGACTTGGCTATTGTCAGAATGATCCAAAGCGGAATACGTGGGGGTCTGTGCATGTGTTCCCATCGATATGCAAAAGCCAATCATAAATACATGTCAGAATATGATGCATCACAGCCTGATTGTTTCATAGTGTATCTAGACTGTAATAATCTATATGGTTTTAGTATGTGTCAGTATTTACCGCATTCTAGTTTTAGATTTCTCAGTGAAAATGAATTAGATAATTTTCATGTTGAAAATGTTGAGGATAACGATGAATGGGGCTTCATATTAGAAGTCGATCTTTTGTATCCTGATCATTTACACAATCACCACAATGATTTACCATTTTGTCCTGAGAAATGTGTACCTCCAGGAGGAAAAACAAAGAAATTAATTGCAAATTTGCATAATAAGTATAATTATGTGATACATTACGTTCATTTAAAGAAGTGTTTAGAACATGGTTTAATATTACGTAAAGTTCACAGAGTTATTACTTTCAAGCAGAGTCCATATTTAAAACAGTACATAGAATTAAATACTAAATTAAGGCAAATGGCAAAAAGTTCATTCGAACAAGACTTTTTTAAGTTGTTGAACAACAGTGTTTTTGGTAAGACATTAGAAAATACAGAAAATAGAGTAACCGTCCATTTAGTTAATCAATGGTCTGATCAATCTAATCGAACCAAGAAATGTATATCCGCCGAGAGACTTGTAGCCAACCCTTATTTCCATAGTGCATCTATTCTTTCTGAAAATTTAGTTGCAATACAAATGAAACCAGATCAAATAATTTTAGATAAGCCTATTTATATTGGGTTCACTGTATTAGAACTTTCTAAGTCACATATGTATGAATTTCATTACAATACAGTAAAGCCTTTTTATAAAGACCGAGTGAAGCTGTGTTATACAGATACTGATTCGTTTGTTTATAAAATATTCACTAATGATTTTTATCACGATTTGAAGTATCGTTTTTTACAATATTTTGACACTAGTAACTATAACGATAAAAATGATTTTAAGATACCAATAAGAAACAAAAAAGTTCCAGGGCTGTTTAAGGATGAAATGGGTGGAAAATATATAACTGATTTCGTTGGTCTGAGATCAAAACTTTACTCTATAAAGACTCCTCATACAGTCATTAAAAAAGCCAAAGGAGTAAAATCATGCGTAGTAAGAGACTTAAATATAACAGATTATGAAGATATTTTATTTAATGGTGGAGTTATTCGTAGAAAAAATATTATGTTTAAATCAATAAAGCACGAAATATTCACTCGGAGTGTCAACAAAATAGCTTTATCTAACAATGACGATAAACGTTCGATATCTGTAGATCGAATATCAACGCGAGCCTGGGGTCACACATTTATTTTAAAGAATGATGTTGAGGTTTTTGAGACCAAGTAGAATGTGTTAAAATAAGTATTATAGTTTTAATATTAAATATGTAAAACCTATGCTAACTTATGTAGTAAAATAATCCTAGTTTAGTTTTAGAAATTAAGTCTACCTATTTAATTTTAATGTAAATATAATTTATGGTTTTAATAAAACTGATTTGTAAATAAAAAATAAATAAAATGTGAATCATTAAAATTTCCACTTGTTTAATTTTTTATTACCTATTTATTTAAAGTCATACTAAGATACTCTCAAACAATTAAAATTATATTATGTACGCAACACAATAAGACTCATTTTCAAAGTACACGATCAAGTAATATGATCATTACGCTATTCAGTACATATAAAACTCACGACTGTTCATTGCCCCCGACGATAAATGCATAGTTAGCATTTATATGGTTATTGCGATTTAACTCGCATAATGTGCATGTTCTTCATTTACGAAATATTACTCACCTAGAGTAGGTTCTTGTAAAATTCGAGTGCATCATAAACATGTCATCGGTAAGTAAAATATTTAATATTTTTTTATTACTAACGATTGTGTTCACAGCAATTTTAATCATACACATGAAACTTCCCTTGCAGTCGTAGAAGGTTGGGCAGAGATGAATTATGCACTTACATTTTCATCAGTTATTAGTAAGGTTTTTGTTATTATTTGAACACTGATCAAGACTCTTAGTTGTTACTGAGAAATGTCATCTAGCACTTAGTTGGGAATCAAACCCAAACATCACGTTTAAGCGTCGCGGTTTCGATCGCTGTGCCAACACAACAGTGTTATATTGTGTTTATATTTTTGTTACAGATTTCTGAATCAGAGCTTGTGTTCAGCCAGTATGCTCAGGATCCTTACGAGGGATTCTCCGAGATGCTTCGCTGTGAACCCGACCATAGCAAACAAGTGACGAAAGAGAAGAAATCCAAAAAACGATGCCGGGATATGTTGAAGAAGCAAAAACCAACAAAATCTTTCGTTATGAGTCGTCTACAGCGTCGTGGCATTAAATTAATAAAAATTTCAGTCGTCGATTTGTGCAATAACAACTCTCAAGCCAGTGATACTGATAGTGACAGTGAGAACGTTATAATAAATGCGCAATATATTGTCAAAGACGCTATAGACAGTGTTATGGACGAAACTGAGTCTTTAGTTAAAAAAATATCAAAATCTTTAATAGATAGTGACTTTTAATAACTGAACTGATTATGTAAACTCATCAATAAAGTTAATGTTACTGTAATTTAGTATGAGGTTATTTAGACTAGTTTTAAATACTGTAAAGAAATAAAAGCATATTTATCGTGTTAAAGTTTTTTATTTATATACCTATAAACCAATACACAAAATAAGTAGGTACACATTTCATGACCACTCTAAATACTTTCTTATACATAAAACATTTTTAAGGGCGCAATGCTTTAAATGTTTCTTACAATTTAATTTAGTTTTATCTTCACAATATTTTTTATGCAAAATAGAGAAATTAGGACATTGTTCTCTACCAAGGTCTGACACTTTACAATTCACGCAAAGCTCTTTTACCCACTTCACCTTCTCCAACCCGTTTACAACGATTTCCTTATTTTCTAGATACGGAACGATTATACGTTTAAATTCTCTATAGTCAATATATCCTTCATTCCAATAAATGCCTCTATTCCTTTCCAACCATTTAACTTGCTTTTTTTCGTCACTTGTTAAGTATTTAAACAAATATGGTGGTTTTATTAAAAATGATTGCGTATAATCACGACTAGCAAAAGCTAATTCCTTTATAATAAAATTATTATATAGATCTTTAAACCCTTGAACATCTACTATGATAGTATTCGGATTCATGATATTTTTCTCACAGTGTTACTGAGCGGCTTATACTCAATAATACAATCGTTCAATATCAGACAGTATGCAGAAGTTTGATCTGGTATATCCGAATCACTCTCGATTTCCACTCTTACATCCACAACAGGACCTGTCTTTACATTATCAGCTTGTCTTGAGCAATCGATGACAAATAGTGGTGCCAAATCTTTAAACTTTTTCTCACTTAATAAGGGCTCCGAGCGGCGTCCGTAATAAGACTGTTGAAATCTGGTGTATTGTTCGTATAATAAAGCGATCCGGTTATTCGCGAAACTGGAATTTAGATTTTCATACGGGAAGTAAGTTGAATTGAGATACACTCTAACATCACGAACATGACAATGATCGAACTGGGACATATCAGAACTTGCATTGTTTTTTCTATTTGTCTGAAGACCCATAATTATGAATCTTGGTTTCTCTATTTGTGAGGAAGTTTTGATAGCCCAAGTATGTTTTGTAGTTTTGGGTAAAGCTGGATATTCGTACAGGTCCCAATTCCTGAAAATCATCTGGAGCGCTCGGTCTTTTTCTAACAGTTTAAGCAAATTTATTTTTTCTTTGTCGGACACTTTAACATGCGGTACCCGCCAGATAATTTTATCGATCTGAACGTCGTCTACAATTTCACCGGTGTTAAGTTTCACAGCATTCAGGTTGGTGTTACTTCGTAACAATATCAGTTCATGTCTGCTATTTATCACAACTTTCTTAAAGTCTTCTGCAAAACCCATTATGTTACAGAGTGGTATAGAAGCGGAAAATCTACCACCATTTATATTTTTTATGCCCTCGATATTCCAGCCCCACGCGTTAGATATTTTTGATTCACTCTCATTCATTGATATCAGCGATTTCATGGTGGTAGTTACGCCAGCATTTTTTATTCTATCAATTTCCACACCATTTAGTTCGTACCTAATATCTTGGAACAAGTACAGTAGAGCATTATTCGTAAAATGAATACTAGTGGCTTTCTCTTTCATATTATCCTTTTTGGTCACGATCACAGTTCCTTCCAAATACAAGGTACTAGCTGATGGAAGTATGTACAAGTCCTGTTGGTTGATAGGTATACGGATTTCATCGTTCCTGTTGAAACTGGTTACGTAGGGCTTGTAAGAATGAAATTCGATTCCTTCAACAGTGTTGTCGTATGTAGGAGAAGATAAAACGTCTAAGATATTCATTTTAGCAATCCGATCGCTTTAAGGAAGGCCTTGTTGTCTTTAGTTAGTTTTATTTTCTTCTTATAGCGAGCTCTTATTTGGTTGGAAGGTTGAGCGGAACTGTTCTTTTTAATTTGTTGATGCTCATATTTATTGTAGTCAATCATGTTTTCTTCTTAAATGCAAATACAGCTGCACTTCTTCACCTCGTAGATTTATTAAGCGATTGTTTATGTCTAATAGCCTGATATGTATACAGCTTATATTGTTTTGGTTGATTGGAAAGTATATTACGTTTTTTGGGATTTCTATGATCCTATATCCAGGTGGCACATTGAGAGCAAATTCGTGGATAATATGACTCGGTTCTCCGTTTATGTACGATCCGCTTATAATATCACATTCAATTCTGACCACGGTCGTAGGTAAAATGTTGACGGGAAACTGTGACACATGCCATTTATTACCTTTTAATATCTGCTTATCAAACCCTAGCAAACGTCTAAAATTATTTTCTTTTTCAAAATTTACATCTTTCGTACAGTACATAGTAGTTTTTAAAGTATTGTTATTGCAATCTAGTTTAATTGATGCACCTTTTATCTTAGATTTTAAATAATCACTGATATCTTGCAATTCATAGGTTCCCTCCGGTATTTCAATGATATCGGAGCCATAGTAAAACTTGTTATTTGTTTCATCAATGTTTGGAATAGAATTAAATGATGAGAAATGCAATAATGCACACTCATATTGTCCATTTAGTTGTAACGTATTAGGATAGTATGTGGATAAGATAGACGAGTTCCCGGTTATCGATAAAGTGAATGACATCTTGCAAATGATTGAAATGAAAAGAACACATTAATTTTATACATGTTTATTCCAAAATTTCCACAGATATTCTAAACATAGATGACCACAATTTACTGTATTAAACTTTTGATATCTTGTGTAGTTGTAATAAACACTACAATTCTTAAAATATCTCATTAATTCCATTGGAGGTTTTAAGTCTCCATAACTATCAAAGTATTCGCAATAGTCGGATACTTTAACATAAGCTACCCAATGCGTTCCTTCATTTTTAGAATCGTCTAAGTTAACAATTCCACATTCAATCCGTTTTGGCTTTCTTGGCAATTGATCCTTCATGTATACTCCTCGAAAGTGTGGGATGTCTCGTGCATGTTCTTGGATGTCGATGTTAGTCAGAGGACGATTAGGTAGCTTCTTTATCAGTTTTTTGGATGTTTTATGAATAATCCTTTACCATTTTTATGCGGTTTAATGTATAAACCCTTACCCAAAGCTAAAGCCTCCATAGTCTTATTATGACGTTCTGTTTCTCGCAAATTTTGTTGAGCTGCTTTGTAATCATTAACGGTTTTTGCAATACCCGCTGCACCACCAGCCAAAGTACCTAAAGCTGATAAGCCAGCAAAAATTGGAATTAAAGGCAAAATACCTCCAGTCTTTGGTATGGGTATGATTCGCGGTGCCCGGATTTTCTGAATTTTTGGAAATATCTTTTTTGCTGCTAAGTAAGCAGCATTAATTAAAGCTTTACTATCTTTGTGTTTAATTTTCTTAATTTTTGATTTTATTTTCGATACAAAGCTTCGAAACGTTTTAATTCCGGCACCAGACTTTAGTTTGGCTTTCATCACTTTGCTCACTAGCCATGAGCTAAGTTTTTCACCTTTCCCAGCATCCTTTGATTTAAGTCTTTGTTTTGCCATATTCATTAATTGTAAATCAGCTTTGTGACGATGTGATAAGTCCGTGTGCTTAGCGTATGCAATGTCGTGGTGCATACAAGCTTCATCCAACTTATTGATACCTCGGTCACCGCGTAATAAACGTTTCTGGAGTTTAGTTCCTGGTCCGCAATAATTATATCCAGGCAAATGAAGCTCAAACGGTAGATTTTCTATTATACTATTAACTAGTCCACCACCTTGCATTGTACAAACCGCAATGGAAAAATATTCAAAAAAAATTGATTAATATACTTATTAAGTCAATCCACTAATGCAGCTTTGTCAATCCAACTATTTTCATTATTGCTAAGACCCAACCATTTTACGTAAAGTTTTGTTCCTTTCTTTTTTAAAACTTTCTCTATCAAATAAACACCAGGATAGTTTGATTTTTGAAGTTCTTGTTCATAAAAGGTTCCTAATATAGCTTGCTTTCGTTGATCTTGTATATGGTATGTCACTGGTATTGTATTATTAATCTTCTTTACAGTAAAAAGTTCTGTTGACCAATTAGGAGTATAACCTTTCTCAAAATTGTGTTTGTATTTGCTGATACGAACATAATCACCAATTTTAAACTTAGGTTTACATGGAATAGATACATGTTTATATGCTTTCAAAATATTTTCTTTTATTAGTTGCTCATTAGACTTGTTTACATCGATTGGTTTTAACTTAATAGTTCGATGTTTTGTGTTGTTATACGATTCCAGTATAACTTCTAATGGTTTACCCAGCCACTTATAGTTTCCATTGAGGCTAAAATATTTGTACAATTTATTTTTTATGGTTTTAATTAGTCGCTCAACAATTGATGCTTTTTTGGTAGAAAAAGATGAGTAATGGTTAATTTTGTATGTTTTCATGAGCGCTTGAAATGTGTTATTATAAAACTCTGTCCCCATATCAGTTTGTAAATTATCAGGTTTTCGATGAGTGTTAAGTAATATACGTTCAAATGCATGAGTCACATCAAGTCTATTTTTAGATTTTAGCGGCTGCGTCCAAGCATATTTTGAGAAGCAATCGATCACTATTAAAATGTAATTGTAGCCTTTGTTATATTTTCTTAGATTTTGCATGTCCATCAAATCGGCTTGCCACAAGTCGTCAATACTTTTTAGAACAACAGAACGTCGAAGGAAATTTCTTCGTGCAGTTTTGTGTATTTCATTTACAATTTGCTGTTTTGACATAATTTACAGCTTTTTAAACAATTTATCAACATCTGCTTTAGTATAAAACTTATCTTCCAAATGATTCAAATCCTCAGGTATCTTTGCTTTTAAAGTAGCTTGAACTGTTTTTTTTGCATCTAACGCGAGCTGAGAACGTAATTCACCAATTAGTCTATTTAATTCATGTATCGTATTAGCACTTATTCGATCTACGTAATCCTTGTTCACGGCATCGTCTCCATCTACGGGAGATTGGATTCCCTTCAGTCTTGATCCTTTCAAATCAAAATCCCCGCTTTCTGATTTTAACAATGCGTTATCATTAAATTCAAATAAATCTGAAAAACGCAATCTCTTGTGAATAAAATGACCGAATTTGTCTACATTCATCTTTAAGATGTATTGTTTTGAAAGGTTGACAGTAAAATGAAACACAGATGATTTATGTATTTATTATATTACTTTCACGTAATTCCTCTATTATAGATATAATTTCGTTGTTTACCCCTGTGTTACCAGCATCTTGAGATGCAATTAACAATTTTAGTCGTTCTACCAATTCATTAGGATCATCCCAATATATAAAATCTACATTCTTCTTCCACATCTTTGCTAAGGGCAGTCCTTTCCCTTGGGATTGTGTAAAAAGCGGTTTAATAATTTGTAAATATTTTACACCCTTATTACTTTTTATCGGTTTACTTGGATCATAATCTCGACGATGTGCATTAGTATCAAGTAGCATTAATTTATAATGTTGCATATCACTCTCTGTAACCAAACTCAAATCTACATCCTTTTTTAGTAGCAACTGTTTTAATCCAGGCGTACTTCGGTACTTGCGATCTGCCACTGTGATATATTCGTCATTGACAATTATGCGAGCAGATCCCAACATCAACTTTCCATGTTCGTATCTGACACCAAATGGAATATCTGCTAACGCTTCTGGAGAAACTGACCAGGATGTTGTGTTACAATCTTGTTTTTTTTCGCCTAGTGATTTATAGGAGGAGTCACTGTCGACTTCAGAGTCATAATCGTCTGTATCAATGCTTCCTTTGTCACTGAGAACTTCTTTCTGCAAAGTTTTATCAATAAATGGAACTTCAATTTCTTCATCTTCGATATTTTGTGAAGCAGATTGTTTACTGACATTGGCAATTAAGTTTAAAGGTTCTGTCACAGGCTTGAAAACTGATTCCAGCGCTTCTTTATTATTTATTTCAATATCCTTCATTTTTCGTACTTTTTTCTTCACGGCTTCTGTCGCTTCAACGATTTGTCTTTTCAAAGATTTTTCCATGTTGATGAAGTAGATAGTGATTGATTAAGTATCGTAAGTAGAATAATTAGAAAAGCTAGGGTAACGAATTTAAATAACAATGATTTAATCAAAAACTACAAATGTGTCAAATTTATTTCTATAACAGCCTTTATTTTTAGGGCAATCTTTATTAATCACTACAAAACTGAAAGGATCGTTCCATATTTTTGAACACATTTCACGAAATTGAACCCATGACATATCAGTGTTGACATGTTCTTCGTATATGTGCTTCAAATTAATTTCGTCTTGTTTAAAAAGTATGATTAAGTTCGCGTTGTCCCTTATTAATTGTTTAGGAATTTTACTATACGTTTGATTTAAATAAAAACAATCGATATACTTGTGTCTTCCCATTGCAAAGTAATCACGCATATTGTTTTGATTTTCACAAGCAACATCATCAAATATAATCACAGAGTCGGGTTTTGCGTCCTGAACTCTTAGTATTTCTTCATTTTCCTGATATTTCTGAAACGAAATACCTGGTACTCGTTGCAAAACTTTTTCTAAAAATATGTACTTGGGTTGGTACAGGGTTTTTGAATAAATATAAACATTTCGAAATCTTAAACCATTTTCGTGTATAAGAAGACTAATGAGTAAATTAGTTTTTCCACAATTTGACGGTCCGCAAATTATACAGCGTACTGAATTAGGTAATAATTCACTATGACGGAAATCAGTTTTACAAAATTCATTACATATTATGTTGACATTCAACGATTGTGGTTGTTTTACAAATTTCATGATTATTGTGTGAAACAGTTCAATTAACAATGACTAATATTATTTTAGATTAATATTTATAAACCCTACCACTACCACTATCCATTTTGCATTACTAACTACTAAACCGAGTCGACCGTTCACGATTGGGCATAGCGAAAAGTGATCCAGAATGCCTAATAATATACTATTGTCCTGAACTAGCCTGATCGTACTCGCACGATCGACGGTCGAGTCGATTATCGATTATTGGGCATTCTATACCACTGTCCGGAGCGAGGCGCACTCGCCTCGCGACTTGCCGACAGTGGTATAGAATGCCCAATAATATACTACTCGCGTCAGCAATTTCGTAGATTGGTAATATAAATAAAAAAGGAGAATGCTCAGGCTCCATAGAAATGAACCAAGCTCCAACACGAAAGTGTTGTATCTCAAATCATCAATAATAACAAGTAATAAAATAATAACCAGTTTTGATCGTGATACTTACTGGTAAACATATAAAAATTGCTGTAGTAGTTTAATTAATTATCTTTAATCACTTTATTCAAAAACTTGATGATACAATGCGAGCTTGGCACATTTTTTTTTTTTTTTTGCAATGCCTAAAGTCGTTAGAAATACTATGTATACATTTATTGTAACAGAAACTTCGAGACTTTGACCTTATAAATAGTCAGCATTGAAAAGCATCGTCACGTGAAAATACTATTGTACATATAAAAATTGCTGTTGTAGTTTAATTAATTATCTTTAATCACTTTATTCAAAAACCTGATGATACAATGCGAGCTTGGCACATTTTTTTTTTTTGCTATGCCTAAAGTCGTTAGAAATACTATGTATACATTTATTGTAACAGAAACTTCGAGACTTTGACCTTATAAATAGTCAGCATTGAAAAGCATCGTCACGTGAAAATACTATTGTACATATAAAAATTGCTGTTGTAGTTTAATTAATTATCTTTAATCACTTTATTCAAAAACCTGATGATACAATGCGAGCTTGGCACATTTTTTTTTTTTTTTGCAATGCCTAAAGTTGTTAGAAATACTATGTATACATTTATTGTAACAGAAACTTCGAGACTTTGACCTTATAAATAGTCAGCATTGAAAAGCATCGTCACGTGAAAATACTATTGTACATATAAAAATTGCTGTTGTAGTTTAATTAATTATCTTTAATCACTTTATTCAAAAACCTGATGATACAATGCGAGCTTGGCACATATTTTTTTTTTTTTGCTATGCCTAAAGTCGTTAGAAATACTATGTATAGATTTATTGTAACAGAAACTTCGAGACTTTGACCTTATAAATAGTCAGCATTGAAAAGCATCGTCACGTGAAAATACTATTGTTAACAGCGATACTATGATATTGATTTGATAGTTTGGAGTTGGTAGCGCCATCTATACTATCAATAATATAATCACGTGAGGACACTTTCTATATTATTAGTTTTGCCCTAACTATCGATAGTGAAATATCAATATGCAAACACCATAACGCATGACTATTAATCATTCATGGGCACTAGTTTGAAGTTTTGGCACTAGAGGTGAAATCAAACCAGTGTATTTATAGTTTTTTTTTTATTTACTATTAATGACAATCAATCAGAACACTTACCTTTAGCCAAAGCCCTTATCTGTTCTGTTAATAATAATCTTTCATTTCGTTATAGTTCTTTAGTTAGGGGGGGGGGGGGGCATATTGTACAATTTTATGTTTTAGGAGGCAGTGATTTCTGGGGCTGCATATATTTTCACCAAGCATTTTAACATCATATTTTTGAATAATTAATGAAACTAGTTTTTTAAATCGACACCTGGATAATAAAACTGGCCATTTTTATATGTTTCCCAGTAAGCATCACGATCATAACCGGCTATTATTTTATTACTTATATTGATATTTTGAGATACATCTCTTTTACCCCGGAACTGGGTTTTTTTTTGAGCATTCTCCTTTACAAAACTTTTCTTAACTTATTTGTACAATAATTTCGGTAAGGAAAGTTTAAAACCCGCGTCTAATCTAACAAAGCCCTGATACCTACGTGTGACTAAATAGTTTAATTAAATCTTTGAAATACCAACAAGCTTCGTATCACGACCTCGGCGAACAAACTTTCTCCCTCAACATACTCGTAACTTTCAGTGTGACGTTGTATTTACCGAATACTACGTATGAACCGTTTCATTGAGCAGGTCGCGTCGTAATATATACGAAGGACGCTGAACAAAGTCGCGCTGTAAAGGCCCAAATATTTCATAATCGTACAAATAAACCTTAAAATTATTATTTTATTATTATTGAATATTAAAACAAAATCATAGCTACGCGACGTAGCTATATGTTTCTAACAATTAGAGCAAAAAGAAAGAACAAAATCAGCTAATTACACACAAAGGACAGCTCTGGACAGGTAAATTCACAAACATCTGTATTTTTCCTACGTTCAAACAACTTACGCACAAGAAACTAATCCAGTTCTAAGTTGACGAGTTAATGTTCCTCCCCGGCCACGGTCGGTGGCAATCTTACAACAGCTCTCGCCTCCCGCAGCGGGATGGTGGCTGCTCAAATATTTGCGGAGCGCGTCACTATGCACCGCACTGCAGCGCAATGTGAACCTTGCGCCGGTTAGTTCCTTACACGACGGAGATACAGTCTGTTCAATGAAAATGGTTTTGTTTAATCTTAACGGTTGAACGAGTGTTGCTGAACGATTTCACATAGTAATTAAAACGGTTGGACTGGAAATCGATGTATATCCGATTACTTGCATAGTCGTGAAAATGATCAGCTTTTGTATAAAAATAACTGAAATCGCCCCAGCTTAAACGGTTCAAAAGTTAATATTTTTATTTTTACGAGATTCAGTAAATAAATATAATCGTTTTAAACTCGGGTCAGGTAATTACTTTAATGGACAAAATCACCATTTTCGCTGCATCGCACTATCAAACTTTAATAAAAAGGCACTAAAATCAGCACTATTCAGCAATCCACCGATAGCCTCAAGCGCTTTAAATTTAACAGTGATACGGTACAGTGATATCGGCCGTTTTAAATGAAATGGTGTGTACTTTCGCAAAAGGGGTTATTTTTATGGTCGCAGAACATACAGAGAGGCGCTTCTCCGTTATGACCGCTCGATTAAATATTTCTGTTTGCAGCGCAGTAATAACGATTGTCATCAACTTTTTGTTAAAGATTTTCATAGGCTTTGTCAATGCGTTTTTCAGAGGATCGCATTAAATCAAAGGGGTGATATGCATGCGTGCATTGTGTGCTCATTATCTATGCAAGATTAAAACAGAACGACATGGTAATGGCGTGAAACTGTATAATGTTACCAAAGTATGATAAAAGTTTTCGGCTGTTCGTGTAGGTAGGTACAGAAATACCTACACTTTTTTTTGGAGGAAGACAAAAAAAGTAAAAGTTTACTTTCGTTATGGTTTCGCAAAGGCAAACTTTATTATAATTAATATTTGACTTACCAGTTTTTCAAAGAACTCATTTGTTCTTCGTTGGTGTATAGGCGGCGGTTCTTGTATAAATATTTTGGCAATCAAACAATAGTGTTTTATTTATAACATTAGCCATCATTCGCAAGGCCCTCATCACACAGGACAGATTATTTATAAATTGGACGTCCTGCCCTGTACGAGACTTCACACTAGTAACTAGATGTTACAAATGCCAGCAGTATGGTCATGCAGCCAAAACATGCAAAATTGCTGCCCCCACATGCGGTCATTGCGGTGAAGAAGGGCACACAATCCAAGATTGCGCAAAGAGGCCAATCTGCCAAAATGTGCTACATGTTTGCGCTTTAAAAAACAAGCCAACCACAAGACGGGAGATACAGATTGCTCTGCTAAAAAAGCTGCCGAATACAGATGCATTAATTCGATAGATTATGAAGGCGCCTAAGAGCGCTACATACTAGTTTATATTTTAGACTTCATTTATTGTTGTAAGTTTTAGTTTAATATGGATGACAACTTAATTACCAATATTGATAACACATTTTTAACTATATCAAAGACATGTAACGTTGAGGACTGCAGACAATATCTTTCCGACTACTAACTGTAATTACCCAAAACATTCGTAGTATCTATAAGAACATAGATAGCTTTAATGTTGTTCTTCATAGACTTAACATTGATTGTGATATAATGGTACTTACCGAGTGCTGGCTATCTAACCGCCACGATAATCTCCCAGCAATACCGGGTTATAACCTATTATATACCACAATAAATAACAATCAAAATGACGGTGTGGTAGTCTTTGCTAAGGAATCTTTAAAGGTCGCAGTCGAGGAACAAGTGGCGGAGCTTGGGGGAGGGCGATGTACAGCATGATTGTGATTCTTGTTGTGGTGACTACCACGTAGAGATTTCACAAACATTTGTTTAGGGTTTTCTACTAAAATCCTCATAAACTCGTCATGTAAACCAGTGCCTTTCATTTGTCCATACGAGTACATCCATCCTGTTATTTTTTGTTTTGTACTTTGATATTAAAACTTGTATTATTAGCAAAAACTTGGAAAGTGTTAACATTATAATATGAAAACTTTTAATATTCAAATAATAAAACTGCAAGTATATTGCATGCAATAACAACGTTATTTTCTAGCTAACACTAACTTATTATGTCACTAAATGAAAACTGCGGAGACAGGGGCACATAAAAAGTTATATTGTGTTGTCCGTTCTTATGAAATTATGCGAGACAATTCCTTTGTATAACTTCAACCCTTTCACTCTATCGCTAAAATATTTCTATCTCTTTCCCTCGTGTACACTAAAACCAGTGCTACGATGTATATTAATCTTGCTTTTAAAATAAATGTTGTGGACTGGTCTAGTGATCAACTCACAATCGCCGGCCATTACGCGAAATAACTTTAATGAGTGCGGCTTTTGACTAACAACGGGTGATGCGAACAATAACCAACACCAACCGCTTTGTTTATTATATCAGGCTTATGAAATTATTTACAATCGGTATGTAGGTACTTAACTTTGGTTTTTTTTTTTAATGTATTATTTTGATACGTAGGTACGCAAGGCAAATGGAATGCCATGATTAAAATTACAATTAATCAACAATAAATAAAAAAATCAAGGGTCAATCAGGTCAAGTGCGAGTCGGACTAGCGCACCGAGGGTTCCGTACAAAGGAAAGTTTTTTTTGTTCGGCGATTAGGCCTACCAAAATTATGGCGTCTAGTAATGAAACGCATGTTGATTTGTTCCTATGATCTCTAGATTACAGTGCTAGTAATAACTATACTTTATCTAACGGGAACACCTACTGAGAAAAACGATCATAACCTTTTTAGGTTCATCACTAAAAAAAACTTTTGTTTAGTAAGTAGGTTGGCCTCATCGCTATTATAATGTAGTAAAATAGTGCACTGTTTAGTAATTTTAGACTTTCTTCAAATTCGTTAGTAATACTCTGATCCAAACTATCATCGATAACAAAAGATTCATCTAAGCCTTAGTATTAATAACTGGTCAGGAACTGTATCAACTTACTGGTACATTACATACAACGCTCGTGGCCCGGCTGCTGCAGCAGCTAGTGACACTCATGCCAACCATATCGTCATCACCTCAAGTGATACGACCAACACACATCACTTCACATACATGACCTACTGGCATCTTTCTTTACCTATCGTGAGCATAAGGTAAGGTTAGAATCTAAAGTTTTTAACGTAAAGCGATCACCCGCCAAAACTTCCGCTACCTTAAACGGACCTTTGAACTTCAGATCTAACTTAGTCTATATCTAATTTCACTCTTCATTTTCTAATAACACGAAATTGTCATACGAACATTTTGTTATAGCTGCCTTTGTTGTATCAAATCTAGCTTTCTGTTGTTGACCGTTTAAAACTGAATTTATTACAAGACTAATCGAAAAGCCTAGGTTCAATATTTCACGTACTATCATAATATTACTTTGCAAGTAAATGTCGGGTAGAAATGTAATAAAATCTCAAGTTGTTGCTCGCTGATTGCAACGCTTCATATGATTTTGTCGAGTAGAATACGGAATTTCGACGCAAAAAATATCGATAAATGCTAATACGATGCCACAAAATTGCGATGCACGTTACTGCGAAAGACCGTCTCTGCGAAGCCACGTCTGTGCTGAATACACGCGTTTGACCAATACCAGTCAAAGCAACAACGTTATTAACTCGTTTGCCACTTAATTTGACTGCACAACTCGTTTTTGCTAACGAGCATTCAGCACCAGAATCGTAAACAAAACAATATAGCTCACTTTTATGTTCTAACGTCTCTGAGGGTACGACGTCCACTCGCCGTTCACGACTTCCAGCACGTTGTCCACCATCCGCTTGGCTTGGCTGCCACTACTGATGCACCCGGCTGCGATATGTCCTGGTTTCCCTCACTTGCAGCACACGAAAGGCTCCGCTCAGATTCTAAAAGTCGCTCCATGTCGTTCCTTGGTATGCTATTTGCGATAGTCACGTTGATACTGCTCCTTTGTACGTCTTACTGATGGCCACAACAAGTTGACCACCTTGCAGTGAATTTTCGGCAAAACACAAATCAGCTGTTGTGCACTGTTACATTTGCACACGCCTTATACTGCGTGTTCTAAATATAATATTAGTATAGATATGCCTAAAACTATTAATAATCCAATGATTGTATTCGCTGACGACAGCACAATACTAATCAAAAGTAAAGATGATGTGACATTCTAAAAAGAAATAAACGACAACTTAAATGATATAATAACTTGGCTAACTAAAAACAACTTAAAAATAAATCTTGAACAAACCAATTACGTTTCATTTGAACAACAAACACACAATAAAAAACCGGATATACGTTACGGTAACAAAATTATCAGTGAAGCAGAACACACTAAATTCTTAGGTATTTGGATAAACAAAAATGAGCTGGAAAACACATGCAAAAAGCTTAGCCAGTATTCTTATGCTCTCCATAACATAAGAAAAGTGTCAAATCATGCAACCTTATGAATGGCGTATCACGGGTATGTTGCTTCTACTTTACGCTACGGACTTATATTTTAGGGGAACTCGCCAGACAGAGCATGGCGTTCAAAGCCCAGAAACAATGCATAATGGCAATGTGTGGCATACAAAGCACAGAAAGCTGTAAGCCACGTTTTTAACAGTTCCAGTTACTAACACTCCCGTGTCTTTCTTCTTTCTTTCTTTTTTTAAAAACGTTGCCCCACACTAGGAATTTCTCCTGTATCGTGGGTGCGTTTACAAACATTTAAACTCACATACACAAACAGCCAGACCCGAAACAACTACCTGTAGGCAATACAAATATTTGTTCCGTGCGGGCATCAAACCCGCGATACGTCAGCGCAGCAGTCAATCGCTTAACCACTGCGCCACCCGTGCCGCGTGCTTTATACCTATATATGAAATGGCGATCTTTGTCAAAGCGAATCGACATCTTTATACCCATCTAAGAAGCGCATGACGCAAAAATAAAATATGCGTTTTTTGGTTTAAAAAAATTTATTTAATACTGCTTTTTTATGACGTCTTACGTCATAAAAAAAACAGTATTTAAAAAAATATTTTAGGCATGGCACCAAAAGTATACAATAAGTTGCCAAAAATTATCACAGACCTACACAAAATTAACCAATTCAAATTATGTTTGCACGAATTCTTAGTTGCAAAATGTTACTATTCAATTTAATGATTACTTAAATGAAAGATGAGTCAATTTTATCTGAAATGGCACCACAAATATAATTATTATTGAAATTTTGATCTGACTTGTGTATTTGACATGTTTTTAATTTGACGTTTTGAATTTTTTAATGTAAATCAATTTAAAATTTATTTTGTACCTAATATATTAATATGCACACCTCTTATAATACAATGTTGTTATAATACAATGTACCTTTTATACTTGTAACACGTATTATGCAAATAAATGATTTGATTTGATTTGAACAGCGCTGGTGTCGCAAAGAAAAATGTCCGCCATCTTGGGATATAATCTGTGGCAGCAATAACTGTCGCCGCGCCAATGCATCATGGCGGGTTATCGGGTGAGCGCACGTTTTTGTGGTCAATACATCAGTAGTAAAGCCGTATTTTGAGACCCTGTCTTTTATCTTTCCCGTACGTATCAAGATAAATTGAGGAAGAATATGTTTTTTTTTCTGTAATAGAACGGATATATTTTATAGCTTGGGGTTGAGATGCATGGATTATATGAAACTGTCAAATAAACATGTCATAAAATCCCTTTGGCTTTACTGCCTTTTTTGTCTTGTCATCACTTTTACATAATAATTACCACTATCATCATTGACATTGACAAATTGACGCTAAAAGTTTTGATAAACCGCTTTTTAGCTTTTTACATCATAGCTAGAAGTAAATACTGTATATTCTTAAAATTTTCCTGTTCAGATTTTGATTAACTATTTTGCTCAAAGATCATGATTTAAAAATTGAAGTGTAGTAATATTTAAAAAAAAATAACTTTAAAATCTAGGCAACCTACCCACAGAAAGAAAAGTAAAATTCGTAAGGCAATAAAATCATCCAAATTTGATAATATTACCTTGAAAACAGCTCTTCAAGCCTATATAACCTAATTTCTTCACTGAACTACACTAACATCTTTCATTTTCCCTTTCATTTCCAACTTTATTTTATTTGTCTCCTACTTTTTCTCACCGTTTCTCTATTCTACTTTCAGTAACTAATCCTGAAACCATGCCTGTGATGACCCGTAAGGCTACTGCTCAGGAGATGGACCTTAAATTGAGAACGGCCCTCCAAAAACTTGAAGCAAAGAAACTCCAATATGACCAATTGCTACTGGAGAATGATGAAAGTGAGGAGCAGTTCAAGAAAATAGTTGACAAAAACTCAAGCCTTAAACGGGAGCTAGTAGACCTACATCAACAATATCTGAATGTTGTTGATGAACGCGACCAATTGAAGGTGGTCACGGATGGTTTCAACAACTGTAGTCTTTTGTGTGAGGTGAGGAGGCTTTAAGCAAAGTTACGGGACCTAGAAGATGAATTATTTCATGTTGAAATATTATATGAAATTGATACACAGCGCTTATAGTCTGACATACAGGTACTTGAGGGCACACTTAGTTCCCTTTACATTAAATATGTGGGTTCTCAGAATCAAATTAAAGAACATATTCTTGCTTCTAGTGAGTTAGATAGGTGTGAGTGTACTTGTCAGGTTTCAAACCCTGTTGCTGTCCTGTCCAGCCTGAGGCAACGGAGGACCCGTTCCAGGCTGAGAGTTTGTTTTAAGACTGTAATCTTAACCAAGACGTACCTGATATAGTGCAAGATCTATCTCAAGTGGTACAGCTTGGGACTGGTATTTGTCCATCTTTCAGCAGTCATGGTTCAGTTATGTTCTCACATAGTATAGGAAGAGGTTTAGGTAAATTATATATATTGTATGCCAGGGTCAACCTACAAACAAATAATGGCATCAGTAACGGGAAATTTATTTAATCCTAAAGCCAACATTTTTGTTTTTGTAGGTAACAGTTCTAATGACAAAAAATATGAAATCACTGACTGTGTAACTGAATTGTTAAAGTTAAATAGCAGAAAAGTAATATTGTGTGCTTTCCCATATTTAAAAAAAAATACAAATAGATAGAACAATTATATTCATATGCTTAATAAGCATATGCAGTTTTTAGCTAGTCATTATAGTGACAAGCTTGTATATTTTGACACCAACAGTTTTGTGGAATCTTTAAAGTCGACTAGGGATACTGTGTATCTGCCTGTTAGCTTTAGACACATAATAGCAAGGCTTTTTACATAAACTCAGACATGAGTAGTATGTCGAAGTCTTGTATTATTATCACCATAACAGTTAGTAATAATACTAATAATAAGGTGGCTGACCTAAATAAGTGTAGCTCAAATATTTATACAAATTTTACGAAGGAGGTTCCATTTCCCTTAATCACTATGAGCTCACTGCCTGGTGATGACATTGAAGTCTTGGGATTAACTCCCAATAATCATTTAGACTAGTTTGTAAGACAACAGAAGGTACCTTAAATCAATAAGTAAGGCAATTTAAATCTTATTTTTATCCTTTTAGGGCGTAAATAAAAGCTTTTTTTAAAAGTTTTTTTTTATATTAATTTATTTTATATTTTTTAGATTACGCTATAGTCCATTTACAATAGCATTAGAAAAAAGTTAAAAAAGGTTATTTTTAATGCACACTTTGTAACAAAAGTACAATAAATATTGTTACATTACGATAGACGCCGAATTTATTATGATCTATTTTTACAGTAGCTGTCACACTTAATTGTAACCATTTTAACTATTTATCTTATGAAATTATGTGGCTTTCATTTATTTATATTATTTAACTCCAATTTAAAATTACAGTGTCAATGCTAAAAACCTAAAAGAAGCAGGGGTGAACAATACCTGGTTAATGGTTATTCGCTTCACTATAATTCTACCGAATTTACAAATTAACGTTGGTGAAACTTCTTCATCTTCATCATCAGATGATAGTGACTAAATTAGATGATGAAGACGAAGAAATGTCACCAACATATTGTGTTGTAAGTTGTTATTTAAAATAAAATATTTTAAAAACATGATTATTATTTCCATTAATCTTAATTTTTAAATCATCATTGTGATCGGTTGTTTCATTCATTCATTTTGTTGTAAGTTTGTAATGTGTGATGAAGACGTTACTATAAATAAAGCATAATTTTAACCTACTTGTTTGTATTGTACATCCATATTTGGTAAAACAATTTTAATTAAGGTGGATGCGCTGCAGTAGCCCGCGTAATCAGACGAATTCGGAGCAATTCTAATTTAAAGGGATGTATTGATGATTTTTAAGGTTAAAATTGTATTATTACCCACAGAACAGATAAAAGATTACCTACATATTTCTTATTGTTGCGCATCATATTATTTTTATTAAGGTACAACCTTACACTGACCTGCAAATTGCAAAAAACGCAAGAAAATTATAATTTAAGCATCTCCCTTAAAATTGTTTTATCATAACTTTGAAATAAAATGTTTTGCATTCCTGCTTCTACGAGCCTCTTTTTTCTAATGCTATTATAAATGGAGTATAGATACATTTCTTAGTATATTCATTTCATTAAGTGCGTCATTGTTACATTGGCGGGTGCCAGTTAATTTCGAGCAGTCTAATTCTTCTATGTGGAGGCCTTCTATCGATGTGTACTAAGGCTACGTACGCTTGGCCAGCAGCGAACAACTTTGGGCCCAAATACACAACGGCGTGGTCAACCGTACTACCCTGCATTTTATGCACTGTGCAAGCCCAGCATAATACTATTGGCAACATTCTGCGTTCAGCAGTGCCATGGCTGTATTTCGCTGGAAATTGCACAGACTTCGGTTGAATCAGGTGAATCCCGTCTTTGCCGAAATCGATACGGACGGATAGAATGTCCGTATCGTACATTTGTGCTCTCCGGAAACTGGGCCATATAATTTCTGTAATATGAACGAGTGAATGGTGCCACATTCACTAGACCCTTAGACACATCGACATTGTATCGCAACATCACCTGGCCCCCACAAATATTTTCTATTGATAGAATACTTTGTTACTGTTTCCATGGAGTTTCTTGTCCTTCTTCTCCATGATGACCTAGTTTTGCGAACGGACGACTAGTTTTCTGATTAATTACTGACAAGCCTAAATTTAAATAAATGTTTTGCCTTGCCTGTCTGTGCTTTATTTCTTAAAACCCTTTTCCTACAAACCATATTCAATAATAACTTTCATACATAGTAAATAACTAACTAGTAACTATTCTGATATTCAAAGCTTGTTATTTTGGTAATATATAGGTACATTTATACTTTTAGTTTATACTGAATAATCCAACACGCTCAGTTTAGTAAAACCATATCAATAGCATTGAATTATTGTTTATGTCACTTTTTTTTTTTTATAGTAGTTTTTATTATTATTACGACCATTCACGCTTCTATTCTTACAACCCATAGTTTTACTGTCGCAAAACTAACTAAATAACACATAAGTAGTGAGGTCCGTCGTGCTCGGCGGCCTGTTGCGCTTTGAGTGCACCGTGCACGGATCAATCTCATATAATATGTAGATTGATCGAGAAAACAGGTTTTGCTGAGACTTGGTTGTTTTGTTTTTGGTTCTTTTTTTTTCTTATTTTTATTTGTAATGATATTGTACGTGATTACTAGTTTATTTATTTATTTATAAGTAGGTATGTATTAGGTATGTTGAGACTGTGTGTGCTCCCCGTCACTTTTCCATAGAGGTTCATTAGAAAACCAGCGTCAGACAGCATCTGTCTGGCATTAATGCTGAAATGAACCTTTTTGGCGCAGCCGTGAGGCACACACTATTGTTGTCTGAAACATTATTTTTTATTTTATTATTTTTGTATTTTGTGTTTCACGAACTGTGTCCAAATAAACTTTTTTCTTTCTTTCTTTCTTTCTTTCTATATTTACATGATAGACAACAAAAAGTTCAAATAAATGGTGTCAATTCACTTGGTTTACAAGTAAAACTGGGTGTTCCACAAGCCTCGATATTAGGTCCTTTCCTCTATTTAGTATACATAAATGATCTGCCCCATTTATTAAAAAACCAACCACAAATAATGGTGTTATTTGCTGACGATACTTCCTTAATTTTTAAGATAAATAGACGTGCATCAAATCTTGACGATGTAAATAACGCCCTACTGCAAGTGCAAAATTGGTTCACTGCTAATAATTTAGTATTAAATGGGAAAAAAACGAAATGCATAAGATTTACTTTGTCGAATGTTAAAAGTAGTGATTGTAACAGTATTGAATAAAGAGAAACTAGAATTCGTCGATAAAACTGTTTTCCTGGGGATAACGCTTAACTCAAAGATGTAATGGGGTCCTCATATAACAAATCTCTTGCAGGACGGCTAGTTCAGCAGCATATGCTGTAAGAACAATCCGTCAATTTACTAATGTAGATACCGCGAGGCTAGTCTATTTCAGTTATTTTCTCACGGTATTTTACTATGGGGACGGGCTGCAGATATCGAGTCTATTTTTATTCTGCAGAAAAGAGCCATCAGAGCAATAGCCTCCGCTCCTGCGGGTCTCCGCAGGCGCGATTCTTTATGGGAACTGTTTAAAGATATTAATATCATGACGGTACCTTGTCAATATATCTATGAAAACATCATGTACAGACACCAGCACATCAAGCTACTACAATCTGTCAAATTTCTTTAATAGATTTTCAACATTATCGCTAAATCATTAAGGTTCAAGGTTGATTGGGAAAATTTGACAGTTTCGGGTAGCTTGACCTCCTGGCGTCTGTACAAAAGGAAAAATTTAAATCTTTTCAGTAAAAGAGGTGACAGACACACCTATAGAATTAGAAATAGGGACCAATTAGTTCAACCAGAGGGGCAATTCTCGTAGTTTTAAGAACGTTCACAGTCTGATCTCAGTCTCAATCTGTCAAAAAAACCTCTAATTTCCCTACATTTTGACAAGTATTTGACTTTTGTTTGTCGCCGAGATGAGACTGCGACTAGATTTTGAACGTTTTAAATTACGAGAATTGACCTTCTGGTTTCAGACTGGCTAAAGTAGACTCTTCTTTCATGGGGTACTGTTTAAAATGTTACAATAAAATACCTCCCCACATACTCCCACTCAATGAAACGAAATTCAAATCTTACATAAAACGCACACTATGCAGCCAAGCATATTATAAGTTGGGGGATTACATCGCTGACAAAAATGCTTGGCTAAACGCTGGTCCTGCTCCACAGAACGCAAAAATAAATTGATTAGCATTTGAAAATACTTCACACACGCCACGACTAAAATACTATTTTTACATTATTTAAATTCAATCTCCTAGTATTGTATAATTGCATAGAACGTATATGAGTACTATGTACCTACATACTATAAAGCTACCATTTACTGGGTACGTCTTTCATTGACTTGAATGTGCCTTGGCGGCTGAGAGTATGTCACACTCACTCTAATGTCTCGCTGATGGTGGCGCATGTGTTGGATCATTTAGCTCCCTTCAAAATGGTTGAGCTGAATGGCGCTAATCTATGCATCATGTTCGTGAACGGGCGCCGTCAGTAGGGACTGGTCAACTCTTTGCTGCCATGGCTTATTTTGATTTAATTTAACATTAAATTTGAATTGTTTTTTTTTTATATTTTCATTACGGACGCTTTTAACGTTCTGCATCGTTCTCACATGCATAATTTTTAATATGAATGTGTAACCAATACTTTGTAACAATATTATTATCATTTAAAAGAGTGTCCATGGAGTTTCTTGCCCGTTCTTCTCCATAGGTACCTACTACGCTTTGGAATGGGCAACTAGCTTCATCTTTTTGACTGACAGACCTTGACAATTCAAAAGTGCCTGTAATTAAATAAATAGTTTGGGCGTTAGTGCCTTAAATAAATAGTTTGAGTTGAGTTGATCTACTTTTATTGCTAACTCTACAAACATAATCATAGCGTTTAATGAATAGTATTTTTTTTTGCCAAGCTAACCGTAGTTAAAACTGATAACAAGCACGGTTCATTTATCTTAATATGCTCTGTGCTATTGCAAAGCGGAAACGAAATAATTTCACTAATAAAGTTCATAGACCATTTGACATTTACATTAAAACGGATTAGGCGGTTCACGTTTATAAGCGTAAAATAATTTGTAGCCGCCGTTTATTAAAACCTAATAGCCCGTGACGGTGACTGCAATCATTCTGACCAGTAGATTTGAGTTCTTTATTTTTAGAAAGTTTGGAAAAATTAATAATTCATTCAAAAAAATACTGTAGTGTAAGAATGTAAGTAAGTCAAGTACATACATTGTAGTTCAAGCTAATTCTCATCTAACTTCAATATTGATTCTGTAGCAGTTTCTGCCAAACTATCATTTTTTGGTACGTTCCCACCATGCCACAGAGCTCAAAAAATATTCTTCGCGTACAGTTTGCAGAAAGTTTGAACGAAAATATTGATAAAAATAATATTGGACCGCCATCCCGCCATGTTTGATGCGTACGTAGAAAATATTGGTAGACACATATTTTCTATTCGTGTTCAGAAATGGAAGAAAAACAACGTGTTTTTTTTACATTTTGAGTGGCAACCCGCACACCGACTGTTCAACTGGGACTCGCGGTAATTACGTCGACACTCGCTGTTGAAATGTGGAAACTCTCGGAAAACCTATCCTCTACAGTCTATACTAATATTATAATTTAATTCTGTCGGTCTGAGTGTCTCTTACCTTTTAATGGCACAAAGGATTTGGAAAATTGGCACAAGGATAGACAAATAAAATAGTTGCATATATATTTTCACAATAAAATAATAGACGACGTATTTTGATGTAGTTACAAATTATCTATGGCATATATCTATATATCTATGGCAGGCTATAACCGTAATACATTCGCTATCAGAAACAATCGCTTTCATTGTAGACCGCATGAAGTAGCATTAGCAATTACAGCCGTCTGCAGACGTTGAAAAACGACGGATAAATAAAGGTCCTGAGACGGCCATAAATTCCACTAATTGATCGCTCACTGTACTTCGCACCAACAAGAAAATATTAAAGAGATGTTATTTCGGCTGTTTTTATCAATGTTTTGTAGGTGTTACTATAATTAGACAGAGTTGTGAATTTGTAAAAGGTGTTCCGCACTATGCTGATAATTTTATAAATGTGTAGGTAATGGTTCGGTATGTGGTCATGCTAATGGTTCCAAATCAAAATCAAATCAAATCATTTATTCATTTGCAAACATGGGTAATTAGTATACATTTAGATGTTTTATTTTTATAATAGTGCTCCATGTTCTACCGTCACATGGGCATGCAAATCGTATTACAATTTTAAGTAACAATTAAGAAATGATTATAATACAAAATACAAATTAATGTCCAATCGTCTGAACTACAGTAAAAATGTCATATTAATACAGAAATGTCAAATATTATCAAGGTTGCATGTATAATTATAAATCCCTGTACATTCTACCTTAAATTATGCAAACATTTAGTACAAGTGCTTATTAGACTAAAACACTTTCAATATGAAAAATTCTAACAATGGCCAATAAAATAAAATAAAGAACTAAAGATGTCAGGATTAATTATGTAACTATAAAGTTTTATCATTTAGAAATTCACAAATGGAGTAATAACATTTGTCAATTAGTAAGACTGACAATTTCTTTGTAAACAGTGGAATGGACTCGTTTTTTATTCCATCGGGTATTTTGTTAAAGATAATTGGGCACATACAAATAACACTTTTCCTTAATAGTGCAGTGTTATGTCCACTAACATGTAGCATGTTTGCATACTGCCTTCTAAGTGGTCGTGTTCTATTGTCAGACGATTTATTAAAAAGATGCATATTTGATTTTACAAAAACAGCTACTTCGAAAATGTATAGTGATGGCAATGTTAGCAAATTTAGGGACTTGAATACAGGTACGCAACTATCTGTTACTTTCATGTTACACATTGCCCTTATGCATCGCTTTTGAGCCTTGAATACCTGGTCTCTTAGACTACAATTTCCCCAAAATATTATCCCGAATCTCAGAATTGACGCCACCAAACCATGGTAAGCAATTAATCTAGTAGGCATATTCACTTTCCAGGATAGATTAAAAAGCATATACGCTGCTGTACTTAATTTTTTACACACTTCTTCTACGTGTGGTTTCCAGGTTAGTTGGCTATCTATCATTATACCCAAAAATTTTGCAACTTGCGCTTGGTCTATTTTTTGTCCATTGTGTGTTAAATTTAAAGTTTGCGGTGGTAGCCGTTGAAAAAAATGCATAACATTAGTCTTATTTATATTAATCCTCAAATTATTTTGATCAAGCCAGTGCATAATGTCCGATAAAGTATTATTTACGTCATGTTCATAAGTTTTTAGGTCTGTACATTTAATCAAGGCAGTACTATCGTCAGCGAATAAAACCATAGGATGTTTTATGCGTCGAGGCAAGTCGTTAATATAAATTAAGAACAATAAAGGGCCCAACACAGTGCCCTGTGGTACGCCATACTTAATAAGTCTATGTTCCGATAAGTACTTTTCCTCACGCTTAGTATTTAAACATATTTTTGAAATTTCTGTGTATTGTAGTGTAGTGTAGTGTATAAACAGTATACAGAAATTTCATATGATCTTAAGAGATTATGCATATTTCCTCTGATACCTATGATGTGTAACTTGTGTAACAGAGTTTCATGGTCAACACAGTCGAAGGCCCTTGTCATATCAGTTAAAATTGCGCAAACTGGTACTTTTCCATCGACGTTTCTCACTATAATATTCATTACATCGTAAACGGCCGTATTTATACCTTTATTTTTCCTAAATCCCATTTTTTCTATGCTCAAAATATTATATTTAGATAAGAATTTATTTATCGCGTCATAAATTATTATTTCCATAACGTTTGAAAAAATTGTGATTAAAGCGATAGGCCTATAATTTGCCAAGGCTTCTTTAGAGTTTTTCTTAAACAGCGGCTTAACAATAACTGTTTTTAACTCGTTTGGAAATACCCCGGAACTGATACATAAATTTAGTATGTGACTAATATGTAAAGCAATGTCACTCGACACAAATTTTACGACCTTCGTTGAAATGCCATCGTAGCCAGTACTAAGTTTATTTTTAAGACAATGTATCGCTCTCATAACATCTTGAGGTAATACTGGATGCATAAACATCGAGTGAGGATTACTTTTCTTCCGAAGGGTTACTAGTCAATGGCAATGTTTACTTCTAATTGCAGGGAAATATCTTTCGACGTATACTGCTTTGGTTAATAGTAACCTACTAGGTTATATATAATTAGTTACTGTAATATTACTAGGCCTTCCAAATAATAGGTACACCTACATCCCACACTAGCTTGCAGTTTATTATGTCCACTTATTTTTTCCGTCATCATACTTTGGTAAGCTATGAAGTCAAAGTTAGCGAAATGTAGATAAATTGGATGTAATATTCACAGATTGAGTCTAAGACTAAAAAGCACAAGTTTAAAAAAATACTGAAATTGCCTCTCAGAAAAATAAACCAACAACAAACCAAACAAATGACATCGCAACATCTCAGCCACAGAACTCAGCACAGTTATCAGCGGCGATCAGGCACGCAATCGATCGCGCCTGTGTGATCAGACTGATCAGATCATCAATCAGCGAGTGTGCGCGCCCGTATTTGCGGACACGCGCCGCCGCCGCCGTTAACGTCAACAGTTCGCTGCAATCTACTCGCGGTAATTATTTACTAACTGTGGATTATGTGTTTTTACAGGTAGGATGGGTAGACTAGTGGGAAGGGAAATAGATGTATGTGTGTTTGTGATTTTTGGTGTTGATATGGAGGTAATTTTGAAATAAAGGAAGCTTTTTAGACAATATTGTAAAACTTTTAACATTTTAAATTCTCCTTTTGTTTGATTTTTTATATTTGTCGAATACGAGGCTTTTGGCTACTTTGTATTAGGATGTGTATTTTATAACGTACATGCGTCTTATTTGTGCAGAACAAACATGTTTTTTTCCTTTTTTAATTTTTTCTTTGAATTTGTTATTTTCCATATCCATTTAATTCCCATGTCCGAGACCTCACGGTCAGTAACCGCGACCACTAGACCAATGGGATAGTGTAGTTCACTAAAGTATCTACTAATAATCGCATTTTACTTCAAACTTCTTGAACACGCGCGTACCACCGCCACATGTCGAGTGCTGTGACTTTTACGAGACAGAATAAATTCGATCATAAACCCAACCAAACTGATAAAAACTTAAAAAATGGGACTGAATTTATATGAAACTAGCTTTTTCCCGCAACTTTACTCGCGTGAAGCTCCGAAGATATCCCACGGGATTGGAATATAGGGATAAAAAGTATGTTATGTCCTTATCCAGGTCATGGTCTAGGTGTGTGCCAAATTTAATCTAAATCCGTTCACCTGTTAAAGCGTGAAAAGGAAGTAGACATTCAGAGTTAGTCTCGCATTTATAATATTTAGGGCGCACTCCACAACACTTTTACACATAGAATAAGTCTTATACTGAGAATACATTTTGAATTTTTGACAGTTTTTCCATACTATGTAGAACTGTCAGACGTCGAATTATATTCCACGGATAAAAGATAAAAACACTTGGGTAAAACTAGCCCTAAGTATGGATTATCTGCTAAGTAGTTCAATGGGTAGTTATTTTGCAGGTAGTAAAACAAGCCCTCTCCGTCTCCCTCTCTCTTTATTATTAAAATACTTCGTGAAACCAACACAGTTCGATTATAATACGTAGATCCACAACCAGCAGCAGTAAACGAACCCTGCCGCGGACAGCGGTCGAGCGAGGTGGATGTAGGTCGAGACAATAAAGCGTTTGATTTTATTTATTTATGGTAACATGCTGTCTCGCGATGTTTTGATAGAAGAGAAAATATTTATTCACACTGTTTCTTTTACACATCATCTAAATTAGCACATAAATTATTTGATACATTATAAAATAGCATTTCATATCCTAAAAGTTTACTTCTGTTTCCATTTTAATTAAATATTTAGCTCATTAATTAAGATTAAAAAAACTGGAATATTAATCGACTTGTGTCGCTGTCTGTACTATAGAGACTTGGGAACTGACCGTTTATAGCTGGGAAGATCTTGTCCAGTAGAATTTTACATACTTAAGAAATTGTTCGTGTATTACCAATGACAATAATGATTCTACCCGCCACGCCAGTAGCATGGTGTGCTACGGCGTAGTTTATGTAGTGCTACGGCGTAGCTCAGACAGTGCTACGACGTAGCGCAGGCACTGCTATATACCGTAACAGTGTAGTTTCATCGTAATCCGCCTAAGACGTTCCCACTGCTAGGACCTCTCTCTCTGCCTCTCGGTGAGAGCGAGTGGGCCGTAATCGCACATGTCTTCGAATTTTTGATTCTAGGACATGCCGGTTTCCTCGCCATTTTGAGAGCAGTGGTGATGAAATTATTTACACAAAGTGAAGCGCGTGCCTGAACTCAAACCCACGACCTACACCTGGTAATTCATCAAAAATTTGACTATGTAGAGAAGAAGTACATGACCTTAAATTTTCCAGAGGAACGTTCATCAAATTTTATTCTGCCAACGTAAAGACAGTAAGTAATATAATTCGGTTTACATCTTTTATTACGGTTACTACATACCTACGTCTGTCTTGCGAGCCGTGAATAAATTACGTTCCCTTCTTCACTCCCGTGGGATAGGCAGGGCTGTCAGTTAAGGTTTTACTCGCCATAATTCGTTTAGAAAGATATTTGTGAAGGTGCTTGGTTAATGCATTATTATATTTTGGGCAGACGTACCTACAATACTTTTAGGTGATTTCAGAAAATAACTACATTTTACCTTTCGTGGTCCACTTGGAAATCCCTAAAACATCTCAGGACACAAATGGGAAGATGCAGCTCCAATCTGGTAAAGTGGGGCTACCTCGACGGAACTGCAGTAGGTTGTTGATGTCGCAAAATGCTCCACCTCATATCCCGCCCTTTGTGCCCTGAAACATGCTTTTAAACCTCTGCGCTAACCTCTGCGCTGCCACCGATGACGACGTGAAAGTGGCAAAGTTTTGGGCCAACAAGATCTGAAATACAGTGCACATACAGTGCACACATGCGCCAGCGGCACGAAGAGGAAGAAGACTTATAGGGAATTTAAGGTTCAAAATCAAATATCGTATTCATTGTTTCGTGTGAAAGTCCATCTTGTTTCTCAAAATTGTTGCACAGCTGAGTACAAATACCTAGCGAGGCAGGTACTTATTGTGAGTATGATAATGATATAGAGTTTATATTTGCTGCTTACAATTTTGAACCTTTTTAGAAGTTCCAAATAAATAATCCACTCAACTAAAAGTATGTCATTCCTGCTTCAGCCCATTAGCCAGCCTCTTTTGTATGTAAATGTTTAAATAGGTTTATCGATGACACATAAGGGCGGCACCTCTGATATAATATTGACTGTCCGCCGAGACCTGATGACTTTGTATTGGTTATGAGCGCAAACGATGTGGAAATATGAGTAAAATCTTCAGCAAACATTATACTAAATTTATGGAGTACTTATACAATAATGGCAATTAAAGATAAATTGAAGAGTTTTAAATCACAATTATATATATCGGAGAAGGTATGTCTGTCTCTCGTTAACATCAGGCATATTTTATACTGTTTGTGTACTATGGATAGTGTTGGTTATAGCGCAATAGAAAAACGATTTTCAGTTCAAATCAGATTATAATTTACGTGTTTCGTTCGACGCCAGCCAGTGTGCGAATTATGAGATGAGCGTTCTGAGGTTCTGTGTTGATACATCACTTTATGCACACAGAGGTAGGTACGGCCTTTACCGCGCGTTCACAGCAATACAGTCCTTAAGGTGATACTACATTAATAACCGCGACTGTACGTAGCTTAATAAACCATCCGTTTAACATAATAACAGGTAATCATTCGCAGAACACTGAATTAATAAAATTAATTAACTAACGCACGCGTGGGTTCAGAATCGTTACACGAGCAATAATAATTTTAATCAATAATCAGTACTAGGTAAAATGTCTATTGCCGAATTTAAATATAGTCAAAGATAAAACATAGCTAGAGATCTCTCAATACAGGGATGGGGCGGGCTTAGAAGGAAAAAGGAGAGCCCTTGGTCTAGCAGAAGGACACAAAATAGGCTAATGAAAAAAAAAGGCAACGTAATTTATTTGCCTGAAACAAGGTAAAGAGGATGTTTCCTTTCTTTATTTACTTCTTTCTTTCGTTTTGTGTCTTCTCTCATATCGACACGGAGAGGCATTAGAATAAACCATTGCCATGGATGAAATATTAGCCAGGCAGTAAGGTGTCTGCGTGGCTGACTACCAGAGAGCCAATTCTCGTCATTTTAAGAACGTTCACAGTCTGATCTCAGTCTCAATCTGTCAAAAATTTTCTATAATTTTCCTACATTTTGACAAGTTTTTGACATTTGTTAGTCGCTGAGATGAGACTGCGACTAGATTTTGACCGTTTTAAATTACAAAAATTGGCCTACAGGCGGCGTCTGACGTTCATTTAAGTACCACTGCCTGCTGACCTATAATAAACAAGTACGCTGCACTTCATACTATCGATGACAAAATGAAGATATTTGATTCTCGCCATTTTGGCGCTAACAGCAACGTGAGCGTCCGTGGAACTAATATTTTTGATAGCGAGTTTTACAAGATACGCATATTTTCACCTTAAAAATATTCTAAATATCTCGTAGTAAACACAAAATACACAAAAAGTCTTATTCCACAATTTAGACCTAAATCATCAGAGACGTACCAAAACAAAACGACGGTAATTTGCGGCAATGTGTCAATTTTAGTTCCTGAGACGCTCGAGCGGGGCACTTTGAATCGGCACAAAAACAACTGTCATTTCATATAGTATATTAGTCCAGTGTACTTGTATAATATATATGTAGGTCTATGACCACTGCCCAAGGAAACTCACGTAAATATTCACAATTTTTGTACCTAATTAATTAGCAAAATAAGTTGTAACATACACTTGGCATCAAAGGTCTTTTATTTGTTGTGACAGGCAACCCGGTATGTGGTTTCAACGTTTTATCTGCTGGGACGCAGCCACTTGTCCGGTTGTCCGGCTGTCCGACTGGCCTGGACGGTGGCCGGCGGCGATAAAACACACCGGTCATCGCTAACCGGACATTTCATTTCGGTGAAAAGTTAAATTACTAAGTCTACGGATGTAAACAGAATGGGAACAGCTCTATTATGCGAATGTTATGGAACGTTCACTAAAAGGAACCGACACTTTTGCCGTGACGTGTATCTCTTCGTACAAATAGTTTAGTTTGCGCTTACGTAAATAAGTTTAACATGAACGACGTCGTATGCAGCACGTTAACTACACATAAAGTTTGTTAGACATCGATAACAGGATAATCAAACGACGGGCTATCCTCTATTATAAATAATCCTATAACCGGGTTTGAGCAACGATATTACCATTTCGACAGAGCTGGCTTTACGGACACCAAGTCACTTACACCGGGCTTTCCTGACATATAGGAAGAGGTCGTTCAACGACAAATCTCCCGTACCAATAATTACAAGACGCAACTGGTTAAACTGACCATTAAATTGTCTAGCGATTCTATAGTGCTGATTTCATCACTGCATATTTAACAAGACAATGTTTTATGTGATGGGTCCCTAACATATAAACGTGATGAATACGCGACAGGGGAGGTTATAATGTAGTCAGTTACTGTGTTCTGGCGCGAGGCAAATGTAAACAAATTATTGTTTGGCAACTATATTTGTGTTTGAGCTGCGTACATATTATTTGTATTTACATAAGTAGAGAATTTGTATACAACCCTAGTTACAATCATTAAGGGAATCTCGTGTGGAATCGAGAACTGGGGCAAGGACAATGTTTTGTGCTGTAAATGTTTATTTTTATTAAGACAGCAAGGATGATTTGGCACAAATAATGCGATGGCAAAGTGAAAAAGTATTGTTTAGATCTCGCTGGCATTTTCTATAAGGACGCGACGTGTCGCGAGTTCGGTTTCCGCACGTAAAAAAATATTTTATTTTATTTTGTAAGGGAAAAACAGTAGGTAGTACATTACACAATATTAAAAATATATGGAAATAACTCAATGTTTTGAATTGTCTACAGATGCAAGCTAGGTCGGGTATTTGTGCCTAATGTGAAATAATAACTTGGTAAACGTCCCAAAAAAGCACAAATAACAAACCAATGTGGCAACGTTAAAGAAAACACTTCAATTTAATTCTTATTTAGGTGCAATATATCAAGTAAAAGGTTCTACCACCGAATGACGTCGTTAGAAAATAAATGGATAGTGTGTTTAAGTGAGCAGTATACACAGTATACAGCACGCGACCTCGGCGGCATCGTCCATCACATAAAGTCTCTTTATGAGCATGTTCTATTAAATTGGATGCGATAGCACCTAATACTGTGATGCATTAGCTGTTGGCTGTCATGAAGCTTATGTGATATAAACATGTCTATTTTATATCTGACGTAGAGTTCTAAGCAGACTATATAGTCTGTAATACTATGCTTTGACTAGCATAGCAAGCAAGCATAGTATTATAGACAGGCCGGGGCCGGACTCGGGGGTGCCGAGCAGATACGGCAGCTAGAGTCAAAAATGCCTAATGCTATAGATCAGGGCCCGTATTCCCGTAATTTAAAACGTTCAAAATCTAGTCGCAGTCTCATCTCAGCGACAAACAAATGTCAGAAACTTGTCAAAATGTAGGGAAATTAGACGTATTTTTGACAGATTGAGACTGAGATCAGACTGTGAACGTTCTTAAAATTACGAGAATTACCCCTCAGGTATTTTAAACCAATGAATCTTAACTCCAGCTAGGGCTCTGAGTTAATTAATCCACGAATACCTATTTAGTTAACCTTCAAATGTCGAAGAGCAAACCTTTTAAATCTTTACATCAAAGAATAATAATATTAGGCCAGCTCCATTACATTCGTATCCCACGTTCCACCGAAGCTCAACTAAACGTATCACGCGACATATCTGCACACTATCGTGCGTGTGCGCTCACTCCGAGCGCGAATCTTTTTATGGTCAGTTACGCAATGTTCGCGCTCCAATGCGCGCCGTGTGCCGCGTCCATCCGACTCCATTCTACCGCACACTTCATTGTATAACGCGCTGCGGGTACTTTACTGACAGGCAAATTACTTCCCGGCAATTTTTCGATTATGTGACATACAAAGTTTTGTTACCTATTGGATACAACTAGGTTATCGTGTCAGTGGATTCTATTTGAACCTTGGCCTTGAGACTTTTTTTATTTTTTGAAGTTACTTTTTCAGTCTAAATTGTTGTTTATTTAAATAAAATCACAGATGAAATAATAAATTAGGGATTATGTACATTCGTGAAACAACCACCTCACTACACTACACCTTTAATGAAATAACCGTTTAAGAATGGTAGAGGATTTATAGGGTACGTCTTACGAGTAGGTACAGTCACGAGCACCAATATGTCAACACTTGGCAACTTTCAATTGCGATTTTTTCGTGAAATAACGAATGCAACGTTAAAATACGATACATTACTTAAACGTATGGGTTCGAAAATGCTATAATCGTAACAACATAAAATTTCATTCAAAAATAAAGGAGTAAATCGCTTTTGAATAAAGCCGAGTGTATACATACTTTTGCTCGTGACTGTACTCATAAGGCGTACCAAATAAATCCTCTAGTTTGTTTGTCCCATAATTTTTTCATAGCAGTATCTTACTCTAAGCTACTGGCTAAAACATCTTGTATTTTTAACAAGTTAACTGACTCAGGGAACCACCTTCCTTCAGGAAAGCGACGCTTAAGGAAAAATATGCCTCATCGATATAACATATTCGTAGAGAACGAGCCATCGATCTCACCCAAAAGGGCTTCTAAATAAAATTCAATTTCTTAGAAAAACAGCTTCGTCGTCATGACACTTACTCATATCCCTTACAAAAACACTTCGTAGAATATTATTCTTGGTCTCGTGAGCTTAGCGACCGTTTTGTGAGCGAATTCTTACCACTCATTCCTTTTTCTTTGCAGAATCTGTTTTACAAAAAATAATCACCTTGTGGTAAAAGTGAAGCTTGGAGTCTCATGTTGTTCTTTCTAGTCACGACACATTGAAAAGTTAATTTAGTTTCAAAGTTTAACAGGCAGTTTGTTAGTAGAATTAATTTCTAAAGATATAGGTTTCGGGACTTTTCGAGGTATTAGAAATTTAATTTTGTAATTCAAAATGTTATTTTCGATATCTATAACAGGTTTATAATTGTCCTATAAGCGAATACTATTAATAATTGGTTTTCCCCACACACAGCGATCGTAGAAAAGTTATTTTCAGCCGAGAACCTATTCATTACACAAATTCGAACAGGTCGTAAAAGGCATAAATTAAAAGCCCACATTACAGGCCGCAAAATTAAAGCCGACCTTCCTCAACATATTTTGTCTAAAACGTCGCTTCGTGTGTCATTCGTAAAACATGTAATAGTAAGCCTCAAAGCTTGTCCGTCGCTCCATGCGCTCCGCTCTCTGCGAGGCTTTGTCTCCACTTTTTTCGCTTTCCTGAATGTCAACAGTGTTTTGCTCGTATTGCGGTATCGCGAGCGGTCGCTTGCGTTTTTTAATAGCCATTAGTGCTGTGAACCGATGGCCGCTAATCCTAGTGTTGTTCAATGTATGTGCTTTTAAATAAATGTTGGTTTTTACAGGTCAGTTTCGGCTCGTTTTGGGGAATTGGTAAGTCCAACTTATTAATTTATTTGTATGTGCTGGTGAGTTGCTTTTTGCACAGAAACTGCTGGATAAGAAAGAACAAAATTATAAACTAAGATCGATGAAACAGTATCTAGAAACTATGTGTTTACACTGTTTATAATAAGCGCTGTGTTCTAGGCAGGAATCTTATTCTAAACACAGAGTGTGCCTTCAATGTATTTTTAACAATATATATATTCCAATAGCGTTTAGTGTCGTAAAATTTTTGAAAAAACGCCAATTCAATGCGATAAACTTTCGGTATCTTGCCAAAACTTCCAAGCTATGTATTACAAATTCAGCTGGGCGATTGTCACGGTCGGCTCCGTAGTTCAGCTTTTTTATTATTTCCATAAGACCACGGGAGCCCACTGCGCACTATGAATGATTTATGTGATGTCAGCCAGATAACTTGATATTCAGATATGCTTGAAATATGAAGGCTTGTGTAAAATCAGAGAACTTGATTGTTGATGAAACTAAGTCAATAACTTCATAATAATTATTAACTTAGTTTAATCAAAAATCAAGTTCTCAAATAAAAACAAAAGACGACACGTAAGCGTCGAAGTACTCGTCACATCGCTGACATCCGGAAGACTGGCACCATTGCCACGTTAAATAGCAATGCTAATTCTTTAGGCATGAAACGACCCAGTCCTGTCACGTGAAGTGTCGACCAGTGGACGAGAAATTTCCTTAAAAAAGAGACGTGAGCTCGGGTCCCATGACCCGAGAGTTAGGTCGACCCGATAATAAATTACGTTCTTTATCCTAATACATGTAATATTGACATAATGTATTATAAATTTATAAATTCACTGCATTGTATTGTTTGCATGAATTATACACGCTTTTATATTATGTACTAGCTCCTGCCCGCGACTTCGTCCGCCGTCTTGTTCCCCCGACCCACCCGTCGCATCGCATCGCCCGCCCGCGCTATACCTACTTCATTTTCTGACTTTTTTTTCTATATGCTCGGCCCCTAAGAGTTCTAGCGTTATGTTAAATAACCGAACGCCTTTCTAAAGAATTGGGCGATCGAATGTAAAAAGAATTTTTCAAATCCGACCGGCAGTTCCAGAGATTAGCGCGTTCAAACAAACAAATTAAGTAGATATCGATTTTGCGGAATTATTTTAAAATTATGATATCTCCTGAGATGTTGATTGAAATCAAGTGATGTCAAGGGCAATTTTGTTCACAATTAAATCCAAACTAATATTATAAATGCGAAAGTAACTCTGTCTGTCTGTCTTTCTGTCTGTCTGTCTGTCTGTCTGTCTTTGCTTCACGCCTAAACTACTGAACCGATTTGTGTTCTTCCTTTAGTAATACGTCTGCCAGTGTACCTCAGGGTGGCCTTCTATCCCCTTTACTTTTCGCAGTTCTCAATCTCCGACGAACTAATTTCTTCTTACCATCTTTACGCAGATGATTTACAAATTTACTCGCGAGCGCCTCTTGGAAATCTGTCCGAGGCTATTTTAACAGTTAATCGTAATCTGGGCCGTATATGCGACTGGAGCAAGAGATATGGACTTATGGTCAACTCCAAAAAGACGCAGATTATAGTAGTGGGTAGCTCCAGGACGGTCTCTAGAATCGACTGGACGACTCTTTCCCAAGTTTCTTTTGACAACTCAGTGGTTTCCATAAGCGATAAAGTTAAAAACTTAGGGATATTTATTGATAAGACCTTCTCTTGGACTACCCAGCTACAGGAAGTTAGCCGCAAGCTATTTGCATCCGCCGCGTCTTTGAAGAGATTGCGTAATTTCCTACCAACTGCCACCAAGATTGCGCTTGCACAATCGCTTCTTCTACCCATCCTTGACTATGCCGATGCCAGCTATCTTGATCTTACCTAAGACTAACTACATAAACTTGAGCGGCTTCAAAATTTTTGTATAAAGTTCATATTCGGTTTGCGCAAATATGACCATATTTCCGAATTTCGTGTGAAGCTCAAGTGGTTACCAATTCGCCTTCGCCGGAATGCTCATATTCTTTCCTTTCTGTTTAATGTGCTCTTTTCCCCGTCCACCCCTCTCTATCTCAAGAAACGTTTTCAGTTTCTTTGCGACTCCCACACGAAATTGTTAAGATCATCAGATAATTTGAAGCTCAAAATGTCAATGCATTCCACAACTTTCCTTGATAAATCCTTTACTGTCCAGGCCGCTCGTTTGTGGAATGCATTGCCAGTTGAAATAAAACGCGCGCAGTCGTTACAGGTGTTCTTGTGTTCTAAAGACTTGTAAAGGAGTACTACTTGTCGTTGTGATCTTGTTGTCCTAACTGCAATCATCTACAGTCTTCTTTTATTTTTCGTTGCTTGTATATATAGTATGTATGCATTTGGATATGTATATATTTGTGTACTATCTATTTTAGTTTATTGTATACATAATGTTTGCACCAACGACAGTCCCATTTTATGTCAAGGAAAATCACTGTCCATTCTAAGGTTGATAAATGATAAATGATTTTATTTTAAGTAGGTTTGTACAAACACTTTTACACGTCAACGATATTTTAAAGCTAGATGAGGTCGGCGTTTCCTATCTGACTAAGTCTGAAGTAAGAAGATCCAGAGCAGTGTTCCGGATTCCGTAGTGGCGGAGCTTCCTGATTAACGTTTCGTGAAGAACGCAATCGAATGCCTTGGACAAATCACAAAAGATATCGCATTTATCTTCCCATGCATTATAAATATGTCCTAAAAGTTCAACACCGGCGGCATCAGTAGTTGAACGACCTCTTGTAAAACCGAACTGTTTGCTATGTAATAATTTGTGTTTATTAAAAAATCTTGTCGTTGCCTGGAAGAGATCGCAGTAATGCGATAAGGCCGCATTGTATATTTTGTAGTGTGCCATGTATTTTTTATGCTATGTATTTTTGTGGTGTACAATAAAGTATACAGAGTTGATATGACAGAGGGGCATTAAATTACACTACGTATACTATACGTGTTTAGCATTAATTCGATACGACATAAAAATAAAAAGCGCCAAAAATGAGAAAATATTTTTTTCAAACAAACTAAATGGCTTACAAAACAGAATAAAACGCACCCACCCTTTGTAAATAAATTTGACTGACCTTAGATACCTAGGTAACGAAGTGGCAACGTCTTTATCGTTGTAAGGTGCATGACCTATGCTTAGACATAATCTGTCAGGAAAGATAAATCGTGTTCAAACGGAGCAAAAACTTAAAAAATCATTTGCGACTAAACTATTGCTCCTATTTAATTGATTTTTGGTACAGAGCTTGAAAATGGTACCTAGAATAGGCAGTTTAAAGGAAAGCCCCTCTGTAGTATCAACTTTGTACATAAATAAATACTATTACTGCTAGCTTTAGGGTGAAAGAAGCATTTCGCTAGTATCCAATATGGCAATGGTACACTGCGCTTTATATAGTATAAAGCGCTACAATATACAAGTGTTACAATATACATATTAGAAAAGTTATCTAGCTGCTCTAATATGTATATTGTAACACTTATTACCTACTAAGAGGCTTGACCGGCGTTGAAGACTGACGTCACTGTAATACTTTATTTAGCTTCTACGTAACTTGAAAGCGTAGGTATATAATGTTGGTTTGGCGCTTTGGTTGGCAGCCACAGCGCCCGCCTGCGAAGAGCCTCATACAATTAGCCCAACAATATTATCATTAATATTGTAAGACCCTAAAAGACGATATTTATATTTATATATACTTTATTGTACACCACAAAAATACGATCTAGTTAATGAGCACAAACAGAGATTCATTTTTTTATAGCTGAAAAGCAAAATAAATGAAAATGAAATGTAGAGCGTGTCGTAATTACGTTAATAAAATAAAATAAGCGTAGAACACACTTGCGACTCATAATCTCGATACTTGGTGACGATTATGTACTTAATTACGACGACATTCTGCTAATTAACGTACTTATTACAGTATCACAGTGTGGAGATGATCATTACGTCGCTCCTGCACGGTAACACGATTTTATATAGCTTGGAATAATAAAATGAGTATGTCTTACTTTGTGTATTAATATTCTCTATTTTTGGCGTTGTAATTACTTTTTGATAACATGATTATACATTATTATACTATCACTTAATAGTAAGAAGTATTTTGTTTTTGAAAAGTGTAACGTCTTAGAATGGACGTGAGGCCACGTATTTGTGCAGAAAATGTTGCTGTTAGTGATACATAAATAAACTGAAATAGATGTGACTAAATTAATCACAATGTAAGCCATTTATAGTCTAAGTCTGAAGCTCCATCGCCACAACCACCCACAACCTTAATGGACGAAAATACATCTCAACCTTTCCATCTTACATCTTATTTATAAATTGAGCTCTATTCATAGTAAGGTAAACAAGGCTCCTTCATTCACACTATTCATATCAGCTCTCAAGTCACCCGATACGCCCATCGAACGCACTTAGTCTCGGAACACAACCCCGCTGGAAATGGCAGCAAGTTACGTACAAACTGTTCAATATACTCGCACGTAGTGAGGAGGTAAGCTTACAGGAGCAGTTTGTTGGGTTCATTGTTTGCAGCCTCATTACGTAATAAGTTCTGTCTCCTCTATGTGAACAATATCTTGTCAGAACATTGAACGGATTAAAAACAGTATGTATCCCCATCCTATCCAAACAATTAGCACATACGTGACGCCTGTACTTCTCTAAGGGATTGGTGTATAGCTCACGCTATAAATACTACATCAAGGTCAAATAAAATTAATAAAATTACGACAAAAGTATGGGATTCGTTACATTTATTGTTTTCGTCATATAAATAGTTTAAAGTTTTACAAAGTAGATTTCTCAACTTGTATACATTTTTATGTGATATAAATGCTTAATAGAAATTGCTAAAAATCTGCTAGATATTAAGTAAATGTGTCTGAATTGACCACCTAGTTGGAACGAAGTTCCTTATCGCGCGTTGCGAAAGGGGGCTAGACGGAAAAAATTAAGACCGAAAGTTGGAACGACACTTTTTGCTATAGCTGTAAGCCGTGCGGCGTGCGCGTGTTTCTCTGTCTGTCTCTCTCTCTCTCTCTCTCTTATAGAAAGCAAGCCAGTTATTTTCGTTTCGTCTTTCTATTTCGCATTGAACAGTGTGGCGTCGTGACGATTATTTTTGTTGATTGTATACAGGTTTTTTGTACATAGGTAATAAATAATAAAAAATAATAATTAATCGAAAGGAACTTCGTTCCATCCGGGTGTCCCTTGACACCTCTCAGGTTTTTTTTTAGATAATATCAGATATAAATCCCTGCAGAAAAAAATTTAAAAAAATATGTGCAGTGATGATTAAAAGCTTTTCTAGATGTAGTTAGCAAATAAAACGGAAATCGCTTTACTGACTCATGTAATCGTATCACAGAAAGCAAATAAACTATCTGTCAACTGCGTTTTTTAATTTTCCTGTGACTCTTTCATAAACATGAAACCTCCCGACAGATTTCTAATCCATCTCTATCAAAATGTCAGCTACTCTTGACAAATTCCGAGTTGAGCTGAAACTCATATGATCCGCCACTTTAATATACTTGCTTTCATGTCGGACAAGCTCAACAGATCCGAAGGCGCTGTGTGAAAGATGTTCGCCTCTTCTAAGCATTAGCCACACGTTTCTGTAGACCGTCCTCGCGGTGGAATTTGGATGATTTCAGTAAATCTAATATCTATCATGTCGTGATCGATCATTACTTTATATAATACTAGCTGCGCCCCGCGGATTCGCCCGCATAAGTTTCGATCCCGTGGGAATATCGGGATAAAAAGTATCCCATGTGTTAATCCTGGTTATAAACCATCTATGCGCCATATGTATTTCATCCAAATCCGTTCTGTAGTTTTAGCGTGAAAGAGTAACAAACATTCATCCATCCATACAAACTTTCACGTTTATAATACTATTAGTAGGATAGGAGTAGCTGCGCCCCGCGCAAAGTGTATTATTTTCCCTTAGTTGCGGACATATGCCAGTTTTATTTTTTATCTTTACCCCTTTGTATATAGTGTAAAATTGCAATTTCCTAACGTCACAGGAACGGGAATAAATAATTATTTTGTTAATCAACGTTAAAATATAATATAAAATTAACTACTTACGGGTCGTGTTTTTTTTTGTTTGCGTAATATACTTATAGTACCTTCAACTTGACAAAATTCTATATAATATGTATCTAGCGAGATCTCGGAGATATTGCGTAACTAAGTTTTTTTTTAATTTTTATGGAAATGGGGCTGTCACAAAGTAGTAAATATTTAAGTAGTTTTTGATAGTTCAATCGATTAAATCAATTATGCTAGCCAATGCCATAGTAAAAGCAAACAAGTAGGCCAACTCAAGCCCCGAGCGAGCGATAATAGCCTAAACTCGTAGGGCTGTCACTTATATGTACTTTATTCAGTCGTCAAAAATGCATAGTCAATCTCTATACAAAACAATGTTCCCCTGTAGGGTAAGCATTAGGGACCTTTAATACAAAGTTTTTTTAAATTATTTTTTCTACATAGGAGCTGACTACATTTTTTCATTGCCTACGTCATGTTATCTGTTTAGTTATTTGAAAAATTACGATCGAAATATGAATAATAAAAACGTGGTTTTACTGAATTATGTATTTATTCAAATAAAATGAAATGATTATGAAGTTGTATTTTTTACACTATAAAGTATTTTTTACTTTTTCATTTACTTACCATGAAAATGGTGTAGGCATTTGCTCTATACAAAATTAAATCTCTCTTTTGTGATTTTATAACAAAATTACACAATTGATATAGATTTTTTTTTTCTGTTTCGACATGTACGAAATGCCTTATTATTTGAGGTTAATGTAAAATATATCCTCATTCTTACATTGACAAACTGCTAGGTATTAAGACATCCATAAACACTGCAATATTTTCTATAGCTACTCGAATTTGTAGCCATCTTTGTAGTTAAAGGAGGTAGGTAGGTACACGTACAAATTATTTATTACGAGCAGCAGGGCAGCGGCGAAGCGTGCGCGGGCGTGGGCGATATTACCGTACGGCGTCACAGCCACGACTGGCACACCTTTAGCAGCGATAAATTTTGTCAGTGCGTGCGTGCGACGACGCATACGTACGAGCGCGCTCACATACAAACCGTGCGCGGTGCGAATGCGTGAAGATGTCCTACTTGTTTGCTTTTACTATGCCAATGCTAAACGCTTATGACATATCCTCGTTATCGGATTGAATAACCATTTCGTCAGTCGTCAACTTGTCACCGTGATATCATTTGCTTCAAGGCCATCGGATTCTAATTGGCTGTAGTGTACAGACGCCAGCACATCAAGCTACTACAATCTGTCAAATTTCTTTAATAGATTTTAACTTTATCCCTAAAGCATTAAGGTTCAAGATTGATTGGGAAAATTTGACAGTTTCGAGTAGCTTGACCTGCTGGCGTCTGTACATTGTCTGTTGTTACGCTTAAGAGTTGAAGCACTGATTTCGGTAAGGGCAAACATTTTTTGGGTTTATGACGTGTACTAAATGTTAACGAGGATATACCTATAAGGATCGGATGATTCTAACATCCGATCCTTATAGGTATGCACGGTAAAATTGCTTGTTTAAAATTAATTGTTGCATCTGATTTTTTTGTGGCGATAGTTATTATAGTGATCAACATTGAGGCATTTAAAAAAACACGACCATGAAGAGAATCGCCGGAAAAAAAATATTTACAAAATCATAGAAAAAAAATTATTCTTACCTGTGTGACAAGATTTTTAAAGTTTTCAATAAAAAAATGGTTCCTATACTGAATTTCTGTGTTTCTATGGATTTTTCTCGATTTTATTAATTTCTCTTAAACTATAGTAGCTAGAGTCGGCGGAGTTTTATTTAATAAGAGCTTTTTTTTGTTAGCTTTCCGAAAAATACATAAAACGAGCATGTCCGCAACTAAGGTCAAATTACACACTGTGCTGTGGTTTCACCCGCATAAGTTTAGATCCCGTGGAAATATCGGGATAAAAAGTATCCTATATGTTAATCCTGGTTATAAACCATCTGTGTGCCAAAACCGAAAAAAAATCATCCAAATCCGGTCAGTACTTTGAGCGTGAAAGAGTAATAAACATCCATCCATACAAACTTTCACGCTTATAATATTTTAATAGGAAGTAGGAATACGATAGTTTTTTTATATACACTTTGACGTAATGAATTTGATATATACTATGACATTTGCTTACTTTGTAAAGTATTCTATTATTTTAAATGACCCACATAGTTTTCACATTCACAATAATTAAAATAATAGAATATTTTAATTATTGTGAATGTGAAAACTATGTTGGTCATTTTATTTTTTATTTTTCTCTCTGTTCTGTTAGTTTTTGTCATGGTCTGGCAGTTTAAGTAATTAATGTGGCCTACCCAAATGTCCTTTCTTTGGTATTGTTCGTCGAATCGTCGAACTCCTGAAGTGTTGTGTTGAGCTGGACGATTATTGACAATTTGACAAAACAACACGATTTGTTCTTTCCTCAAAAAACCATCTCAGACATCAATCTACATGGTCTTCACATGATCTGACCAAGATTATGCATGTCTGGACTTAAAAGAGACTGTGACCTCTGAGTTTGTTTCGGCCTCTCTTCTCAGACTAGTCAGATAGGAAACGCCAACCTCATCTAGTTTTAAAATAATATGATTGACGTGTAAAAGTGTTTGTACAAACCTACTTACAAAATAAAATCATTTATCATTTAGAGAAACAAAATAGGTCCCTCTTGAAACTGGAAATTAAAAGCCTAATGTTGCCACACTATTGCATTAGGTGTGCTTTTGTTGAGTGTAGATATACATTCCAAGAGTATTGTGGCAATCCTCAGAATACATATACACCTACCTGCGGATACTAGTACTTTTATTATCGTTTTATATTCACTATATTTAATTGTATTTATTGCAATTACACACAGTTCAATAAGCTGTTTTCTACCGACAGAAATTGCGATGCCCTTAATCTTAGTAGTAATTCATTCCAGCGTATCACAGACCATTCCGAGCAAGCATTCTCCTTATATATTTGATGGTCTTCAATAAAACGAGCGCGTGCTATGTGACGGCCATCTTTGTCGATCTTATATAAAATTGATAGCTTCATTGCGATCCATCTTTCTCTTTTACTGCTGTTTTACTTCAAGAAACACATTTTTATGTGAATCGTATGGGATAGTGGCCACCTGGGAAATGGAATGGTTTTATTGTTTTGTATCGGAAAACTTAATTGGAAAATATATTTTTGGTTCATTCAAATATTCTTTATTTTTAGCGACAACCCTGCTCCATAAAAAGCTTGTCAACCCGTCGTTGGACCTATATGACGATGTTTGACATACGTCAATACGTTCTTAAACCAAAGTCCAATTTATAACCGGCCGAGCTTTAAAATATTCAGTTGGTCAGATTATTCACCCAGTGTTTGGGTACATAAGAGTGAATTTAATTTATTCTTTAACGTGCATTAAGCTTAAGTTGCTCATTAACACGTTCTCATTATTTTATCAAACCCATTTTGAGCACATTTAACCACAAGATGCAGTTGCCTTAATGAGGAGCGCATTATCACGGTACGTGTGCTACGGCGTAGCAGTGTAGCGCTACAATGCTACGAAACCACAAACCGGGTCAAAGGCGAGCGTAGCCAATCTACAGAGTGAAATTAAGAGTTACACTTCAAATTTTTCAATTTTGTTACCAACCATTTTTTTATAATGGACGGCATGGTTGGCGCAGTGGTTAAGCGATTGACTGCTGCGCTGTGTGTCGCGGGTTTGATTCCCGCACGGAACAAATATTTATATGACCTACAAGTAGTTGTTCCGGGTCTGGCTGTTTGTGTAGGTATGTGAGTTTAAATGTTTGTAAACGCACCCACGATACAGGAGAAATTCCTAATGTGAAGCAATGTTTTTTTTTTTTTTAAAAATTGTAATCTACAGGGTTATTTGTAAAACACTAGCAACCTCTTAAGAGGTCATTGTACTCATCATTATGAACAACTTTTATTATGGGACCAAAACCGAAATCATTCAAACATTTATGTTCACATAACTCGTCAAAATGTAGGGAGCAGCTGATTTTTTTTTCGCGATATCAGGTTTGGTTCTATAGTAAAAGTAGTTCATAATGATGAGTACAATGACCTCTTAAGAGGTTGTTGGTGTTTTACAAATAACCCTGTATATATAAAAAAAATTACAAATTTGAGTCGTTTTTTTGTGTCCGTCTGATACCGCGTTGTATTGCGAAACTTCACTACGGAATATTATATGATGCGGATTTCACCATAACTTAGAAAATTTGTTTCGGAAAGTTATATGTGTATAATAAATACAATGTAATAAATCAATCGATGTTTTGTCAAGGCGTAAAAACCGTGGGAAGCACGAGCGGGTCGCGTATCAAATAAATTAGTTTTAGGAATAAACTAAAACCATCTAAGGCCAGGTAAAACTTCTCTGTTTAAAATATGCCTGACATAGTTTTATATTACGGCAACCTAAAGCGATTTCCTCGTCGCTACATCAAAGTAACATACAGCCTTTTGGCTGAGGACGGCAGCAATTCGCGTTGTATGCCTCTATTATGTAAATGAGCCTGCCCTCCACTATCGTTGTATACAATCTGATATATATACGCAAATGTAACGTGTATACCTGTTTATACATGTTCATATATTGTATAATATAAGCGTATGGTTGTGTGTGTTCTAAGTAGAATTCCGAAATCTACATTTGGAATTAAATTTTGTTAGTTATGAATTTGAAGGTTTAAATTAAATGGAAAATGGATGCTGTATGTGAACTCCGGAGAATATGAGTATCAAACCCGTCGCGAGCAGAGATATCACAGAAGACTTTAATGTTTCATGTATACATCATGAATATGAACTAAAATTAGACTCTAAATTAAAAGTTTTCGTTATTTACTGTAAAAGTTTGTGACAAAGTTTGATTTGTTTGTAGACACTATTTTACTAACGTGATTGCTATTTGTTTTATTCCCACACATCTAGGATATTTTGTTCCTACAACTCTCCGCACCCTGTATAGTAACTCACTCCTCTTCCAACACAATCCACCGGATAGCGATAACATAAACCCTCAACAGATTGCCTCACACGTCTTGCTGACTATCATCGATGACGTCATGACGTTGCTGACGTCACTACAACGACGCCTCGTGACGTACGCTACATCGTTGTGTTCCGTCTTATCTTACTACAGTTATGTTAATTAATAATAGGCTCGACACTATTGTTGGCAGGCTATTAACAGGTGTCTGTTCACTGATTTTGCTAACAGTAGGAACCAACCCTTTGGCGAAAGGTTCAGGCTTTTTTATTTTATGTAAATAAATAAATAAAATGTTTAGACAGTAGAAAATAGCCTTGAGTATTATATTAATTTCTATGATCTTTGCCAACACAATTTATTTAAACTTTATGTGCAGTAGTGATACATAGACGGACATAATGCCACGAAACTTTCTAAACCAGAAGTTCACGACTCTGAACTTTAATCTTCATATTCACTAGAAGACAAAAGTCCCGCAATGCGTGTCGATAGAGATGTCGGGCTAAGTCGAACGACGTCGGGCTAAGTCGTACGACGTCGGGCGAGATTGGGTGAGATATACGCAGCGAGCCTACAGAGCCCTGCGCACTCAGTACAATAATGCGTTCAGAATGTTGTTGGGTCTGCCGTGGCGGTGCAGCGCGTCTGGGGTGTTTGCTGAAGCGCGCACTGATGGTTTCCAGGCCATCATGTGCAAAAAAGCAGCTTCCCTGCTAGCACGTATACGGGGTAGCAACAATGGCATTCTGAACGCAATAGCAGTACATTTTGACTGTCCCTTTCAGAATCAGTGGGTCATGTCGTGTGTAGGTGTGGCGAGTCATGGCAAATTATAAATGTTTATGTAATATGTATTAGTTTAAGGTTTCTATGGGTATATGCCACCCGAAATAAAGTTATTATTAATAGGTTTGACGTTTGGACAGCTCATTACGTAATAATTATTATCGCATTAACATGCCGCATTAGATAATTAATTTATGATGGAATTCAATATATTGGGTGATTGTTTGGGAGCCTATGGTTTGGTTCCATTGTTGATCATCCTGGTACCTTTGAAACCCAACCTTGTACTAGTAACACAATTCTGAATTTATTTATTTAATCTTCTCGCACACAAAAAAGGTACAAAAGCGGACTTAATGCCATAGGCATTCTCTACCAGTCAACCAAGGGACCCAGACGCAATCCACAACAATTATGTTCCGCCATTGAAACCACAGCAATAGTGGTGGCCACGCCTGGCCGCGTCAAGCATCCGCAACTCTCCAGCAGATTTATACCATCCACTAACTACGCATGCGGTTGCACGTGTACATAAACCTGCATCATGTCGCTCATTTTCCGCCACACCGCTTGTTCGGATCAGTCACTGTTAGTAAAAGTAGACTAACATATTTTAATAATATTCCATTTTTTAGTTTTAATAATATTCAGTAGCATTTTTTTTTGTATAGTTATTTTACAAAGTATGTACTAAAATTGGACTTTTATGGAAGCTAAA